>CM026180.1:4885988-5403779 GCA_014825925.1 Bombus breviceps
TACGGAAGATTCGAAATGTTTCACCAAAGTATCGGTAAAAGTATCGACTTTGAAAAGCAATCGCGAACAGTGTGATACCGTGGAGACTGGACGGATCGGCTCTGCCAGCTTCGAAAGAACGGTTGCTTGAATGTTCGCGTAACACGAATCCAACTGGTCGCGACTGAAAGCTACTTTGGTAACAAACGTTATTCGTGCGTCTACTTCGGGGCACGTTCTATATCATCCGGGACCGATTTGGCAAGTTCGCTAATTGTTCGTGGATAACGAGCGAAGAAAGATACCTTTAATCCCTTGGCACGATTGATGGCGCGTAGAGGTCTCAACACGCGTAACACACGCAGCACTTTCACCACTGAAAACGCGCCGGAACTGAAACAGAAATGGTCGAGTAAACGTCTGGTTTTACAGGCTGTGGCGGAAAGTTGGCGGTGAAAAGTGGCGGTCAAACTTCAGGAGCAGACGGTAACGAAGAAGGTAACGATTAATTCAAGGTACGGTTCTTTGGATGTAACGCGAAAAAGGGAATCGAAAACGTTACGGACGGATATTACGTTTTTCTTCAGAGATTCGTCTCTTCGACGCCAAGTGGACGAAGATGAACGCGACGTAAGAACATACAACGTGCTCGTGAAATTTGCCGCAGAAAGCTTTTTGAAACGTCGAAACGTAAACGTTACATTAGGGAGAAGGAAACGTCGTACGGTTCTTACCTGAAAGACATAGAGATGAGAGAAGAGCACACGACCAAAAGGTCGAGCAAATTGAACGCCGACCGGCAGAACGCACCGTCGTGTATAATAAAACCGAACGAGATCATCTTTAAACAGATCTCGATCGTAAATACCGTGGTGAAAAAATAGTCAAAATTCAGTAAAATCTACAACCACGAACAGCATGGTTACGGTGGAATTTAAACGAATATTCGTCGATCGTCTTACCTGATTTCTATAAGAGGACGCGCGTAAAGGATCTTCGGCCGCTAACATGGCCGAAGATATCATGATACATACGAGGATCATGTTGCTGAAGTAGCTGTGGTTGGACAGCCAGTGGCAAAACACGCGAAATCTGAAACACGAACGACGAGAGTCGTCGTGATAGAAAAATATCGCGACGAACCACGATTTTTGTATATATAGCAAACGTGTTTACGTAGAAGATATGTTTTCGAAAAAGCACGGTAAACGTCGTTGTACCTGTTCGTTTGCGAGAAGAGGAAGAAAGACGAACCGGCTGGGATCGGTTCTGTCTTCGTGGCCATGTTGAATTCGGACATTCTTCGCGGTCTAGCCGACACCTCGTGATCCGCGCCGTCATCTGGATAAATGAAACAGCGGTTAATCGTCGTCGACGACGAACAAAGCACGAAGAGTCAATTCGCGAGACGTTCGACGAACGAAAGAAGAAAGCGCAGATACCGTGCATCTCGTTGTGTTCGACTTCCTCCTCTTCCTCCACTTCCTCGTCGGATTCTATGTTCAGTCGCACCTTGGCGTGATTGTTCGTATCGTCGCTTTTCTCCGACCTGAGGACACGTTAATCGAACGAATCTTAAATCATCGTATTTATCCGTGGCTTTGCGTATTATACAGGAAGGTCGCTTACGTTTCCGTGTCCACGGCTGCCTCGTAATCCTCCATCGTTTCGTTGGGATCGTGCTCGAGGTCGGTTCCACCGCCCTCGTCCTCCGCACCGGTTCCTTCGCCACCGTCGTCACCTTGTTCCCCGCTCACTTCGTCCCTACTCGCCGAGGCACTGTGCTGTTTGTTCTTCTCTCCCTGAGAAATCCACGAATCCGTCCGTTACTCGCCATCCATTCGTCGCTAGTCGGATACGCGAGATCCTTCAGCGACGATTGGCATTCGTTTTGGAAAATCGTAGGGGGTATCGTGGCGTGTATCGTATACCGTGTGGCGGCGACGAACGTTCAACGCCGGCGGAAAGATACGCCGATCGAGTCAATTAATACGGCAGGAAAATCTAGCGTTCGTTTCGCGCGAGATAGTTTGTCTATTAATAAGCAAAGAGAGACGTTGACTCGACGTCCTATTTAAAGTGGAAGAAACTCGAGCCGTGGATCTCGTCGAATTTCACGAAGCATCGAAGCGGAATCAACCCTCGCCCTCGGGTTAATACTCGAGAGCGATCGATTTTTCATTAGCTTATCGAAAAATCACGAACGATTAAACCTTCTAACGCGAAGCTTGTACACGGTAGACGCGATGATACTTCGCCGTGGGGGTTCGTTTGTTCGATAACGAAGACGACACCGATAGCTCTCTTTGCTCCACCTTTGCCACCGTTTTTCACGGCCGAGTTACTCCGCGTGTTTACTTCTAAACCGTTATAGAATTTCGTTATATACGAAATACGAAATATGGTGGAAAAGGCGGACGAACGAATAGAAAACGATAGCGAACAATAACGGAGCGAATGTTTCTGGATAACGGTTTTAATTTCGGAGTATCGGTATTCGATCGGGATGACCCCGATTTCGCGTGCGTCCTTTGTACGCGGTACGTAGTTCGCAGCAACAGTTGGAGCGAACGAGGCGTTCGGTTTAAAGCAGATGGCATAGTTCTTCGCGACTTAGCGTCCTATTAAAAATCATTTGTACAACGACGTTCAACCTGCCCGTAAAAATATATCGCGTTTGATCTAGCTGCCTCCAAGGTCGCACGGAAACGTCTTATCCGTTAAATCTTTCAGCTCGTAAAACGGTTGACCGAAGATTCGTATCTGCTTGGTAAAAATACCAGCAAGTAAATATACGCGAAAATGTACGTTTCGTTAGTCGCGCGCCAATGAGATATCCGTCGTGAAAAAGTGTTCTATATCGAATAATAATGAATATCGAATGACAATTACGTTTCGTACGTTGACACTTCTCGCGTTACGCTATGAAAAGATTCGAATTTCGGACCGAGCGCAACGATTATTAAATCTCCTTTCACGTTGCCGCGAAATATCTTTGAAAACCAATCATCGGCATTCGGATTTATGCCGCGCGTTAATTGCAAACCATCGAGCAGGTCAACAGCAACGAATATCAACAACTATCGTTTTGTGGCGCGTAATTAAAAATTTGTTACGACCAGAAAATAGCGATATTTCTATGGGGAATTCGTGACCGTCCTAGATACGCGGTGGGACGAATTACGGCGCGTCGAATGTTCGCAAGGTACGCGCTTTAAGACGCGTAACGGGCGATAAAAAGTCGGTCGAACGGCGTCGAAGCCGGCGTCAACGCTGGCGTCGCGACGCCTTCTGTCGAGGCAGTCGTGATTACCAGCGCGTCGGCAAACGAGCCTTCCCACTCGATGCTCTTTGAGAACGATAAAACGGCTGGCATTCTAATTTTCTTCGCCCTTGCAACTATGTAAACGCGACGACCAAACGTTTATTCGCGCGACACCGTGACGCTCGCTTCTTCCAAATGCGTCGAACGTTTCAACGTATTTACCAGTGCTCGTTTAATCCTTGGCGCGCCCTGGAGGATGATCGACGTTTTTTTTATCAAAAAAAGAAAAAAAAAGAAAAAAAAACGAAGAAAAGGAAAAACGTCTTTAAAAGATTCCGTGGATCTTTCGTCCTTGTCTCGTAGCTTTTAGTTATTTTGCAAAAATGACCGCGATTAGTCTCTTCGTATGTCCGTTTCTACGAGTCGGAGCGTGACAACGTGACGCGTAGAAAAGACGTTTCGCACAGCTACGGAGGAAGACGTTAGGTTGTCCGGAAAAGTTTCTTTCGTTTCATAAGACGATAATAGACGAACGACAATTTCCGTTTTATAGTATTTTATTGAACTAGGTACGATCCATTTCGTTGTATTTGTAGCGGCGGCAAAGTTTCTGATCGGACCGCGTCACCAGGTATTCGGGTGGCGCTTACTCGACTACTTGCGAGGGATCGTCGCAAGTGTTTGAAAAGATATTCCACAGGAAGTAACAAAACCATCGAATCGTTATAAAAGTAATACGAAGACGGTTTGTTAAGAAAATTACTTGGAACGCAAAGCTTTGAAGCATTCTGTACGAAGCTGAGGTTGGTCGGGACGATTTGGACAATAAGTCGTTGTCTTCCTTAAATTCTCCCCGTGTCTTTGATCGATCCGTTCGACGTCTTTTATCCGCATAACATAGTTTGCACGCGCGTCTCATGCTTCCTCCGCAATCATTTTTCCTCACGGCGATATCACGCTGACTCGGTCGAGGACGAGGATTTCTCGTATTTTCAGACAACACTAACAAGTTTGCGGCTAATAATTCTCTGAATCTTCTGATATTCACATCCTTCCTTGTCGCGATCTTGTAAACCGTCGAAGCGTTTGCGACAAAAATTCCCAGAAGGAGTCGAATGCCAAGTTTTCGACACTGTTTGATTCCTTTTCTAATTGCGGTGATGTAGCGGCACACGAGCTAGAGGACAATCCGAATCGCGTCGTTGTCTCGCCTCGGAGTATCAACGTCGTTAGGACACGCGTAACGTAATAATAAATAAACTCCGTCGAGCAAAGACGAACTGAAATTTTCCGGCTCTTCCCCGACCAGTGTAAATAAACGAACGCGATCGTAATGTGACCAGTTTTTCGGTCTCGGTCTCGAGCGATTTTAATAGCGATCAATAACAGTCTTTAGCGAATCAGTTGGTATCGAGCGTCTTGGCGAACATTCTCTGCGTTTATTAATTATTTTTAATTACATTTGACGGTTTTAACATCGAGTCATCTCGTCGTTTAAACCGACCAACCCCATTATTTTATTGTTATTACAACTTCTCGGACAACCTAATACATCGGTATCGAGAGACCAATTGATATTTTACGAACGTGATGGGACAAGACGAAACATTGGACGGACGATCGTTCGACTCACTGGTTATTGCAAAAGATACCGTTACGTTCGTACGTTAGATACGGGCGTCCTGTGCATTTTTGCGCCGCGAGATCTGCCGCAAATGCGTCAAATTCGCAACCTACCTGCGAGTTTCGCGATGTACCGTATCGATTCGTATTAAAAGAGTATTACGCGATTGCATCGATGGCGGATGACGAGCCAGTCGTTTGAACTTAGACCAAATCGATCTCCATGGAAATTTATGGAAGCGCGGGCGTATTTTAAAATTGAGAAAAGCTCACCCCTTCTTCGGCTTCTTTCTCGATGGCAGTTAACGATTCGGCATCGGCGAGGTTGTCGACGGCGATGGCCAAGAAGACGTTCAGTAGGATATCTGCGATTGTCTTGGTCAAGGAACGTTTAACGAGGATAAAAACGTGTTTGTCGCGCGCAATGTCACTGATATTATGTACCCTATGGTCCGTAAATATTGTCGGATGGCGTATCGAACGGAGGATGGAAAATTACGTAATTGGACGAGGCTCGTCGCTGTTTGCGTATTTTCACGGTAAAAAGGATACAGTTACCGCATATAAAGAGAATGATGAAATAGAAACAGGCGAGCATGCCAAAGCTTGAAACTCCGCCATAGGCTCTAATTCCATCGTACATAACGGCGTTCCAATCTTCGCCGGTTAATATCTATAAATTGTACGACGACGTTCGATGGTCGGATATGATCGATTTAGGTTTGGACGAGCGCGTTCAAAGCGTCAATAACGTGCAAGCTTACCTGAAAGACGGTTAACAAACTTTGCCAAAAGCTGTCGAAATTGTGACGGGGCTTGTTCTGTAAATCGCTAAAATTGAATTTTCCACCAAACACCTGCGAAAAAATGGAGAAATGTTAGAGCTCGTTGTCCGTCGACGGTGACCGATGGACGCGGAGAGACGGGGAAGAGCGACGAATCGTACCTGCATGCCCAGCAGGGCGAAGATCACGATAAAAAGGAAGAGCAGAAGCAACAAAGACGCGATCGATTGTATGGAGTTTAAAAGGGAAGCCACCAAGTTCGACAACGACCTCCAATATCTGTAAAATTCCATCGCGTTCGTTTAAGGTAAATGCGTGTAAAAAATGCGTAGCGCGAGGCTCGTGAGGAGATGGCCGACAGACCTCTCCGTGTAAACTTACTTTGTCACTTTAAATACCCTGAGCAACCGGACGCAACGGAGAACGGAAACGCCGAGCGGTGGCATCACGTGAGTATTCGTGAGGATCATCTCGGTGATGGAGCCGATCACGACGAAACAATCGAACCGATTGAACAGCGAGACGAAGTAACCCTGTACGGATAAGAAACGTTTTTATCGAGAGAAATTTTCCTCGAGAAGCATCGTTTGTCGCGAAACTTACTTGAAATCCTAAGCTATACATCTTCAGCATCATCTCCATGGAAAACAACGCGATGAAAAACATGTTTGTGATCTCTGCGTAACCGAGAAGCAACGGTGTTTTAAATGGAAAAGTAAGGCGCATGGCGAGGGATAACAAATCCGCGTATTGGGGAAAATCGAACGTTGGGATATTAAATAGCGGCGAGAGGATCGCGTACCTTGAAAATCGTCCAACCAGTGAGGTTGATTGTAGTGTTCGGTGGCCAGAACGCCGGTATTCAGGAAAACCAATACTATGATCAACCAGTAGAATACCTGCGACTTGACTGCTTTTCTGCACGCCCTCCTCATTCTTCTGTTTACTCTGTGAATTTCCATTGCAAATTCGTGCGATCAAAGGCAAGCTAAGTAGCGAGGCTCGCTTTTCCACCTTCCGCTTTCCCCTTTATATTATAACTCGCTTCAACGAAATAAAAGAAGAAAGCGCGTCTCCACCCTCCTACCTGTCGAAATCCAGCTTTTTCCTTCTCCACAACGATTCTTGTTGAACCCCTTCCTCGTCGCCCTCCAACTGATCCGTGCTTTCCATCTCGTTCTGTTGTTTCGCTGCGAAAGTCGTTTTGTTCTTATTATCCGTTTGCTTCGTACCCGAGATAAACATGCCTATACCGACGACAAAGACGATCGGCGGAGAGTAAAGAAAGAAAGACGCGTCGGGTAGATTCTGCAAAAGTTTACGAAACTGGAAATTCGTGGAACCGAAAAGCTGTTTAAATAACAGCGTCGTTTCCAAGTAACGGAACGTGTCGATAGATCTCTCGCGAAAGGGTAACGATCAGTCTCCATTACGAAATTAACCGTCGATCAACGAATTGGACGAACAATTTCGAATTTTAACGATTTTAGGAATCTTTGACGATCAAAAATTTTGCAAAGTCGTTCGCGATCTACGTCGTTCTCCGTCTCGTTAGACGTAAATCGAAATCTCTCGTATCTTTACGGACGCGTTATCGAAGGTATCGAGGTAACAGAACCGATACAGAGATTCGTTCGGCTTCTTAAAAAATCGTAATCCTCGAGTTTTCCATAGATGCGTTTAATAAACCGCTCGCTTTTAGGTAACTCACTTTTGCCGTCCTGCATCTTCGGCTCGTCGGTTTCCGGTTCGATATCCTCGGCCTGCGTGATCCAGTCCAAATAGCCCCTCAGGTCGTCCTCGATCTGCTGCTTCTCTCTGAGTTTGTGGAAGTCGCCTCTCGCTTTTGCCTTCTCTCTCTCCTTGGAGAATTCGCTGCGCCGGGCAAAGGTACGTTGGTCGCAACGCGATATCAGAGACACCGACGAGCGGTGCGATTGAAACGCGCGCGAATGAAACGGAAATCGAGAGTTGCGCGCGAGTATCGCGTAAATAACAAAAGGAACGAGAGCAACAGCGAGTTGTTGGTACAAAGCGAGGGGACTTGACTCGCAGTCCCTTGTCCCACGATGCGACACAAGCCGACGCAATCTTCCAGATTATCCGCTCTATTTTTCTCCCCGGGGCATTCGAGCCGTTTTATCGTTTAAAGCGGAACGACGACGAATTCGCTGTGCACTTTGATAAGACGCGCTTTTACGGCTCGATCGTCTGAGCCACCGTTACGTCGCGTAACTATCGGTAGACGACAAAAGGGATGTTTATATTTAAATCTTTCTTAGGAGATTGCCACACTCGAGAATCGATATATCAAACATGTGTACGACGAAAGGACACCGGAGCCTTTCCTCTGAAATTTTTGGGAAAGTCCTCTGATACCTTAGCCTGGATTCTATCGTAGCCGTAATTAAGCGATTGTTGTCATTCGATCCGATCGTATTTGTTCGAGATTTGTGACAGCGGGATTGGGCTCGAGGTGACGCAACTGGTCGCCGAACGTAGCCCCACGGTCAGTGCAATGGACGTTTTTACCTAACGGAGGTATGGAGTAGTTGTATAGCTCTCCTTAGAAATACAGTCGACCCGAGGGGTACAGAGAGGTACGGAGACGAGTATATAAGTGCAGTTCCACTTGGACTGACAGAGTTGGTCGAGCTCTACTTGTACCGTGGGCAAGGGACTTGCACTTTGGAAGAAAGCACATTTGCTAGCCCGTTGGCCGTGGATTCTTTATTGAGCCTAAGGTCATTTGCATCTCGAGTATCTAATTACCACGGTTACTTGTCAAATTCCGTAATAATCACATTTGTACTGGTAAATATCTTCTCTATCGCGTAACAACAATGTCTGATCCAAATGAAGATTCGTTACACGCCCCTAAACCTAATGAGAACTCGACACAGTGTATCACACCGAGTATCCGAAGTATCTCCGAGTATCTTACGAGTATTTATCGAGCTACGCGACGAGCATTAACGAGTATTTATCCCGCGATTTTATCTCGCGATTTATATTTAGTACTAACGACTCCGTATACGGTTCTACGTTAATTTATTACTTTAAATATATTCGACGGTTTCAATAACGCTCAATCTCGTTCTTTAAACCTCACGAACAATCCTCCATATATATATATATATATATACGTATATCTGTATGTATGTATGTATGTATGTATAAGAATAAGCTCGGTTTTGCGAACTTTACGCGTGGCGAGGCCGAGTAAGAGTTTCAGAAAATATGGTAAAACCGAGTGGGGAAATTAGATAAAACGAAGATACGTTAACCGTGGATAATTGAAAGGAGAGACAGACACGGCCGGAAATGGAACAATTCCGTTGGTTATTTCGGTAGCGTAAAAGTCGAAAAAGACGTAACTCGAGGCAGCTGTAGCGTACGTACGCGCGTTGCACGCGTACGAATACGTTGTATTACGAGCCCGAGGAGAAGTAATTTTAGTAGCGAACAATGAATCCGTTATGCGACCAGCCCCTAACGATTGATGGACGTGTATTTATACGACTATTCGTCGCGTAGTTTTAAGAGGTAGAAACACGCTTTATAAAAATAAACCGACCGTATCGTATGGCCGTGTTACGTTCGCGTAATTCGAAAGAAGATGGAAATGCGAACAAAATTAGAAAAGAAACGGGACTCTGTCGTAGAAATTGCGTTTCGCGTCTTAAAATATACCTGGCGAACAAAATGAAGTCGTAATCTTATCGTAATTAACGTCGCGTTGCCAATCAACCGTTTCGCCGATCGCTTTAAACCCCCTTTTCTTTCTATCTGCTTGAAGAAAAACCTTGTTTACTTCTCGTTCTTATCTTCCCTCGCGTTACGAGTACTTCTCCGACCAATTGACTCGGCCAACTCAATTTCCCTGGTACGCTTAATACTCACCCGGACAGTACACCGAGAATTAGATTCATCACGAAGAAAGCTCCCAGTATGACCATGGAGATGAAATAGATCCATTGCCACGAGCTTCCCATCGCGTCTTCGATCTAAGCCAGCAAACAGACGGAAAGAAAACGTTAGATCGAGGATCGTTCGCGAATCGTTTCCACGTTTTCCAGAAAATCGATCTTACGTTGTAGAGCACGTCGGTCCAGCCCTCGAGCGTAACGCATTGGAAGACCGTCAACATGGCCAAGCCGAAGTTGTCGAAATTCGTGATACCCCAATTCGGACCTTCCCAGAATCGCCTGCTACAGTAGTACTCGGGTCCCACGTTGTCGCACTGGAAACCGCCGGACCCGCACGGAATTGGGTTGTCCATGATCGCGTCTGTGAATCCATTTCAACGAGATATTTTCTTTCTCTGCCTTTGCTCCGTTGCCTTGCGATCTTACACACCGTGTACAACTCGATCGCGATTATACAAACGGAATCCAAGTAGAAAGTTGATCCGACTGTCGAACGTTTTAACAGCTGCTATTTCTTCAGCGGTTTTCATATTACGTTGTGTATTCTGTACTTTTTATACACCGTTGCAAATTCCTCGTAAACGAACGAAGATCGGCGAGCGTAACGACGTTGGGTCAGTTTAGACCCACGGCGAAGCTATGCCGAAACGACGCTAACGAGCCAGGTCGTGCGACAGCCTCGAGACTTTGAAAAGTATCATTGTTTAGTCGAAAATATGGTCGACGAAAGACGATGATCTCGTAAGTGCGCGAATTTCTGCACGTTTCGGCGCCCTACGCCGTCGTCACCGGTTCTTGCAACTCGGATCATCCAACGAAATTGACTCGTACGCTCGTACTGCTACGTTACGACGCTTGCAAAAAGTATTTCGATCGTTCTATTCGTTGTAGCATTTGCACCGACTCGTTAAATGTTCGGGGCTTTTTAATTCCCTTTAACGCGTTGACTGCCATGGCGGTCACCGGATTCGGCTATAGCTCCGTGGGGGTCACCGGTGGCCCTCGCCACGAAAAACGCTTCGAGCATGATTTTACAACTCGTTTTATTTGCTGCAAGTAATATTTCAACGTAATGTGCATCGCGTAACGAAAAGTTCGCGTCGGCGCCAAACCATGGAAAATTCGTCTGGCAATCAACGTGTTAAAGTTCATTGCTTTACAAAGCACGGTCTTTCGGTCTTTTCGCCGAGCCAGACAAAGTACAAAACGTAGACTTTGGCGGCTGAATTATCGCGCGAAACCAACAGGCGTCCTGATATTTAGGAACCGGATCGTGCTCGATGAAACTTTGAAACGTTATTTTCTCAAAAAAAAAAAAAAAAAAAAAAACCGAGCAAGCGTCCTGATTTTGAGCGGAAGCGTAGCATCGGCCCGACTACGATCGTAGCAGGAATCTGCGCGCGTATCCGGCTCTCGCGTCCGGCCTGTCAGGCAAGTACAGGAATTCGCAGATTCTCGTGAATCAGCTGTTTACCGTGAGATACGCGCTGGCCACGCAGATCGCGTACCACGCGCTAAGAATAATTAGACGTTAGTTGCGCCGCGGCTGAATCATATCTAAAATAGCGCCGGTGCAAACTGTGTTTCGGGGTTAGGACGGGAACTCCCGCACCATCTTTGCCAACTTCACCGCGATATTTCACGTTTCGAGAGATTGTGTCCGGTCCGGGTCCCTGTCCACGCATCATCGTCCTTTGCCTTCCACGTAATTTCGCTCTCTTCGAGAAACATTTTCCCCGTCGAATCTCGGGGAAATAACACGCCTTTGCGTGGTCGTCGATGCCAATCCGTCGCGTATTTGTACGATATTTCGCGAAGTTTCGTCTTTCGAGAAGTTCCTTCCGGTCTGATTCTACCGATGGATCGTCTTACTTCTCCACGTAATTTCCATCCCTTCGGAAAGATTTTCTCGAATAAGATCGAAGAAAGTCACCGAGACTCGAAGATGTTGCTGCGGTACATCGCATACGCTGGTTACCGATGCAACGAATACCCACCTTTACGTTAACGTCTCTGTCCCAAGCGCGTCGTAAGCGAACGATACTCACCGGTGACGTTGTGCCGGCAGGTTTTGTGCATTTTGCCGGAGAACAGCTCGAGGCCGATGATAGCGTAAATAATGATGACGAATAGAACCAGCAGAGCGATATGGAGAAGGGGTATCATCGCTCTCAAAATAGAGTTTAGGACTACTTGCAGACCTGCACAGATCGACAGAGACATTCGTCACGGCCCGTTTCTTTCGCTGGGCTCGATCAACTGATATAGTCGGAGAAATAGTAGGAGTAAAGACGATTCGTTTGACATGAAAATCTTACTTGGTACGCCGGAAACCAGCCTCAGAGGTCGTAGCACCCGAAAAGCCCTCAACGCTTTCACGTCGAAGCCTTCCTTCATAAGTATCGACAATACCGTGCTCACCATTCTGCAAGGAGACGATGTTACGATATCGAGCGTTAAAAATCATCTCGTCTTGGAGTACGTTGCTGTATATCGAAACGTGCCCCGTCAGAGACAGAAACAGGTCATCGAGTAATTTCAATCGCGCCGGTAATTTCAAATCAAATTTCAAATCAACGGGACGAAATCATTTTCTTATATTTGCGACGCGAGACTGCGTGACAGGAAGAAAAATGGAATCGACCGTGACGCCTGTGCACATTCGGCTCTGAAGGAACTCACCGACGTCGGTTTACGGCCGCGAAATCGAGCGAGCACGAAGCGCGTCTTTCCATCGTCCATCGTCGAAAGCGAGAAAATTATTTAGATGGCCATAGTTTTAAATCGTCTATTTTTATCCAAACGAGATATTCGCCGTCACTGGACGAGCATTCCGTACGTTTCGCCGAATTCCCTCAACGAGGAACTTCCATTTCTTCGCTTTGAATTTCGTCCCGTTTCCCCTCGATCGCGGATGCCCGCCGCAGCAAGATTTCGCGAACGGTTGGTCGACGATAGACGATGCGAGGTAGAACGATGCTCTTGGTAGAGACGACGACTCCAGTCGAAATTAAAACTATCTTAATTCGCAAAGCGGAGCTGACTCGGTGAAGCAGAGAAGGAATTTCTCTCGTTTCGCCAAGTAAGCAGAACTTATTGAATCAAAGTGGAATACGCGACAGAGAACAAAGGAGGTCGCGTGCCGATTCAATGTCATCGTGCCCAAGAGACGACGCGAACTCGCGACACGCTTTCGTACGACGATGGTGGATGCAAGCGTAGGACATTCTGGAGAAATGGAATAGGACGGAACAGCGCGATGAAAATGCAGCCATGGGATTGGCAGGTTGATCGGGAAATCTGCGCGCAGTAAAATTTCCGTCATTGGCTCTAGCGATTCCCATAATCGTCGATTTACGAGCTGCGCGTGTTCTCCCTTCGGACCGATAAACTCGCGCGAGATAGCAATCGACTCCGCGAACATCTGTTCTTCTTGCGAAGGAGATCGTCGTCGACGGCGGACGATTTTCGATAAATCGATGGGATGGGAAAGTCGCGCGACGGACGAAACCGCGTGTTACCTATTTAACGTAGTATTACTGGCGCGAATGTTTGTTACGCGGTGAAAGATGATAATTAAAATGGAAATGTACACTACCGTACGCTTAACGCTAGAACTGTCAGCCAAATTGACTGGTTTTACAATTTTATTTTAAAATTTCTACTTCGTGTTATATCTTCTTCCATAATGATGTGTAACGACTCGCGACCATAACTAAAAGAATAATATAACGAATTTTATTTTGATCTTTATGTGTTCAAAGTGAAAATAATTTCGTATCAAGCCTACTTATACCGATAACAGTGAAAATGTCTGGTACTTGTCAGAGTGTTAAAAGGGTCCTGCGACCTGTTTATCGAACCCCGATTAAACGGTTTCCTCGTTTTCTACAACTTGCCACGCGTTTTCCAAATTTTTACCGCGTATCGTTCGACACGACGATGTCAGATATCGGGAAAATTCCGGATCGATCGCTAGATCGCTAGATGGCAAGGCTAGAAATACCGCAGCAGTCAAAATGACTGATTCTACAGTTTTATAAACGTGTCGATCATCGTTTAGGGATGATGGATTAATAATACCAAAAATGTACTGCGTAACATGGAATTGCTTCTGTAAAAAAGTAATAAATCGATAAATATACAAATATTCTATTATTGCGTATTTTTTAAAGACCAGTCATTTTCACCGGTTTTGGTAGAAATAGCTTCGTGTCAACTATCGGTGGTTCTAGCGTTAACAGCGTTCGAATTTCATCGACGAGTATGTACGGTGACAAATTAATAACTGGAAACAGCGGTAACGATCGGTAGGCTTTTACGACCGTATATCGCTGCGTGCAGCTGTAGGCGCGAAATGAAACGCAATTGTACTCACCCTATCACTACTATCGAGAAGTCTAATATGTTCCAGCCGTTTCGAAGATAAGCGCCGGGATGAGCCACGAAGCCGTAAGCGATGATCTTCATAACGCACTCGAGCGTAAAAATCACAAGAAATATATACTCTATCTTTTCCTGAAACACAGTGAAAGAAAGTTCGACATGAGTCGTCGACGGAGCGTGCAAGCTTCCTCGAGCGAAATCGTACGCGCGTCGATCGAGAACAAATCGCAAAGGCAGCGCTCGTCCATTCGAAGGTAAAGTTCGCGCGTTCGAAAGTCAAACGCGCCATGCGTCGTTCCTTGTCGCGTTTAACCCGTTAACCTACCGATTTACGTTCGAGAATTTTGGGCCGAAAGCCCCTAATATTTACGATTGGTCCGATCATCGTGCTACGGGCTATGCCCGTAGGTGTAGGTTAAGGGGTTAATGGCGACACACAGGATGAGTCGATGAGAAGTATGCGCTGTCGAACGTATTTTCCGAGACATCGAGATTCTCTCGAAACGCAACGCGATTCGTTTAACGTAGAACGTTTTTCGATGAAACCGAAATAGATGACGAGTTACTTCAGACAGTACGTACCTCTCGTTGACTCATTCTGCCTACGTACAAGAATCGAAGGTTTCTGGCTGGTTTTATCGTCGCGAGAGACACAGTCTATCGCTGTTATCTAAAATCGCCAATGCTTTTGCACTCGATTAATACGTATAGGCAAGGTGCAACGTTGGAAGCAATTTCTCAACTTTCGAAAACTCGTTCAGACCAGCTACCCGCTTTAATCTGTAAACTCGTCGCTATTTTGGCTAACAGGTTCTCGTGACAAGAAATCACGCGTGACACTGAAAATTCATTTAGCAAAGAGTGGAAAACCTTTGATCGTTTCGACACGTCGATCGATAACCGATCAAGTTTGTTCGGCCTTTGCCAGAATGTAACTAAAACGTAAACGCTTATACCGCGTGTACATCGTCGATCGAAACTGTCTACACGAACTCGCGCCACGCTCTTCTTGGCACACATCGGCACGGAGAGGATTCCGTGACGTAAACGTTCCAACAGGAAGGAAAATCGTCGGTGACGAGCTACGACGACGAGCGTCGCGTTCCACGTTCGCCGTGAACCCCAGCAAAGGTCAGATCGAAAAGAAAATTTACGACGCGCGATTATCATGCTCCGTGCATCGAAACGACGTTCTTCGAACTCCGATTACTCGATTTCTATCGAAATTGAAATTGTTAGAATTTAAATATCGTCACGCTCGATGAATAACGTCGCGATACGTAACTTTGGAAGAAGACCGGATTTTACCGTATTCTTTCGCCAATGACGTATCATCCGTCGTTTCTTGGGCGCGTGTTTCGCGTTTTTCGTAATTCGTAAATTTTTCTATCGAAGAATTTTTAAGACTCCGACGCAAAATATTCGTTTACCGCCTAAAGTTCCTCGTTCGGTTGAACACGTTACGTTTAACGGTATTTCGTTGCGGTCGGACCAAAGGAAAATTTGTAATTGAAAACGCTGTAAAGGACGACGAATCGAAGAACGTAGAAATTTGTAGAAATCGATCGAATCGCGAGCAGTTTTTTCTTATTTTTGTGCTCCGAATGCAGCCTTGAAGCGGAACTCGCGCGTCAATGTACGCTCTTTGCGTAGCCAAATGCTTTTTGCCAAAGTTTCCGGTCTGACGCGGCGCACAAGCGTTTACCCTATCGGCAGCGGTAAACCCGTGGAAAAAGGCCAACCTTTGATAGAAGGTTTTATACTTCGTCTCGAAGGTTAGGTCTTAGCGTATTATCTAGGAAAACGTTTTATCCATTTTCCGGAACACGGGTTCGCTAGTTTCGATTCTATGGAAGCTCAAATTCACCTCGACCCTCGTACATACGTAGCTCTTTCCAACTATCTTCGATCGCTTTTCTTCCATCGGCAAATATTTACCGCGACCGCTCCTTATTTTCTTTTTCTCGTCTTCCTCTATCGCGCTCGTCTTAAATAGCAAGCACAACGTTCCATTTTAAAAAACAGAGCCCTGCCGATAACCACGAAACTATTGGCGATTTTAAAATTCTAAAATTCGAATCGGCGATTCGTTAAACAGCGAAATTTATCGGTTCGGCCTCCGAGTGACTCACAAAACCGTCGTCTTTCCGTTCGACCCGTATACACTGGCCTATATATGAATCATATTTTCCAATAATAGCGAGGAACGATGGGTGCCGATGTTAGCAAGATCGAGCAATTATCGAAGTTTCACCTCGAATAAGTTCCATGCCATCAACCCTATCTCTTGGACGTAGCGTTTATTTATCGATAACCCAGCCGGATCGCGTGGTTCGACGAACGGAGCTTGTTATTCCTATTATCTTCTCTATTATTAGCTTAATCGAAATTCCTCGGTCGGAATTCGTCGTTCGAACGATATTTCTGTTGAACTTCGATCCGGGGGTCTGGCATCGATCGATTCGTTCTCCGTAAAATGTACGAGAATAAGAGACAGGCAAGAGGTCCTGCGAGTTGTTTATCCGAGGCGTTCGACTTCTGGATCGTTAAAGCGCTTAGCACGTGGCGTAAAATTTCTACCAAAGAAGCACAAAAATAGCCGTGCGAGGCCTCGCGAGTGTGCCGATCGTATTAAGGTGACACAAGAAGGGAAGGTAGAGGGAAAAGGATTCTCGAAGCGGAGCAAAAAGCGCTAAGAACAAAAGTAGCTACTTACCAAATACTGGTTGGTCAAATTAGAATCGCCAAACGGGTACGGTGTGTAGACTGCCAGGGCGATGCAATTCGCGAATATCGTCATGAGAATAAGCCACTCGAAAGGTCTGAAAAGTTGCGTCGAGGGATCCGGCTAAGGAAAATGAAAATAATCTCGGTAACGCGGTCGATGGTTCGCTATGCCGCAACTCTCGTTTTACTATTTTCCAGTCTTCACCGGGTAGCTGCAGCGCCGATACTTTTCTTTTTTTTTTTTTTTTTTTTCTCCAACATCTTGATAGCTTCTAACCGGAAACGGAGTACGAAAAGCTGTAAAATTTCTCGTCGCGTCCCCACGGTTATACCATCGTTACGAAGGATATTCTAGCGTTTCTCGCGTAAAACTTTCCCTCGTTCGTTTCCTTCGTCTAATCGGTTGCATCGACGAGAGCGAACGAGAAAACGAACATTGCCCTGAACTGAATTGATGGAGGCAAACTTCTTTTCGCTGCACGTTGTATCGAGCGTACAGACAACACGGCGTATGTATACGTTTTACGTAACAATGGAAAAGCGGGGGTAGGTAGGCTCTGAACAATATACTCTAGAATGGGTTTGTCAACAAGGGTTGACGTTCCCCGGCAAGTTCCCCGGCGTACGTTTCCACCCGCCTCCATTGGCCTATTTCGCTCTCGAACAAACACGGTACGTTTGCCGCGACAGGTTAGACGTTACGAGAGGAAAACGAGTGGAAACGAATAAGCAGAGACGAAACTTTGAAAGATAAGGCTGTGTGCAGTTACAGCGTTGCGTGCTGAGACCAACTGCCGCGACGCTCCGACAAGCGGAGAGATACTTTTGCGAGTATCTCGAAAACTAAATTCTCGCAACTTGCCGAAGGAATTGCTCCGAACGTTAACCTTGACAACGCGTATATCAAGGCCGATCTATACGCGAGGGGAAGCTATACAAAATTACCCCTGTTACTTCATTTTCGTTACGAAGACATTTAACAGATACGATTTTGACTATACAGTTCGTTTCGTAAATCGATTTTTATGCTCCAATTTCCTCCTCGCGTTTTTACTAATTTATCGTTTATTTATTCGGACGGAATTATTCGGACGGAAAGAGAAGAAATATAAAAAAAAAAAAAAAAGAAAATGAAAAGGAGCGAAAAATACATACGTAGAAAAGGCGCGAGAGTATAAAAAACAAGTTTCGACGTAACGCTGTCGTAAAACAAGGTCAGGAGCGTATCTCAAAGACTTTACAGACCGACAGAAGATTTCCATGCTCGCGCGGCAAGATTCTTAACGCGGAATCGAAACGAGAAAGCAAACGTACCGAACGAGATCTCTCTCTCTCTCTCTCTCTCGTATTTTTCCCGAGACCAAGATACATCCTAATATCGGAAAAACCAAGACTGGGCCAAAAATAACCGGAAGAACGTAGCAGGATGAAGCCAGGTGGTGTTCCTGTAACGATAGGCAAAAAGTAAAAGTTCTGTAAAAAGGATACTTCCATTCGATAACGTCGATGCACATTTTGCGCACGGGATTTTTCAGGGGTAAACAAAAGAGAGCCCTGAGTGGTCTGTCGGGTACCGCTTTGCCACCCCTTCGAGCCGGCCTTTTGGTGGCAGATTTGGCGGCACCGGTGCTGGTCCCGTGTGTCTGGCCCGTTTGAGACTGCGCGGTAGCTGGCTGTCCGTCCTGGGCAGTTTGGGAGTTCCGGTGCTGCCCGAGGATGGGGGGGGTCGCGGCAGTCGGCTGGGCCCCCGGCAGCTCAGGGGGGCCCAACCCCGAGCCCCCATCCCCCCCCGCGCTCATCGGTCCCTCCTCCTCGCCTCGATCACCGCCGTGCTTTCTCTTCTTCTTCTTCTTCTGATCCTTCTCCTTCGCTTCCTCTTGCTTCCTCCGCCTCCTCTTCCGCCTCCTCCTCCGCCTCCTCCTCCTCCTCCTCCTCCGCCTCCTCTTCCTGTTATACTCGCGTATGCACGCTTCTCCGGCCCCTGCCTGACCACGCAGACGCCCAAGTAGACGCCTGACGACGCCGATCGACGCGCTCTCTCAGAGACGCCCCACCACCCGCTGCAGCTCGCCGGCATGCTACGGCACTGAGCTCTTTCGAACCTCCCTCCGTGACCTAAACGTTAAACGTAAACCGTTAGTGTCATTTCTTCTCTCGTATCGTCGCTTTTCACTATACGTGTACGCTATATACATATATTTGCACGTGCGTATCCAACTGTTTTACTCCAACTTTGTTTCACGTCGCATCGAACATCCGACTTGTTGCAACACGCGACTCATCCCGACGAGTGGGACCTTCGGAAACGCGTAGCAGTTTCGAGGCGCGGAAGCCGATCGTCTCGAAAGACGCGCGTATATCGAGTGCACGCGTATCGCGTGATTTATTCGCTACGCGTATTACGACACGTCCGCGTCCAGATTAAATTCTCAGCAGCGTGATTAACGAAGCAAACTGGTATAGCTTTGGATTAGGTTTAATCAATCCTGTTACCGCTGGCACCAAAATCTCTAAACACTCTGCACGTAGACCAACGAGATCGATGGATCGACCGGTGGTAGTTATCGCGCATACACCCAGAGTCGATATATCGACCGGCTGGCGGTAAAAGGATTTTAATGGCGTCAAGAAACACCTTGTCGTCAATACGTACAACGACTACATATATAGAGTTGCGAAATCCACGCCCTGCAACAGACTGCATATGTTACGTAGCTTTATCATTTTTTGCGTTTGGGGAAAAGCGCGTAGCTTCGCTGTCACTACCATCGCGCTGTTCCTCGAGAAATACCTCTCCATTTTGTTTTGTGGCGCCACTCGACGCTAACTACAAACGGGCGACGGCAGCGCAGTGGTTAGCGCTTTAGGTTACGAACGTTCGGAACTCGGGATCGAATCCCGACGACCAAAGTCCGATTTTTCTTCCACGATTCTTAAATTTGAAGAAAATACAGCGATACCCCAGCAGCAAGCAGCGACATCTACAGCCAGGAGCTATCACAATTAATACGACTTTATCCGCCTCCTCAGTTTCTCGAATAGGACTGTTGGCAAATCTGCACGGCGTTTCGCGTTCGAAAGCGGCAAACGCTATATACGCGATGATGATCATCGCATCGATGATCGTCTCGTAGGTGTTATCGTCCGTGTGTCTGGCATTGGATTGATCGAGATATTCGCGAAAATGGGAAAAAGTGGCGATAGCTGTGTGTTATAGATCGTTCCTCGAGGAGTTCGCAGCGGGCGCGATAAATATTTACGAGCGTAAGACGAAGTAGTTTCGCTGCTTGTCTCGCGCCTCGTTAACGTTCGAGGCTGTGTTCGTGGATGGGGCGATTTGACGTTGCCAGGCTCTCGCCAACGAGTTATGGGACGACGGAAAAGGGATCGAGCGTAAAAGCCATTCGTTGTTCTCTTCTTTGTGTTCGGGTTCAAGCCTGACATCGGGTCTTTTCTTCTCCGGTGGAACGAGAATTGCCGTTTTGCGTTAGCATTTCCACGTTACACGGGCGATTCTCTGAAAAACAGCTCCGCTAAAATGGATGGAAATCGTAACAATGGAGAGGAGCCGTTTCTCGCCGTTCGAAAATAACCTCTCGATCGAGCGACGTAATTAATAATTCCACGACGAATAGTAAGCAGAAAATATTCGAACGATAACCTGGAAAAATACTTCGAAATTCACTGTACGAGCCTCGAACGATACGACATTGCGCGGAACATTTGCAAGCGATCGTCGTCGTAATTACGTTGATAAAGTTTCAAACGAATCCGAAAATGGACACGCGAGTTACTCGAGATATTTAACACGAGCGTGTGTACTCGCGTAGATCGCAAATAACGTTCGAAGAGTCAAGTATTCGCTGTCAATTAATCTAGCGAGATCGTCTTTGATCTGACGCATCGACTGTGCATTTAGTAGCACGCCTATTCGTATTGCGTTGCATAAATATCTTTTTCGTCTCTGCAAAATGTACGACGACGACGTTGGTAATGCGAGAAGGCGAAAAGTATGAAAATGAAGAGTTTCCTAATTCGCGTACGAGTAAATTTATCGGTGAACGGTACTCGATTTCGTCGACTTGACGAATCTTCTCTCGAAACGGCGATCTGACGGAGACACCGAGCTCGCGAACGCGCGAATTCGTGTTTCCGATGGCATCGATCGAATAAAAAATGGAACGGTTCGGCGATAAAAGCCATGGGACGAGAAACGGTTGAGTTTCGGCAAGTCCGGGAGTCTGGGATTTATAATGGACTCGCGCGCGCTATATTTAGTGAGCCTAAATACTAGAAAGCTCTACCTACGAGCGAGTTTCTCGTGCGCGTGCTTGTTTCAATCTCGTCGCGTGAACTTGTCTGAAATCGTTTGCCCCGACTGATCCACTGCTCCCTTTAAACTAACGCTACGTACGTACGTTTATAGTCGTTCGTAGTGCCGCCACGAGCATGTGTAGCGTGTACCTTACGTGCGTTTAATCGATCGTAAATTTCGAGTCTCGTTACGGTACTTTTCGATAATTTTCAACGATTTTAATATCATTTGATATTAATACTTTATTCGATGATAACAGATTTTAATATTATCGTAGTTTCGCGAGTTATCGGTTACCAATAAGCTGTCTCTCGTAACGAAGACAAATCGGTCGTCAAGAAAGACGAAACTCTGGAAATAAATTTTGCCGATTGCCGATCGTTCGATCGTTCTACGCGACGTAAGATTTTTACGAATTTGTAAGCTAGAAAATTAGAATGTACGACTCGTATCTATGGTGGGGATTCGCGTTAAAATAAATCTTCGTTTGTAAGACGCGAGATCGCGAAACTATTTACGAGAGGAAGCGAGTGGAAGAACGTTTCTTCCAGAAATCGAATTTTCCTCCTATCATCGGGATGACTCGACAGTTTCTCTCTAACTACAACGCGCAATTTTCGGTTTTCCATTCGCGTATTCCATTATGCGCGTTCCGCGATCGAACAGCAGCACGATGTACGTATATCGAATATTCGTACGATCGAGTTTCGCGCTGTATGTAGGTTATCGGATAATTAACGAAAGCAGCGAGTATAACTCGTTCGACCATCGAAAAAGTTGATGTCAACGAATTGTTCGTTCGTTAGGAAAGGACAGCTTAATGAAATTTATCGGATAACGAGTTTGCGAGAAAAGATATTAGCATCTATTCAGAGGCGGTAATTGTCGGGAAATTAAAGAGGCGAATGATGGGTGGTTCGGGGCGCCTGACGAAACGAACGTTTCTATTAATTGATCGCATATATCTATGGTTTGCCGGGTTTCCATCGAGTTTCTAATAACGCGTTGCACTTTGTAACGACGTCTCGTGAACGTTCGCTCTTTCCAGCCAGATCTTCGTTTCTTCGCGCTTTCCAATGACGCGTTTATGCTTTTCCAGCTTTCGACTCTACTTTTAACGATGCATTGGCAATTGTGAATCGCATACGGTTTCGGATCTGCGCCGAAGAAGCTCACCCTGGTATCCACGAAACGTCGTGTCGGTACAAAGTGCAACGCGCTATTAAAAACACCGATCGAAACCGCGAAAACGTCGTCCGATGTTCAACGCGGACCGTTAAAGTCTAAAATTCCCGTCGATCGTTTGCTCGGCGTTAAGCGTTTCGCAACGAGAAGATAGGTTCGATGGGATGCATGCCGAAATACAGCAACGGAAGAATCTTACGTCTTTCCTCCTCTTTGTAGCCTTTCGATCGAACATCGGTCGGCGCTAACAAAGTTTCCTCGTGTCGAACGGATATAAAGACACGCTCGTTCGTAAGATAGTGGCCGACTGGTGCTAACGAGTTAAATTTAGTTCGCCACTTTGCTGCCACGGAAGCATCGGGCAAGCTGGGCCGCTTACCCGTTTGCCTCCTGGCACGAGCTTCGCTCCGGCCTCCTAGCGATCCCTTCTCGTTCGACAGATTCCAGCCCTTTTCTCTCGGTGAATGTCCCTCTCAAATGGCGCTCTTACTTCCTGGCTTCGACTCGTCGCTGATACAGCCGGATCGTTTTGTCACAGATACAATCAGAAATATATCGTACGTATAGAAGGCAGCGTCGTGAGTTACATCGCTCTCTCTTGATTAAAAGATATCCTATATAACGCTTTGACGGTAGCTGTCGCGTAAACGTGATTTCGATCTGCTACCTGTGGACAGCCGTTTACGTAACATAAGTTTCTCTTTTTTTTTTTTTTTTTTTTTTCAATTTAATCGACACTTGCGCGCGAGACAAATGATCGTCGCATTTGACAGTGTTGTGTCGAAGAGAAACGATCTACAGATACACCGGGAAGAGCGACGATTTGCGAGTGCAACGATCCGAAAGAGTGAAAGCGAATGCTCGCTAAACGTAGATTATAATCGCGATTGCTGCGACTGTGTGGCACGATGATCACGCGAAACAAACGAATGCAAAACGAACCGAGATAGTACGATGATGGATTCGGTAGAATTTCCTGGAAAGGCGCGTCGTAATTTCGTACGAGAAGCGCCGACGGTTGATTTACACCGAAATCGAAGCGTCGACGCTGGGACATGGGACCGTTTAACGATGCAATTTATTAAGCGATACTTATTTTCCAAATTAACGAAAGTAAAAGCTTGCCAGAGTTTCGTCGCTTCGCTCCGTGAATTATACAGGGTGGTTGGTAACTGGCGATACAAGCGGAAAGCGGGTGATTCTACGCGAAAAAGGAAGTCGAAAATATAGAATAACAATTTTTCGTTCGAGGCTTTGTTTTCGAGAAAATCGACTTTGAATTTTCGCTGGGTACGCGCGCACTTTATCGCGTCTCGTTGTAACGGATCTCACTGTGGATCGTCGTCTCGATGGATATTATCGCGGTTTAAGTTCGTTTTTGCCGTAACGGAAAATTAGGAATACATGATGAAATAGTATGAAGTGATCATAAAGTTTGTTATTACAAAAATTGCTGAAAATGTTGCCCATTCTGCCGAACACATAGCTCTGCTCTTCTAATTAAATTTCTATGAACACTTTCTAACGTATTCGATTGTTTTAAAGCACGAAAGGCTACGATAATCTTTTCTTTCGATTGCTCGCAACTTGCGATTTCTTCGGAACGGACGATTGATTTAATATGGCTCCATAAATAAAAGTACCGAACGAAAATTCAAAGTCGATTTTCTCGAAAACAAAGCCTCGAACGAAAAATTGTTATTCTATATTTTCGACTTCTTTTTTCGCGTAGAATCACCCGCTTTCCGCTTGTATCGCCAGTTACCAACCACCCTGTATATCGTTGGAATATAACGATATTACACACATAGACACAAATAATCTTATACAGACACCTACACTGGCATTTGCGCAGGTCATACTCACTACTGTATAGAGAGTGGGGTTCAAAATCTTTAAGGTACCATGGGTCGCTATCTACGGTCAGTCTGAGAGTAACTGGCCAACTGTCAACAATCCGTATCACTCACTTATATTTGAAATACATTTGGCTCTGTAATTCTGTTTAATAAATATCACCTAATATTATTTCAACATAGACATTGTGTCTTCCACAGATTATTTATCTTAACTGTAAGATTAAATTCAAATTAAAAACATATATATTTATAATAATTATAAATTACTCGTTAAAAACATCGCGACACCCTAACGTGACGCCATAGAGTCAACCTACGCGTGATAAACAGGGAAAAAATCGATATCACCGTAATAATAGGCGTTATCAACCTTTTCTTTTTCGCGCGAACCTTGCTATATGGGCTGCCTAATGGAAATAAGCGTAAAAGTAGGTGCGACGTGGAGGTACTTGGATATTTAATCAGCCTCGTCCGAGGTGATACTTTACGATCAAGACCGGTGCCAATAATCTAGTAATGGAGAATCGATCGTATCGGTTAAGCACCTAGCTTGATTGATGTTTACATTAATGGAGAAACTAATTGCCAACTGGTACTAACAAGGATTCGCGCGGCCGAGCTCATTTGGCTTCCATTAATTACAATTTTATAGGTTAACGATATAGAAATCGATAATCACGAAAGAAGGTAGAAAAGCAACGCTCTTAAGAAAAGACACGCTGCCAAAGCTTTTGTCGCTAATGTTCTATTTGTTTATTTGCTTATTCGTTGTTATTGACACATCGTTGACCGGTTACGAGTTAACTCGTGTTTTCATGGCCAAACGTTGCCGACCGGCCACGAGAAAATTCGTGACGCGCTTTCCTTTCGCATCGGCGTCGTTTAAATTTAAAGTGGCCCAAAAAATTACCATTTTTTCTGATAAACTGCACCTTGTTCGATGCGTATAAAACGTACTGTACCGCCTATCTGCCGGAAGATAAAACGAGATACAACAAATTTCTACCGGAAGTAGCTAGGAAATGGACAACTGTGGATTCCAAAAAATGCAGCATTGCACCTGACGCTTCTCGAATTTCTAAAACAGCTCCTTATAGCGATGCACCTGTCAGACTTTCCGGACAACTAAGAGGCCACGTCTTGGACAAAATAGTCACTGGCAGAGGAACGAATCTGACTAGATCGTGTAGAGTATGTATGCTCTTCGAAAGGGAAACGCAGCGAAACTAGATACTTGCGTAAACTACATTTGCGAAAGCTGTTGTTTATCAATACACGTAGATGATCGTTACGCTGTTTATCGTACGGAAAAGTAATATTAAAAGCTCAGATAAGAAATAAAATTTATCAAAATTTATTTATATCGTTTTACTTCCGCGTGCAATTACGAAATAATAGCCGGTGATATGAGATAAATTCTCAGTAAAATTGCCGCTCAACGATGTGTTAACAGGTTCCGGCTTGGTATTATCCTACATAGACCGGATCGAGAATTCTACGAATGTAATTTGCACAAGTTGATGTTGACGAATGTCGATTCTAAGAACTCCCTGATTCTGTTCTAGTTCCTAGAAAGTGGAAAAACAGCTGCTGTTTAACTGCAACGGTTCTATATGTTATCACATACTTATATAGAATGCGTCATTTAAATGGAAATACTTAAATATCTGCGTTATTTATGCTCGCCGATACTAGACACTAGGAATGCTATTCATTTTCTCACGGAACTTTATTCGCTGTTTCTAACCGCGTTGTATCGAAGGGCAATCCGACTATTAAATAAATACAAAATCAGAGAATCAGGAAAACTGCGCTTGTCGTATTTCCGCCCTGTGGTCTTCGTATTGCAAAGGGCACGATGGTACGAGAGAATCGTGCGAAGTATCTAACGCGCAAGGCTTCTTAAAATCTTTACAGAATGGGAATACGCGTGTACACGTTGTTGCAGCGATACGAGAATTCTGAACGCGAAACGTTTGTCGATGGATTCAACTGATTACGGTCTCTTGATGAATATATTTTTGGCTCGATAGATGTCGATTTTCCTTGAACGAAAGAGCGATTTTGAAAAAGAACCAGCCGATACGGTCGTGTGTCATGAAGGTCACCACTTTTAAGAAAACTCTACATCTGGTCTTTTTAGCTTTCCCCAGCCTTCAAGCCATCGACAGCGCACAAACGAAAGACTGCGACGAAGGCAGACCATGAAACCGCAGTCGACAGGCAACGTTGGCTTCAAGGGTTTTTCAGTCACAGGGTAACACTGCTAGCGTGCGGATCTCGACCAGCTCATATTGTTATTTCGTACTTGTACTTTTCACTTCCGTTTTATTAAATATATTTTCTACCTTATAATTTATTCACGCGTCTCTCTACTTTATACATCGAATAACCTCAACCTCAATGACGTTGGCTCGCTTTATGTTTTCCAAAGTGCCACGTGTGCCATTTCATCGACGTGTTTCGTGTTACGAACGATCGCAATTTTGGACAGAACGTTTACGTAACTCGTCGAAACGGATTTTGACAGCAAGGGCTAGAGGGAAAAAAGATAAGAACATCGTGCGTCGTAGAAAACGTGCCGTTGGAAAAAATTGGCCTTCTTTGAGAAGAAGATGAGAGGAACGACGGGCGAGGAAAAAACGAGGAAAAAACGAGGAAAAAGTTGGAAAGGGTATTTATGGAGGAGGAACGGAAAGGTGACACGCGGATGAGAAAGGAAAAACACGGAGGAGCATCGATTCCGGTGCAATGCGTCCTACGTGATTCTATTGTCCGTTAACTGGAGCCGAGTTTTCCGGCCTGATATCAATATTTCAGCATCGCAAAGTCGTCCCTCGACTTTCGTGAAAGAAGGCCGATTGTTCGTGAAATATGTAACTCCCATTCTGTGTCACTCGGTACCTTTTGTTTCTTCGTCCTCGTCTTCTGCGAACTATTCGAGATATATACACGATATACCAGTGCAACCAATCTAGAAAGGAGAACGATCGAATCGCATTTCACGTCATCGTCAATGAACTCGGTTAGGACGCCAAGTACTTCGAACAGAGAGAGAGAGAGAGAGAGAGAGAAATATGCTAATTGAGGATCTACTCGAAAAAGGACGTATGGTCAATGGCAAGTAAACAGCGTGGACCTAAATTTGTGACACAAGTGAACTGCCCAAATTTACTTGCACGATATATAGGTGCCAGGTGTATTCGTTTGATCGAATAGCTAAATTACATATTACGAAACTACCGTTTATTTCGCTGTAATTATCGATCGGAGCAGACGATGTTAGACAACTAGAATTAAAAGGTTCGTCGCAATTTTGTCTCACGGACGCGTTTTCCAGAAGCGGAAATAATTGGCGGAATATCAATCGTAAGGTACACGGAACACGGTTCGTTTGATTTCTATCAAATCGACCAATTTGCTAATGAGATACAACGGACGCGACTCTGAAACAAACTGGATGGAAATTTATTCGCTCGGCGCGTAATAACGTCATCAAAATACTATTGCCATTTCCATGCAAATTTTTCTCGATATTTCTAAAGTTATCGACGTGCGTTTCGTCTGGCGATCGTAAACAACCTAACTGCCACGAAACTAAAAATTGCTCGACTCTGATAGATCGCACCTTACACGAGTGAAATGAGAATAACGTCGAAAGTACCGAAGATCGAGCGTTTGGCTAGCGTATCCCGCTCGTCCTGCGATCCGAGCTTCTTCTCAAAATCGTACTCGAGATATTTTTACTCCTAGACACATGTCCGGGCAGCCATCGAGATCGTCGAACTTCTCTTGTCTTTCGTTCGAAATAGCGTTAACTCGAATTTTACGTTCCCTCGATCCGTGGCGAACTTTTGTCCTTCGCGAGGTCTCGCTGCCGCGGTGAAAAAGAAAAAAGGAACAAGGCTTTAAAAATAGTTGACACTTCGGATGACGAACAGCCGAGAACATTCCGGATGATATCCAAACAGCGAATCTGCAGAATTGACGTTTCTACCCTGCAAGAGACACTTGTAATACATCGATGACTCGCCATCTATCTTCCGTTCCTCGGCATCAAGTGGATGATGCCCTTGCGCCGCTCGATATACGCGCGCCCAAGTTCGTGGTTAAAATCATAAATCACAGAAGGCAAACGCGATATTTGTGTTCAAGGATATTTGTTTCGATCTTCTGATTTTAACGTCGGTCCGTGATCGGCTGGGAGAATTTCAATACGACGTAATTGAAAACGAGAACAACCTGTTAGATTCGAAGATGCAGATCATTTGTAAATAACGGGAAAACCGGCGAGATTTCACGGAGGTCGATGATACAGCTATTAAGACGAACGATATTTGAATATTAAATCTGATCGCGAGAGAAATTTCGTCTGCTAGTTTCGAAACTAGCAAATTGCTCCGCTCGTACTTGGCTCGTACGTTTCAAAATTGATGAAAATAAGCCGATGAACATCGAAGATGCGAAAGCGTACCGCGTTGACTCGGGCTCGCGTCGAACGCGTTAAAATGTAAAAGTCGAGAGGAAAGAATTTCAAGCGATGCAACTTGAAGGACGCTTGGAATTTCTAATCGGCCGAGTTTAAGAAGTACGTATTATTCGTATTATTCAGACTATAATCCATTCCTTTTAACTCTCGGCTCTTTCATGCCGGAGCTCGATATACGATCGCTCTCTTCTGTTATTCGCCCTGCCGTTTATTCTCGCGGAGATGGTCGTGTTTTCTTCGACCATCGAAAGCGAATCGTACGTCGAAACTGTGAAATTTAACCGATCGAAGAGTTACGAAGTAGGTGCAATGATGAAATCGCGTTTATCGGAAGAGAAGGAACAACGTAAATTTCATATTCAAAAGCGCAAATGTTCGTTACTACGAATATTAGTTGACCATGAATTCACAGCGCACTTTACAAACAACTTCGATTTTGATAAACTCTGAACTGATATTTGCCGGTTTATTCAAATTACCAGAGCGTGTATATTTTTCAAAATTCGTATTTTTATAGACGCAAGCGGAGAAACTGTCTCATACCCCGCTGTTACAAGTACCGTTGCTTCCAACGCTCGACGTATTTTTACGCGTTACGCCTCTTTCGCGTCTTAACCCTTTGCACTCCGAATTTTATTTCAATTCGAAATTTACTTCGACTAAAAAATAAGACAATTTAAAGAAATAAAGGAAGAGACGAATTCACCAGTATCGAGATATGTATAATTTTGTGTGCAAGACGAGATTGACCGTATGTGTGTGCGCGGCGTCTCGAAAAACAGACGAATGTAACCGTTTCGTTGGCAGTGTGGTACGGAAGATGGTGAGACAAAGAGAGCGCTGAGACGCCTGCAAATGTACATCGACGAAGATCCTGCAAATCGTTTACTAAATAAATCTAAAATTATTTTAATACGAATTCTAAGTGTAACCTTAGTGTCGCTTTACTTTTATTTCGGCGATTAAGATCCACAATTCTCAAGAACCAGTTTTATTCGCACTATTGTTGTATTTTGTAATTTTTAGGCGTATGATATACNCCTGAAACAATTTCCAAAGTCCAACGCTGCTTTTCTTTGGCACGTTCCACAAAAAGGATGGGACTCTAAGTGTAACCTTAGTGTCGCTTTACTTTTATTTCAGCGATTAAGATCCACAATTCTCAAGAACCAGTTTTATTCGCACTATTGTTGTATTTTGTAATTTTTAGGCGTATGATATACCCTGAAACAATTTCCAGGGTCCAACGCTGCTTTTCTTTCGCACGTTCCACAAAAAGGATGGGACTCGACAAAGAAGCTTCTGGGATAAAAACTGATATCGAGTCACACTCGACATAGGAGTGCAAAGGGTTAAAATTGTCCATAAACGGACAAAAATCCGCAATCTGATAATTACTCATCATCGAGTTGAATAAAAAATGACGAGAAGGTGAGCCGTCTATGGATCGGGATTGGATTAGAACAGATCGATATCGTTAAAGCGAAACTTGGAACGCTTGAACGGTAACAAACTATCCAGACAGAAAAGGAAACGATATTTCCTTGCTGCTGAGGCAATCCGTCGGCGGAAACGTAGCGAAACGGAAACCCGATGCAATTGCAATTCGAACGTCATCGCGCTAATCCTGCACCGGCAAAGAACGTCGTATCGTTGTATGCCACGGCATTACCCCGAATCTTCTTATCGCCGCTTAGCAGACTGTATCAACGGATTTACGTTTACAAAAGAAAATCACAAAAGATGGACAATTTTTTATCTTATTTGTCATTGCTGTCACTCTTGCATAATGCGATCCGACCAAATTCTACTACGTTCGTTCTTCTACGTTCGCCTCCTTCTTGTTTATTTCGTTTTTACCGTGCATCAAAGTTTTACGAATCTCAGGATCGAATTTATTCCCCGTCTCTTTTGCTTCAAAGAAACTTGACGATTGTCCGCAACTTTGCGTATACATGCAACGTACGTGCGAAGGAAAATCTTCCGCCTTGCAGCGACGTAACGCGACTTTGATTAATTTATACGACGGTGCTACGTATACAAATGTATTAGACCAACGATATACGACTCCAAAGTGCAACGAACGACGATTAATCTAGACACGTCGCCGTATAGTAAAAATCGTGCTATTTTTGTCTCGACGCTTCCGCGTTATCGTAAACTTGACGACGCTGAAAGATAGTAATCATAATCATTGTCGAAAGGAATGTCGCTTGAATAAATGCGGAAAGAAAGTGTGGTTGATTGAAAGAGACAGAGAACGTGGAAAGAAAGAAACGCGAGAGTAAGCTGCGGATGAAACGGAAACGAAGACGCGTTCCGGTATCTGCGGCGCGTTAATAAAGTTTCTTAACGTGGCGTGGCGCAACTTTCATTAGGGAAATGACAAAGCAAGGGTGGCGGCGACGGTGACCGGCGGCGTTTCGAAGAAAATCAAAGTCGGTCTCTCTATACCTCGGCCTGTTTAGCTCGCGTGACTCTAGTTCCGACGATACCGAATATCATTAGCCTGAATATCGAGCGAACACGCCCGAACCGAGCTTTTGTTTTTCGTCGCCGGGATCAGACGCTCCTTCGCCGAACTGCACCGTCCTCGTAAAACCGTAGGACGACGTTCTTCCCTCCTGTTCGCTGGCGCCACTCTCCTAATAATGGATCGGAGTATCTTTTCAAGGTTTCTCGTTTTCCTCCGCTTCCCACATCCACCCGACCATCTTCTATTTCTTGTGCCGTGTGTGTACGTTCAACCAGCATTATTTATCTCTATTCCGTTCGCTATTCCTGTTCGCCTCGCAAAACAAGATCCAGATTTATTTATGGTGCGTTAAGCTTCGCCGGCCGTGGAAAACCTTCGCTGTGGAACGACTTGTCACCGGTTCGTATCTAACCCGCTAACGCAAACAGAAAAACGACGAATGCTACGAGCGTCGTAGCGCGATTCTCCGTGCGTCAAAGTTGACACGACATCGACGTTTCAACGATATACAATAGCCAGCCGACGAGCTGCCGCGTCCCCGTGAATTATGTTCTAATGGCGCTACTTCGAGGCACACGCGCCACGCTCTGTCTCCTACGAAAGCGCCTTGTTTCTCGGTGTCGTGTGCGATTACTAGATGTTGCTCGTGTCTCGCGCCAGATAGGAAAGCGCCGTTGAAGAATTTTCCAGTTTGTTCGACGTACGTTGTCTTTGGCGATAAAAGGACCGGATTCGTGCGAGGATCCGTGACAGCGGCAACATCGAAGCGCGGAGTTTCTCGACGAAATGGCACGAGAATCGGCTTCGTTCGACTCGAACCGAGAACCGGTACCTGGGCAAACGCTTCAAGTTCCGGGCACCGAAAAGAAATTGACTTCGCTGCTGTGATCCGAACCCACGTGGAATCGTTCGAACGAGCAAATTTTATTTTCGTCGAAGGCTGACGATAAGAGACGCTACTCTTAGAGAAGAGAGGAAGAATTCTTGCGAGGAAACGAGGACACCTCGTATTTACGGCGAACATTTTGGAAATCTGAACCGCGGTCTTGTCATCAAGACGAATATCTCTGACGTCTGACCGATCGATCGAACTGTTCGCGTCAGAATTGAAAGTGGCGCAATTAGAAATTCATCGATGGAAAGATACGCCAGCTATCACGCGCGTAAATACGTAAAACTGCATCTTCGCGTCCCATTTGATCCCATCCGTGGTGAAGCTTCCTAGATTTCAGCTTGTCAGCCGTTCCCCTTCCAAGAGTACGGAAGTTCGCATGGAGGAGCGCAAAGTGGATCTACGCTTTGACAGGCTCGCTGTTATTTCAATATTGTTGCGACGGATCGCAATTATTCGATTATCACTTAAGATAGGGACGGTCGCGTGATTGAGAACAGAACGCAACTCCGGCTGTACGTCCGTAGATGGTTCGACACTTTAGCATCGTTGCAATTTACTCTCACTGCGTTCGCTTTATGACCGAAACCTTGCGTTTCACGCGACTTATAAGATAAATTACGATCATTCCGCTGGTACGTACACGTTCGTTTCGTCTACGATTCGTTTCGTTGGAACGACATTTTCAGGATAATCGGTTTGTCGTCCGCGAAGGGAACCTTCTTCCTAGTACGTGACTTTGCGTCCCTGATGATGTAAGTACTTACGTCATTCAGTAGCCTCTAATATTCCCAACTATCAACCCCAGGGAAAGATAAACATGCGCCAACGTTTCCCACAGGATAATATTGTCACGCAAGTTGGCCGACTCGTTACCATGCGTCACGACATCCGCGATAATATCGTTTGGTAAGAGCAGCTCGAAACGACTATTTTATCGAAGCTATTACGACAATAAGTTCCGATGGATGAACGGTGAAGACACGGGGCTGATGGTCAGCGAGCGAGTCGACAAAAGACGTGTTCGTGAAAGTCGACGAACCTCGGCTCTTTCGAATACGATTATTGCGTCCCGATTATTGCGTACTATCACCGAAACGTGCGTTGAAAGTCGTAAAATCATAAAAATACGAATAAACGTCCGTGATCCAATTGCAACGACCCAGTGATTTTTCTAAGAGTTAACGCATCGTGCCGATAATCTCGCGAGGATTAAATTCCTCTGTAAAAACTCGTAAATATCCACGTACCGGACAATTCGATACATCGATCTCGCTGGATTTGAACGTCGCTGAGAGGAAGAAACGTCGGTCCACGTTGCCTCGAAACGATCGCGAACGACGAACAGATAGATAGAGAGAGGGAAGGAATTCGTTTCTTAACGCAATGACGTCCGTCTGAGTAATCTACGCTTCAGTAAGGAAGGCAACGTTCCTGGCGGAATGCCTTGGAATGCCGACCGGGAATCCAAGGTGGAACCTCATTATGCATCGACCCGAATTTCCTTGAGATTAGTCCGCGAGTATGAACCGCGGCAAATCGGATCGACCTTAACAGCAACTTGCCCGAGAAACTTGGCGTCGTCTTCTCCGACGGACTCGCGGCCCAACGACCCGATCGTTTCCGTCCAACCTCGAGACACGTATGTGGCCAGCAACTTTTCTTCCAAACGCAAAGTCACGGGAATCCGAGAACGAGGAAAATCGACGAGGAGCGAGGCGCGCCAGCTGGATTTTCCGAATCATCGTTCGGAAACGAAATTCCATCGAAATGGAAACGTTTAATTTCTGGTGAACTTCGAACGGATTAACGACGTTGGTCGAAGTTACACGCTCGAGAATCGATTATTGTAAATGTCAGTGTGGAAGAGGGTGTGCCGTGGGTCGAGTAATAAAGAAGATAGCTGGCATTTTTACGACACGTGTTTGCAGGCTGTTCGAACGAAACGAGGCTACAAAAGTTCGTGGTGGATCGCGAAGAACAAGCAACTACGGGCAACAGTGTTTCTACGTTTTACGAATATTTCGCATCGGTAGATATTTCTTCAGCCTGTTAACAGGCTTATTTTTCCATCGTGCAAGGAGTTGCGCGATTTCAACCCTTGCGTTAATAGATCGAGGAAACTCGTAGCCAAAGAATTTGGACGATTTACGTGGCTCGATACCTTGGAAGAAAGATTTATTCTTGCTCGTCCGTGGAGGATGGTCGATGAAACGAACGATGCATCGATACGAAAGCTCGTTTCGGTATTTTCTATGAAAACAACTTGGCAGAAAGGTCGTACGGAGGAGATGGCTGACGGTGATGCTCGGGGTGCCGGTACTAAAGAAAAAACACGTTGGCCTTTTAATGGCATTTAGGTATTATCCTTTTTAACTCGAATTAACGATCGAGCTTTTACGACAGTTGCGACACCGAGGCTTTTTCTAATTAATAACAGACATTCCACGAAGCGTTCACAAATTTTTTTATCGATTTTCCATTAGCCAGACTATCCGCGCTAACGACTCGTTAACATCGTTGTCGAAAATTGGAGCGATCAAACGTGTAAAAACGCGAGAAAAGGAATCGCGTAGCGAGGAGATTAAGAGAATGGTATCCGAAGCTCGTCCGTTCCGTTAAAGGTTAGGCTTTCGCGCACCGACTATACCGTATAGAACCGCGTGTTTCTGGTTTGTTTACGAATCAAACGCATCGTCCACGTCCAAACCGAGAAACTTCGATCGGTTCCGTATATAAACCCTGCTACTGTATAGCGTATCGCGATAAAGAGTGAGCCGCTTCGTCGACACGACGAAGAGAACACAACGACGATATCGAAACGACACGACTCTTGCAAGGGCACGTGTTTACAGAATCTGAACCGCATTCGTTCTCTGGTTACCTGGTTAACTATAAAGAAGATCGAAGGCACGTACGGGCGTATATTTTATTGGAAAGAGAAGAGCGATGCACGGTAAACGGGGATGAAGAATGGAAACGTAGTCGGGCAGAGACTGAACGACGAGCAAAACGGAGGTGTTGCTCGTTCGAGAGGGAGGATCAAGCGGTCGATCGTTAGAAATTCGACGACTTACCACATTTTTTGAAATAGAGGAAATATCGGTGAAGCGATTGTGTCGCGTATCACGTGAGCCGGGCGTATCCGCTCGTCATATCCGCGTTGACGCACTCGCGGCGACCACGATCCCTCAACGCCAGCACTTCTTCCACTCGACTCTCCTCGCTTCCTATACTCTGCACTCTTGTCCTCCTTCCTCGACGACTACTTCTTCTTCTTCTTCTACTTCTTCTTCTTCTTCTTCTTCTTCTTCTTCTTCTTCTTCTTCTTCTCCTTTAGAAGCTTTACTCGCCTCTGTTCGAGCTACGCGACAAAGAACCGACCGCGACGAAAATGCCGCTTGATACGCGCGCTAACCTTCCGTCCAATCGGAAGCCAGCCGCCTTTTTGGTCCCCTGGTCGGTACAGTCGGCCGTAATAGTCGTTCGCAGCGAAGCGGGAAAACGAAAAGCGGGCTTTTAAATCGGTTTCCACCTCTTCCGTATTACGTTGCCTGGTACACTGTCGCTACCACTAGGATCGCTAGGATCATCGGCACGCGAGTAGCAGCATCACCGTGGCATCACTAGCGGAGAACACCGCTACCAGCAGCCGCTTGACACGCACACGTATCTACCAGCGAACGAGCATCGCTACCACCGCTACGGATTTCCACCACTCCTTCTTCTCGCCCTGTGTTTAAACTTATAAATAGATATCTGGGTGCGTTCGATTATATTTATATGTACGCGAATATACGCGTATATAGGCGATACATCGGTGTATACGTTTCTCTACACCCTCACGCTTCCACGAACGCAGAATCGTACCAGCGTGTACCTGTTCGCGAGCTGCGCGTATTATTCATGATGCACCTAGTTACGCGTTCGCTCGTTCGTCTCTCTTTCTCTCGCTCCTCCTTCGCCTCGTCTGCAAACCACCACCACCACCACCACCGCTGCCACCACCTCCACCACCTTCTTTTCCTCCGCCTCCACCGCCTCTTCCAACCCCTGCCCTCTCTACCGTTCTGAGAAAGCTTTCCCTAACCCTCGTCGATCGCGTTCACGGCGCACACCGATCGGATGGATCGTCCGGTCTTCTCGAAACAAACTCGCCAACTATAACCGAGCGAACAGCTCGAGGAACAGGCGCGAGAAACGCGATCGGTCGAACCGACTCCTCGACTCGACCCTCCTCTCCTTTGATCGTCGCGAATATATCCGACAATGGATCGGAGAACTAGGTGGAAAAAAGGCGTCGTCTACGTCGACGACAAATCAATCGAGTACCTTACCTTCTCGCTGCGTGCCGCTCTTCTCTCATACTACGGTTATCGTCCAGCTCGCACCCTGGCCAATCTTCTCGCCGATCTTTCGTGCAAATGGATCAACGCAATTCTGATGGCTCGGTGTCGTATCGTAAACGATACTCCAGGATCCAGACGCTCTTCTCTTCCGGGTTTCTCTCTCTCTCTCTCTCTCTCTCTCTCTCTCTCTCACTTTCTCTCTCTCTCTCGCTCTCTCTCTCGCTCTCTCTCTCTCTCTCTCTCTCTCGCCCTCCCTCGGTCTGCTCGCGTTCTCTGCCTAGCTCGCCTTCCCTTCTTCAGCTTTCCTCCTGCTCGCACTCGCGAAACATTGGCTTTTCCGTTGCGAGCATGGCCGTACACAAACTCTCGTCAAACCCCACTCGTTCCAGTTCGCCGTAACGCGTAGCCGTGGCCCCTTGTACTCGCGCACTTGCCTCTCGACTAGATCGTTCCGTGACCGTTCTACGACCGGGAGTTGCTCGGGCGTTGATTCGATCGGGGGGAAACTGCGCGCAAACGTTAAAAACAATTTTAACAAAAATATTCACCCCCCGACCGGCGACGGGAAACCACCGAGCTTCGGCTTTCTCTAGGGTTTTCGAAAATCCGCTCGATGAAAAACGGCGACGATGACGACAACGACCACGGTGGCGATAGCGACGGCACACGACACGTTCGACTCAACGATATGCTGCCGGTTCGACACCAGCGACGCCTGGCGTCGCGACGCCCCGCTACCCTTCCACTCTGCCTATGCGTCCCCTCCACCCTTCCGACAGAACGGCTACGAGCACGGCGTCGAACGGCTCCGCGCCGCGTCCCTTCGTCGCCGCTCTTCGGCCACCAGGATCGAGCGAGATCCATCGAAGGACGAACAGAGAAAGCCGAGAAACACAAGGGAACGTCGTACTTGAGAAAACCACCGACGAGAAATAAACGCGTTACGAACGGTGAAAGAGGATCCACCTAGCCACTGGATGCGTTTCGATCACAATCAGCTACGAGAATATAATTATTATGTTTCGATCGGTCGTAACAGATATCGCAACACTACGACGATTCGTGAGCAAATGAATTTATCTCTTTGATATTAAGGTTATAGCATTTAGGCAATAACACGTATAAGTATTCACGTTTAAATGAAAGTGTTAGGTGTGGTCATCCAGAGGATAGAAATTTCGTTTTAGTCGTAGAAAGATTAGCGATTTGTCTTTGTATATGGTTATACGCATCGAATAAATCGTATGTTTTCTATTGCGCGATTCGGGTGTCTATTTATACGATCGATTACGGACAAGATTGTTGCTATTTCAACAACATACGACAAAGCGTTAACGCATCCTAGAAAAGGTGACGAAAGAAAGAAGTACGATACAACTGTCGTAATAAATATAATGCCGCATCGCGCGTAAGGTAAGCGTAACATAATATGAATGATATTAACCTGTAATTAACGACTAGATTTGGAATAAATCCTTTTCGAGATAGTCGGGTATAAAGCATACTTAACGAAGGAACGTAGAATTTTACCTGTCGTTAATATTTCATTGACGATCTGTTCCTCTACCTTTTATCTTCATAATCTTTAGTATTAATATCGATTTTATTGAAATTTACAATGCGAATCGATTCGGAAACGGAAAACTGGGAGAAATCCGATATTTGATAAAGTCTTCCCGAATTGCTAAATCAAGTGGCGCCATCGAGTGAGTTTGCCGGCACTTATTTTTATTACTGGATCTGCGATAAAACAGTGCAACAGGAGGAACCTTTTTTTCGATATATGTACGTATGAAGACGTTAGTAAACGCTTTTATTTTCTAATAGTTTGAGATTACATGCCCACCGTACCGTAGTCAAGTTTTTATATGACAATTTTTGTACCTTTTTTATGTACGTACAAATAAGTGTGTTCTATAATTAACAACGAGTCAGTCTACCCGTAGAACCTTATTCTATTCTTAAACTGTTCCGACTGAAGAGAAAAGATAAGCCGGGGTTGCCGAGGGTCTGTGTTTTATTTATACAACCTTCTCTGTCTGACTATATTTATATACGTATATTGAGAAAGCAACGACTTTAAACGGCGCACAAACAAGTAAGAACACCACGTGTTCCTAAATTTTTAAATAAAAATTCGAAATACATAAACGCTACGTCTTTTAACATTCGCGATAAAATAATTTCGATTAGGTAATCGAGATCGAAAACAATTCCAGTTAATGCGTTATATATGAATGCTTAATACGTTACTATTTTCATTTTCATTTCTTATTCGTTACATTAGTTTATACGCCGATAAAATTAAAAAGATTACACAAATCTTATACACGTTGCTGTTACATGTACCGTGTAAATATAAAGATTAAATGAATTACACATCGAATTTAATTAAAATGTGTGCGCTATCGTTATAGTGACTCGAGTTTTACAGCTTTATGGATATGTTAAGCAATTTTTCCTGTGTACATCGATTATGCATGTTACGATAATTTGCAGTAATTTGCAATAATAGAATAAACGGTATCGTGTAAATTTGATATCATTGACAAAAATCAATTTGACAACCTATATAAATGTTAACCTAACCTGAATCGATCTCTATGCGAAAAATCCAGAGAAAAGTTATTAAAGCACGGACAAAGTTACGATAGAATTTTCCTGATGTCAACTGGAAATATGCAATTTTCAGCTTTCAGCGAATAAAGACCCTGATCTCACGGTTAGGAACAAAGGTGTTCGTGTATTGTTCAGGTTCAGCAATGTTCAAGGACTTTCGGCAATCGTCCACTACGTGAATATGAAATCGATTAAAAAATAAGTCGAAAATTTAAGCACCAAATAAGTATACTAGCCTGTCAATTTTCCAGCTTGTTGGAAAATTGATTAAAGTTAGTAATGAAACGACCACCGGAAATACACTGGAATTTCCGGCGTTGTCTGTTGGATCTGTCGTTGTGATTGGAGAGATGAATTGCGTCTGAGTAGAAAGAACGAATAGCGTCGTGTTAATAGAGGCTTAGAGGGAATCGGAAACTGTTGCTGACTCTCTTTCTTTCGGTCGTAAGCCGGCACCGGTTCACCATAAGAACCGACTGTGACGCGTGCCAACTGTTCCGAAATTATTCTGGTGCGCAGTACACCGTTGCATTTACTGATCTCATCGGTTCGACCAGCCTACCTTGTATCTTCTGACGTGCTTTTAACGCGGTAAGCTCTAAACAGTACGCGATGGCGGCGGTTGACTGTTACCAGAATCAAGCCCAGACCGAGGGTACCGGCCAACAGACACAACAGCAGTCTCAACAGCAGCAGCAACAACAATCACAGTCACAGCAACAACAACCCCAGCAACAACAAGCCACTGCCGGAATTCCAGGGAAAGATGACGAACGCAAACTTTTCGTCGGTGGTCTATCGCGTAATACCACCGACAAAGAATTACGGGATCATTTTAGTAAATTCGGAGAGATCGAAAGCATCTCCGTTAAAATCGACCCCTACACCGGTGTTTCACGAGGTTTTGCGTTTATGGTATTCGCCAATCCCAAAACGATCGACAAACTTTTGGCTTCTGGCGAACATTACATCAATAAGAGAAAGGTTGGTTATACTGCCGAAATTAAAATCTATTGCTCAAGCTTATGAACTACTTTCTAATTATTTTTCTATCTTCTTCCTTCAATGAGATTTCCTTTGTTTTGCTGTAGGTGGATCCCAAACGGGTGAGTAAAAAGCCCCAACATGGTAAAATTTTTGTGGGTGGCCTTACTCCTGAAATTACCGATGAAGATATCAAAACATATTTTGGACAATATGGTACAATTGTCGAATTACAAGCACCATTCGATAAGGTAAAAAATCAGAGAAAAGGATTTTGTTTCATAACATTTGACTCGAAAGAAGTAGTGTACAAATTACTTAAAACACCTAAACAAACGATAAATGGTAAAGAAGTGGATGTCAAGAAAGTGAAAGTTAATCCAGACCCAAGGAATCAAGGATTTTGGGGTCCGGGCTATGCTTATGGATATGGCGGAGGCTATGGTTACATTCCTGAATACTGCAATGGCTATCAAGGGGGATATGATGATATGTATGCAAACTATGATTACGCTGGTTATGATGGGTATGACAACATGGGATATGGGGTTCAAGGTAAGCCAAGAGGAAATGGTCAGGGACCACGTCAATTTCAGAGACATCAGCCGTACTAAAAACGGATTTATAAATCCTACATACTCAAAATTTGGTGATAAAGCAAGAATATAGTAAGGAGTAGACCAACTTTGTCTGAATGCAGGCTAAGACTGAGATAGGGAAATTTGGTATAAAAGAGAGCTTGTAAGTAGAGTCATTGGGAAACTCTTATAGAAGCACCAAATTCCCTGATCTTTGTACATTGGGTCTGTAAAATACTAGATAGCTCTATGTACATTTACTAAAAGAGAGGAAATGAATTTTCAATTGATTTACGATTGGTATAATTTAACGAGTCAAAAGAATCATGTCTTTTTCTATCTATGCACATTTTATCACTTACTACATAAACAAGCTATTCATGAAACTATTAAAATAGATGTTCAGATATTTTTATTAAAACCGAATACTTTATATATGAAGCTGTTTCTTTTACATAGGAACCATACATAAGCTAAAAATTGAAACGATTGATTTACTCCTATTTTCTTGTTATTCATGATTCATAATACTAACATGTATATCTTATAATTTAATACTCTAATTATTCTTTAGCATCTTAAGTTGCATTACTAAAGTATTGTTTATTATATGCTTGGTGTTAATCTTATTATTAGAAAACACAATGCTGTGTTGTTCACGATAGGACTTTATGTCGATAAACAGTTTCAGTTCAGAAAGCATGTGTCAGTTAGAGATAATTGATAGAAGTAAAACAAAATACCATTCATGGACCAATGGTTCGTACTCCTAATTAAATGTACTTCTTCCTCATAAATTTATAACCTATACGTATTATCTAGTATCATCCATAATTGTTTGTACACTAAAGTAAGTTCTGTAACTTATACGAATCATAAGGTATTGTAAGAAACGTACGTACCCTCGTATGTTAATATGTATATACGTGTACACATACATACGTTGTACACGTGTGCGAATTAGCATATAAAGCAGTAGGAATTAAGAAAAAGATAAAAATATTTCAAAATGAATATAATTAAAATATGAACGTCCTGGGTAGATACGCGAAGAGTGCGCGAGTGGTAGAAGATGGTTACAAAATATTCTAAAACAATATTTGAAATCACATCAGAAGAGCAATAAATATACCGTAATGTACACAGAATTTTATAATGAGTTATTTAGTATCTTTCTTTCTTTTTTTCCCTGTTTTCTTTTTGTTTTTGTCGATATTTTAGTGATATTTTAATTGTCATGAAAACTACAGCTCCAGAAGTACCTTTCGTACAATTAATGATTTCCGAATGTTGCTACACTCGTGTACTCCTATGTCTCATAAAACTCAAGTATAAATATAACAAAACTGATCATGGCTTGTTATATGAAAAATGTTTCGAAGACCCTGAATCAACAGAATGTTTAAGGCATTGAAACTAGCAGAAATATAACTTTTGTATAATTTAGGCTACTATGACATTTTTTGCATTTGCATCAAACAGTTGTTCCTGTCTGGTGTACAAAGACTGCTCTTCATATCGCAAGAAGACTGTTAATGTGTAGAGTATCATTTGAAATGGTACAAATACTAGAGAATTTGACAGCCAATACATCTTGTGATTTTCTGGACTAAAAAAAAAAAAAATGTTTAAAGATGACAAAATAAATACATATAGCAAATGTAAATATGGCATTGTGAGGATTACATTTAGGTACATCGAAATTATATTACACACAAGGCTGATAAGGCTTTAAACATTCAAGTTTTTCTCAGATGTTACAAAAGTAACGACAGTTTGGCTTAAATAAATTTCATAATACACATATACACGGAAAATAAACCGTTTTCTAAAAAAAAAAAAAAAAAGAAAAGAAAATATTTTAAGCCAAGCTAATTGTGCTTTTGGAAAGTGAATCTGTATACTATGTATACCATATTTGCTGCGTGTGGAAAAAATATATATATATATATAAAAAAAAGAGATCAGATTGTGAAATTAAAGCAAATAACACAAATATTTTGTTACTATTGATTACTATTCGCCTGTTTCACCCATGACACAGTGTATATTTTAATTATAACAAAAAATAAAATATTCATTACTTGAAAAGTATTTTGTGATATTCTTCTTTCAATGAAAGCTTATAAATAAATAGAAAAGTACTCTTCCAAGAAAATTTATACAATTATCTTGAAAATGGTAATTTGATACAAATCCTTTCTTATCCTGACTTCGAATTAATTTTAATAAAAATGTGAATTTCAGTTTTGTAGGTTATTACTATAACTTTATATTACTATAATTAGTATCATCAACATTATTTTCTATATATATATATATATGTGTGTATATATATATATACCCCTATATATTCCTATATGATATATATATACATACATACATATATATATATATATATATATATAGGAAGATTGCATAATTATAATAAGTATAAATAAATATATATCTGAGACAAACAAAATTAATAGTGATACTTAAGATATGAATCATCGATTAATTTGAACAAGTTTGCCGATCATTTAATCCTATAGCGCTTTATTTATGAAAAAGAATTAATAGAGGGAAAATATGAAAGTATAATATAACGTAATACAAATGTTAGAAATACTTTGTCACATATTTAGTATTTTATATAAAATATTTCTATAAAAAAGTAAAACAAAATATTGCTATTTATTATTTTTGAAAATGAATGTTACGGCATGAACAAAAGTGTACATTAAAAACGCGGCTTAATACTCGTTGATGGCAGTTGCATGCGTTGCATGGGTGTAAACGGACGGACGTACAGTCGGACAGACAGCTGCAGTGTCATCATCTTGCTCTGTGCGTCTTATTGTACGGAACGAGCTTGAAGTGTCGGAAGTTCGAAAAGGAGCAAGTTGCTACTATGCCTCAGCGAGAACTAACCAAAGTCACGTTACTATTAATGTTGCCTGTTTGGCCAAGAGAATTCGCGATGTAGCCTCTTATACAGTCGATCTCATCGCGTTCGCGTTTATTCCTCATCCGATGTACCGAGAAGTATCGGGAGCATTTCGTGCAACATTTTCAAAGCCAAGTCGCATGAAATCTCCTGTTGTTGTTCTCGTAAAAACATTTGTCTACTGTCGTGTCACCCTTTGTCGTTATTCTCGACCTTTTCATCTACGTTCACATCTCCGTTGTCATCATTCTCAAGTGCCTTCTCTTTCCCTCTTTCACACTTTTAACTCACTATTTTCTGATTTCAACCACACGAAAAGCCAGTGTATGCATCGAGTGACGTACTAATATATTTGTTACTTCGGTAAGTTTAAACACATATTTTCCATAAAATTACAAATTCATATGCTCTATCGTATTTCTTACGTAGAATTTTCCGCGAGAGAATCATCCGCTTTCTTATTTCTTGCGCATTGTTTATTTGTTGATCGCTGATTCGTCGTGACTCGTGATTTGTGACTCTCTTCACAATACTATTCCGCGAAATTTTCCCCTGATTGCTACTTTTCGCATTAAACAATCCGCGAACGGGACACCGTTTGAAAATTACTTAAGTTGCCCGAGAAAAACTTGTCAAGCTTTTTCCTGTGACGGTGTACCGAAAAGACAACGATAATTGACGCAAACGCGATAAATGGTCTTATGATCGATGCAACATAATCCTCGTTACTTATTCTACTTTATTGATTCATAATTATAAACAGCGTTTCTTTTATAAAAATGTCGATAAGAAGTTTAGCTTTTTCTATGAATTAATTGATGCGAAAAATGCGAACTGTACGTATATAAAACGTATATTGAATTATCTTGTTTTTGTAATAAAATTAAGTAGATAAATGAAAATGTTTTAAAAGAAATTGTAAATGTTTCGATTAAATGTGTATTCATATAACACGACGATATTATGAGTAGTGCATATATGATCCTAGTATTTTTTGACAATAAATTTCATAACATTACTTAAGTAAAAATTGATTGAGTAAAAGTAATAAAAGGATTGCACTGACCAAAATTTTTATTGCATCATTTCAATGTCGAATAAACATCAATATACGTAATGCCTTATAACACTTTGTTTTCTTTCTTTTTCTTTTTTTTTTTTTTTTTTTTTTTTTTTTTTTTTTTTTTTTTTTTTTTTCAGTTGAAAGGTAGAATATAGTATATCGTGTAAGTGATAAAAATATAGAAGCCAGATATATTCTGCAAAGTTCATTTTATCCTTACATAAGTGTAAATAATGCATTAACTGAATTAATTATAGAGTTTAATAATTAAAATTATCATGAATACCCCACTATGTAGAATGATATACATAACAAAAAGTTCATTATTTTGTATAGAGATAAAGTATAATAACACTGACAACAGCCAGATTATACACATTGCAAAATAATTATACATGTGTTAAATATATAATTCAATATATTATAATAATTTTCGCTTTATACAAAGGTACTAGTTGTAGAATTCAACGAATTTTCGTAATTAATAGAATCATGAAATTTTTTTATTTATAAACATAACACTCTGTAATATCTCTGAAATTCTAATAATTTGCAGATATGAGGCGGCTGGCTCATTCCAAAATGCATCGCATTTATTAGACATCTTCGAAATAAATGGATTTTTTTGCCAACTAAAAGGCAGAGTGTTCTTATTTGATACATAGAATAAAAGAAAAAGATGTCCCAATTAAGTATTAGTACTGGGAAGAGAGGGAGGAGTGTTGCAAGCTCCTCTGCATCTACTGTATCATCTCTGAGCAGCTCAACTGACCTAGCAAGCCTATTTGAATGTCCAGTTTGCTTTGATTATGTTCTTCCACCAATCTTACAATGCCAGAGTGGACATCTTGTTTGTAGTAATTGCAGACCAAAACTTAACTGCTGTCCTACCTGTAGAGGTCCATTAGGTATGTAGATAGCAATAAACTGGAACTTGTGCAAATAAAAGTAGTTTTTGATATTGTTTTGATGTGAAATTCTTTATGAATCTGTAATGCAGGTAATATCCGCAATCTGGCAATGGAAAAAGTGGCAGGTAACGTGATGTTTCCTTGCAAATATTCAACAAGTGGATGCACAGTGTCGCTAGTGCATACTGAAAAGGCAGATCACGAAGATGCATGTGAATTCCGTCCATACAGTTGTCCTTGTCCAGGAGCATCTTGTAAATGGCAAGGATCTCTCGAGCAAGTAATGCCACATCTTGTTATGAGTCACAAAAGCATTACAACTCTTCAAGGTAATTTTATCAATTAAGACACGCATTTGTGTTTCCTTTTATTACACAAATGTCTAAATCGCTTTTGTTACAGGGGAAGACATTGTTTTTTTAGCAACAGATATTAATCTACCTGGTGCAGTGGATTGGGTAATGATGCAGTCTTGCTTTGGTCATCATTTTATGCTAGTGCTTGAAAAACAAGAAAAGTATGATGGACATCAACAATTTTTTGCAATTGTTCAATTGATTGGTTCAAGAAAACAAGCAGAAAACTTTGCTTACAGGTATATATGTATTACAGCGTAGACAGCAGTTAAGATAACGATTGCCAATTGGAACACGTAATGATAATATGTAAACGATTATGTTCAACAGACTAGAATTGAATGGGCATAAAAGGCGCCTAACATGGGAAGCTATGCCGCGTTCTATTCACGAAGGTGTTTCATCTGCAATTTTAAATTCAGACTGCCTTGTATTTGACACCTCCATCGCGCAATTATTTGCCGATAATGGAAATCTAGGAATTAATGTTACAATTTCTATGGCATGAGGAAAGCTGGAAAAAGCAGTGTAAAATATTTTAAATGTATCAAGCAGTCTTTTGATTGTAATTCAGTCTTTGCACTGAGGATTGCCCGTTATGTACATATAGCATTTTTTTACGTTACCACAGATAAATATTAGCAATATGGATGTTAGGATATCTTTGGAATGCGTTGATAAAGCACAGCAATCAAACGCTCAGTTACAGGACCTCTCTTTAGAAGCTTTAAAGTGTACTTGTATGTGATATTAACATTACACATGGAAACAATAAACAATCATTCAGTATACTTATGCTGACTTTAAAGCTTTAGCACTGAGTGTAACATCAATTCCAAAATGTACCTGACACCTATTGCACACTGTTATCGTGTTCTTTTAGTCACTTCTTACTGAGCCAATTAAGAAAAAAAACAAATTTCTTTAATTTTGATGCTTACCAATTTAATTCTTTATAGAAATAACGTTATATTCTATAAAAAGAAAAAAGATGTAGTTTTCGTCAAATGATCAATAATGATCTGTTGATATACAGTATGGCATTATAAGTAAAAATTGATGGTACATACCTGAAGAAATCCTCTATACGTAATTTTTTACTATGTAGTAATGTGTACTAAGCTGCATCAGTCATTATTTATTTTCATTTAGAAATTTTGCGTGGTCGCATATTTATTATAACCTCATCTTTGTCTATAATTATAGTTAAAAAATAAGTTTATTTTAATAAATTTACTTTCTTTTTAATTAAGAGGTATATTATAATTATTATCTATACGTGATACTTTGTATTTAACTTTTCATTATTTTTCGAAACTTTCATTAAGAAACTACAGTTTGAGACCATATAAAAAGAACTCGTATAAAATCAAAAGTTAGTTATAAGTTTGCAAATATACTGCTGAGAATTTATGATTATTAAGATGTGCTCAAAGATATTCAGAAAAAATTGTTATTACTTTATTACAAGAAATCATCTAACTTACGCTAATACACAGTGCATTGAATTGTTTCTTCTGGTGAGCATTACAAAGATTGACAACATTATTCCATCTACTTTAATTTTATGAAGAAAAAGTATTAGAGTATATGTATCAGCAATATATACGGGAACACGAAAGTAGTTGGTATACGATAAACAGGTGCAAAATAATAGAATAAAATTGCGCGATTTCATCCTTTTTTACTGACATAAAAATGAACAAACTTATATAAGGAGAAATTATAATTTCAGGAATACATAGTTCCACTAAATTGGTGCATAGTAGTTTTATAAATAATAAGTGACATTGTAAATAATTTTCAAACTATCGTCCGTATAAATTTTTCAAGTGTCATGTATCAAATTTGAGGAAATTCGATGATGATTATACAGTTAAACAAAGTTGATTAACGTTTGTGCATTAAGAACAAAAGAAATTTGTGCAAAAGAAATTAAAATTGCATGAGCTTGATCCTAATCAAATTTGAGATTCTCAGGTCAAACCAAAATGTGGAAGCCAACAGTTTTTACGTCACCTTGAATAAACGCATATAAATTGCTTAACATTCCAGATGTAGGTGAAAAGTTATTGTAAATAGAACAAATTTGACATGTGTGATAAAATTATTAATTGGTAATTAAATTAACATTTAAACATGCATATGTATGAAGTTCAAAGAAATATGGGAACCAATTGCATGTTATGCATATGTATAAGTATATATAAATATATAAGCGTGACACACACACACATGACGTATAACTATATGAAAGTGTATTTATATATATGTATATATATGCGCATATAAAACTTATACAATTACTTTTAAGTTTACATAAGTGTACTGCAAAATGAAATACTTAATTTTGATGGTTTTAAAGTTTCTGCAGTTTTGGCGGTTACTAAAAAAAAAAAAAAAAAAAAAAAAAAAAAAAAAAAAAAAAAAAAAAAAAAAAAAGAAAAAAAAGACATTCGAATGTAACATTCAGGTTAATTGTTATACTATCAGACGGTATCAGAATACCTCCCTCCCCTATAGTCGTAATGCATCAATGGAACCGCATATTTTGCACATTTAGATGTAATTGAAAATATCTGTTGGAGAGCTATTATATTAAAAAGCTTGATGATAGAACTAGAACAGAACTGACCGGATAAAATATTACTGAAGAACAAAGTACGCTAATAATTAAATACGATCTTAAATACGGTCAATAACGATCGTTCCGAGTATTGAAGTGCGAATTTCGTTGAAAGGATGTATCATTAATATGTATATACATATAATTTAATGATATTATTTAGATATTTATATATATATATAGATATAAATTTAAAATTCATCACAATGTAAGGTTTAATTGTTCATTATAGCAATTTATTCTTACAGATAATGAAGGTATATACATATTTGTACCAATACAATCACTAAAAATAGTTAATTCACTCCTTAATTGCATACGTTTTCGAAATGTTGTAAAAAATAAGTTAAATTCTTAAATAACATATTCGCTATAAATATTAAGCATTAATTAATATTGAAATTTTTATAACGACTTAGCAATTTTCATTACGATATGAAAAAAGAAACAATGTGTTGAAAGTAATGTTACATTAAGGATTAAATTATATGTAGACATTGTAGACTCGTATATTATATTATAAACTGTAATTTGGTTCTACATAGAACATAAACTTTTATGGACGACAATTTTTTTATAATATAATGGTAAAATTTCTATATATTCCCCTAATTTTAATTGGATAATTTATTCTCAGTTACGTATAAGATTATAAATGAATACTTCGATATTGGTAGTATTAAATATGATTAAATATAATACTACAGATCCTGTTCCTAAACGTCGAATAAATTTGTTATTACATTAATATTGTATGTGAAAGTTTGTCAAGGTACCTCTTCCATATTTGTATTATATATAAGTTACGCAATTTACCGCGTTATACGTAAAACTATTTGAGAAGGCAAGTCCTCGAGATAATTATGTCAAAATGCCCTTTTAAATTTATAAGTAACACAAAAAATTATTAACAATATACGCATTCTAATCTTTTTTTATAATAAAAAAAAAATGATGACTGTTATACGTACTATCAAAATCGATAAAGTGCCATCTAGGAACAATACGAGAATATACTTGGAGCAAATCGCGCTCGAATCCAAGGTTTGAATTCTTCTCTATATTCAAGTTAGATCGTGCTTGCGCGAATTCTACTTGTTGCTCGGAAACACGTTTCGTGGTCAGCATTTATCCGAGGTTTTCTTAAAAGATTATTACAGTTTTAATAAGCCGTTGCATCGTACACGAAGAAAATGGCAAACTATCACAAACCAGAATCGAAAACCATTCTAGAATTGAAAGATATTGCGACAAAGTTGAGAATTCATTCGATCAATGCCACACAAGCCAGTAAATCCGGGTATGTGTGATATCCTATGTTATAATAGCAATACCATTAATTAATTGTTCATTGTATAAATTTCTTATAAATCAACGTATATCGATGCACCCTTACTAACTTTCGATCATCTTTATATCTAAGTTCTAATAAAGTTTGAACACTTGTAAAATCACGCGCGAAGATTATCTCGATGAGAACGGCATGAAAGAAGGATGTTTGCTTTAGAATCAATTATGTTATACAATACATGCATGTTTTTTTCTATTTGATATTCGATACTCAATTACTATTCGATAGTTTCTATTATTTTTACGAGGTATGATCTTAATTTTTTTTTTTTTTTACATGTCTCGTTCTTCCGAGTTATCATATTTAATGTTATATCACTTTTTTACATCTTCTTACATTATGTTTCATGGATCAAGGTAGTTTTATTATTGCACTTCATGTTTATGCATAGAGTTTATATCTATACGATAGTAAAAGGCTATGTTTTAAAATTGTCATGAACTTTCACTTTTGATGATTATTGATCAAAGTGGGATTTAAAAATTTTTTCCAGAAAAATCTAATTTTGGATAAATAAATTTTTCAGTATATTTTTTCTTGAAAAAAAAAAAAAAGAAAAATAATCTATAGATACCTAAAACCTATCATATTAGAATTATCTAGGTTTCGTGTTAATCATAAATTATACCTTTATACAATTAAGAATAACAATACTTTGAAGAATGGTCGGGAATTGTCGCATCATTGCACTTTGTATCTTGTAAAAAAAATGTTCAAACTTTTTAGAAGGACAGTTATAAAAATAGACAGGAAATCATACCATGTTTTCTTATGACTTATGCAGACCAGTCGCATAGTCAACACGTGCACAATACCAAAATGCACGCTATGAAGTAGTAGTTACGTAATAAACATACGATAGTGTTGAAGAATCAAGAGCACATAGAATGTTGAAAGAGCTGGACATACCATATAAAATTGTTTACCCTCAAATATGATAAAAACGATTGCTACATAGTCTAAGAATTTGATTTGTTTATTATTCGTCTTTTCACGATACCTGTAGCTTTTATAATAAAGTTCATGGAATTATCAAAAATTTCCTTCGCTATATTATTATTTTAATTAACAATTATCAATTAATCGCGATTAAATTTTTCTCCATTGGTGTCCAGAAAAATGTTATTAATTAGTACTTTTGAAATTTTCTAAGGGAACGGTGCTGATAAAACATGGTTATAAACCAGATATTCTTGCTATCGGTATGGTAGTTGTAGCGATAGTACGAGTTCCAAAAGAGTTCGTATCCATGAAACGTGAACGTGTCGATTTTGAAACCTACGATAGCCGGTCTGGAAGAAAGTAGGGAGCGCGCAGTTACTCGCGAGTTGCGAATTATTGTGTTCCATGTCCCTTAGTCAGTCCCTCAGTTGCTATCGAACGTTCGGTGGGAAACGACTTCCGAAATTCTCTATAGTTTAAAATGGTGCGTGATATGAACATGGAAAAACTTCAAGACCTTGCGACCAGGCTTCGTATTCAATGTATTCAAGCAACTGAGGCATCAAAAAGCGGGTATGATACGAGTGAAATGTTATTCCAAAGTTTTTACAATCGCTTTGGCGAAATCGAAATACATATCGTATCTTTCTCGTATCGTATTTATTTTAAAACCTCGTTGTCGTCGATAGATTTGTACTATCAACACGCTGGGATCTTTCTTCTTGGCATGTTCAAAAATTTCCTCTGAAAATTTTCAGAAAATCAGAATTTTGCAATAATCAGTAACTCATTACATTAAAATTAAATAATTATAAATTAAAGCATCCTTGTAGGTATATCTTAACGTTTTATTGCATTTAAATATGTTCGCTATCAACGTGAAGTCAGCGATTAATAGTGCTTTAACATTTATGATATAATTGTAGATAAAATTAAAATATGAAGAGCACAAGAACACGTAATATATAAAAAAAACAATACATTTAATTAATAATCTATTTAAGATTTTTATGTTCTTACTTTGTAGTTTACGTTATTTGCGTTACGTTACGTTGCTGATAAATTAATTTTAGTATAAAAAAAGTATAACAGAAGAAGAAGGAGAAATTTATTCTTTGCAATGCAGTTAATGATTAGTGCCTTTTTTGCATATAAATCGTATTACATAACTACGGTTTTTAATGATCATTCCGATATTCAACGATCGTATGATCAAGATTGATATCCTGTATGACCTTTGAAGATAACAGTTTATGATTACGAAACTTATAATTACACGTTCTGATAATCTTTGTAAACTCGGCGTATTGAAATTATTCTTAATTAATATCTTTATGAAAATTTTCTAATCTTGTATATTTTTTTTTACTTTATATAGACATCCAACATCATGTTCCTCTATGGCAGAGATTATGTCCGTTTTATTCTTTCACACGATGCGTTACAAGGTATCGGCACCGCGTGATCCAAACAGTGACAGATTTGTACTGAGCAAAGGTCATGCAGCACCTATCCTTTATGCGGGTAAATATCTGAAATTTATGCGCATTAATTAATCCTCATGAAGTTGCGTCAAATTCCGAGGTAACTAATGATATTTATGTGGTTACAGCATGGGCCGAAGCAGGACTTTTCCCAGCAAGTGAATTATTAAATTTAAGAAAAATTGATAGTGACTTGGAAGGACATCCTACCCCGAGACTAAACTTTGTTGATGTGGGAACTGGTTCTTTGGGACAGGGTCTTTCAGTTTCTGCTGGAATGGCCTACGTAGGAAAAAATTTTGACAAAGCAAATTATCGGTGTGTTGATATTGAAATAACTACCCTCTATTGTTTGTTTTAAATTGTTTTACATAATAAAGCAGTGTTGTATTTACGTTTCCAATGTATGATAATGATTATATGGATTATTTACTAACGTTTATGTAGCGTATACTGTTTGATTGGTGATGGAGAAGCAGCTGAAGGATCGATATGGGAAGCACTTCACTTTGCTTCTTACTATAAGTTGGATAATCTTTGTGCTATCTTTGATATTAACCGTCTGGGTCAAAGTGAACCAACATCTCTTCAACATAATATGGAAGTCTATCGCAAAAGACTCGAAGCTTTTGGTTTCAATGCATTGGTGGTCGATGGTCACGACGTAGAAGAGTTGGCCAAGGTTTGTTAGGAGAAATACATGTTCATGTATAAATAAATATTATTTATGAATATAAGAAATTTAAAATAACATTTTACTTATCAGGCCTTCCATGAAGCGCAAAATACAAAAGGGCGACCTACTGCCATTCTAGCAAAGACGTTTAAGGGCAAATATTTCCCTAATATCGAAGATCAAGAAAGTTGGCATGGAAAGCCACTTGGCAACAAAGCAAACGAAGTCATTCAAGTAAGGATTGAATTTCCTACGTAATAAAAATAATTTTGCATTTCTCTTAGAGATTAATAAAATGTTCAATTGCAGCATTTGACTGGAATGTTGAAAAATCCTGGTCCTTTAGGATTGCATCCTCAAAAACCATTAGTCAACGATGTTCCAGCCGTAGATCTTAGTAATATTAAATTAGCATCGTCTCCGAATTACAAATTAGGAGAACAAGTTGCTACCAGATTGGCTTATGGTACTGCTTTAGCCAAGGTTTGTATCCTTTTCCTTCAGTTAGGCGAGTATAATGCATTTTGTTGTTACCTGTGTGTTACTGTTATATTTTTTTATTTAGCTGGCAAAGAACAATCCGCGCGTCGTTGCTCTGGATGGAGACACAAAGAACTCTACGTACGCAGAGAAAATCAAGACAGTTGACCCAACTAGATTTATCGAAGGGTTTATTGCTGAGCAGAATGTTGTAGGAGTAGCAATCGGTGCAGCATGCAGAGACAGAACAGTCGCATTTGTATCTGCCTTTGCTACCTTCTTCACTCGTGCCTTTGATCAGGTAAAGCATGAAAATGTGAACAGAAAAAACGAATATGTTATATCATACTTTCGATTTTGCAGATTCGTATGGGTGCTATTTCACAAACGAATGTCAATTTCGTTGGTTCTCATTGCGGTGTTTCGATCGGAGAGGATGGCCCTTCGCAAATGGGTCTGGAAGATATAGCCATGTTCCGTACAATTCCCGGTTCTACCGTCTTTTACCCAGCCGATGCTGTTTCTGCGGAGCGTGCCATTGAATTAGCAGCTAATACAAAGGGTATTTGTTTCGTACGCACATCTCGTCCTGCCACGGCAGTTATATATGAAAACGAAGAACCTTTTGCCGTTGGCAAGGGCAAAGTGGTTAAATCTTCTCCGAAAGATCAAGTTCTCGTGGTTGGAGCTGGTGTAACTTTGTACGAAGCACTTAAAGCTGCTGATGAATTATCTAAAGCAGGAGTAAATGTTCGAGTGATCGATCCATTTACGATTAAACCACTTGATGCTCAATTGATTGTAAAGAACGCCAAAGAAGTTGGAGGTAGAATCATTACTGTTGAAGATCATTATGCGGAAGGTGGCCTAGGGGAAGCAGTTCTTTCGGCGGTTGCTCTGGAAAGAAATGTTGTAGTTAAAAAGCTAGCTGTTACTGAAGTACCACGTTCTGGCCCTCCGAATGTGTTGTTGGATAAATATGGAATTAATGCAAACAAAATTGTCGCCGCGGTACAAGAAATATTGAAATTGTAATCGTAGTGATTATATAAAGGTACTGGTATCGTTTTGATGTTAAAAAAATTACACAAAATCAACTGCCATATCGAAATGTACGCAAAGCTACATAATATTTTGAAAAACACATATATGAGAAAAACCGTGCATTCCGTTTGTAAGCATTTACCGTACGTTTAAAACGTCGAAAATTTTGTTTTTGTTATTATATTAGAGAAGATGGTAGAAAAAGATTGTTCTTCTTTGTATATATACGTTTCAAGAGAAAAATATTAAACTTGAAAATTGTATCAAATTTTGATACTGAAAAAATATAATTTTATATGAAAGTTTGATACGTATACTGTTTATAGATTAACACTATTTTGGAATTACCGTTCTACACATAGGTAAATAGATATATCTGCAGCAAGAATTTTTTATTAACTTTATCGATACCTACTACCTCAGACGCACAATTTTTTGATGTTAAATATTATATTAAATACAAATAAAAGTTTTATGATGACGTAAATATCTTATTTCTGTTACCGAATACGGTAATATATGCCTACACGTATAGACGATTAACAAAGAATAGACACATCGTTACGCGAACAAGGAATACAGTTTAAAAAATTGCGCGCAAATTACGATAGAAGGAAGTTTCAGCTCCAAGAAATTGGAAGAGAAAAGATTCGGAGGTAGGAAAATCCCTAGACGATGAAATCAGTTCGGTAAGAATGGGATTGTGATTGGTCGAGAAATTGTATAAAGGTTATGGTGAGAGACGAATAAAGAGAAAGATAACAAACGAGAAGAGACAGCAGCGCCACAATTCCCTGTTAAACAAGAAACGTCAACCATTCCCTGTTCTTCGGTTCGGTGTCTGGATTGCCGTTCGCTATCCAAATATCCAGGCTAGTACGGTCAAGTTGTATATGTGTATGTGCGCGCAGGTGTCTCCCTCGCTCTTGATTCTCGTTGTTGGGTTATACGTAGTAGAGTATTGCGTGTACATAGGTGAACGGTGGCACGTGTATGCATGTGTTGGAGGTATACACGCGTGTGCGTTTCCCGTTCCGCGATTCGCGTATCCCGAAAAGATGGCCGCCATGAAAGCGTACGGTTGTGATGTTGACGTCGTTCACAGCAAGGCCGCGTCACGTCCTCGAAAAGCGTGAAAAGAAGGTGATTATTCGAATGCTTCCACGATCCTCATGGTGCTCTCTAACGAGAACGCGGTATAGCGAGAAAGTAGTTGATAATTTGAAACGCGAGTGCGGTGTTAGTAGGATCCCTCTCGCAGTGTTCGACGAAAACGACGAACAGAAGAGAGGAGAAAGAAGAGAGGGAGGACGAGCGAGGAACGTGCCCTGTAAGGGGTTGAAAGGAATCGTATGTGACAGAGAGAGGAGCGGACGAATAGCCTGTCGAAGAGCGGAGGTAAGAAGAAAGGAAAGAAGAAAAATAGGAAAGCGCGTGGAGAATACAACAGGGTGATACACGGAAGTTAGTGATAGCTAGAGAATCGCGGGTGGTTTATGGTGTCGCGAGTGAAACAAATGCGTGCGCGTCGTACGCGAACAAGCCTCTCTCTTGCCAACGATATCCCGGTCAACCTGTTTTTCGCATTTCCTTCGGGCTGCCTTTTACGTGTGACTCGAAACATTGTGTCAACGAGGGACGGCCATATTAATCCGTAGCCCCCGCCGTCACACACATATTCCAACAATCTTAACTCCTCGAGGTGGTGCCTCTAGTTTTACGATATTCGCTACATTTATAGTGCGTATCCTATGTTGCGACCAATTCTCTCTTAACCGTGTCGTGTCGTATCGTGCTGTGCTGTTCCGTGTAGTGTCGTGTCGTGTCGTGTTGTATCGTGTCGTATCGTGTCGTGCCTTGCCTTGTAGCACCGTACCGTACCGTACGTATCGTGTCGTGATTCCTCGACTACTTGGATATACGCGTAAGATAATGTCCAGATTTTCGCCGGATGACGGTGCGTGCACCTAGTGCATGGACGGTGGTACTAGTGCGTACGAGGAATATAAACGACCGCCACTACGTGAGTTCTATGCCACCCGATGTTCATGTATCGTTCCGAAACAACTCACCGGTTCTCCACCACTGTGTCTATCCAGTTTACCAGCAGTACCACCCTTCCTAAATTCTCTACTATCCGCAGAGTAAGTAAATCAAATACATTTTTCTATGTATCTTTATGTTTTTATTTCTTTATTTACCTTGAATAACATACAATGGGAGAGAGGAAGGGTATACCTTGTATAAGCCAATATTATACAAGTTAGAAAAAGATAGGGGTGATCATTTTGACTCATAGCACTCATCGTGGTTGACGTATGAAGGATCATTACATGTATCTCAAGCCAGTATTTTATAAAACAGCCTGTATCAAAGTTTACGCATAGAAGATACCTGTTAGTAATACATGCATTTGACGATGATCAGACTATAAGTTTTTCCTTAAACCAATGTGAATCTTTAATAAAGCGTTTAGATCTTAACTACTTTTTGAATGCTGTTTTGCTAGTTTATGTATGTTATTGTTCTGTCGGATACAGATTTATGCTGCACGTGCTATGTTATGAAGAATGATTTATTGGATTAAATAAATCAAAGAGACGTTTAGATTCTCTTTGAAAATTATAGACAAGTCGCCAGAGAAATTAAGTCTTGTCATAATAATCAAAGATATCGTTTTGCTTCAAAGACAACGTAACGTCTTAACTATTTTATTAACTTTACAATGGTACATAATAAACTACTTTATCAGTTGTTTCGCTTGGTAATACGTTGAACAAGTGTTGTTATTCAAGATGATAAAACAATGGGAGGAAGCAACAGACAACATAACCTCATTTTGAAGTGACAGGAAAACAAGGTGTCCGACTTAAGCGGATGTAATAATGTTATAAACATTCAACTTAAGAGCAACAGTGATCTTAATTATCATCCTCGACGTTATCAATATCTGCTATTATTAACTTTAGTTTTTCTAGAATGTATGCTTATACACAAATACAAATAGTTCTGTACATTTTATTGAATATTACTAGAATGAAATGGCAAATACAAAAACATAGAAACGAATGTACAAACGTATGTATATAACAAACATGAAAATAGGCTTAGAACAATATTTTCAAAAAAAGACGAAAAGATAGAATGGCGAATTACTTTCGCTTCGTCGTTGTGACGAATGCGAGCTAGGTCGAAAGAGAAATAATAGCATAGGAGAATCAATTGATCACGTTTGTCGTGTAAGTAATTTTTAAGGTAAAAAGACAGTTTCGTGGTGATTAATCATTCCCCTCGTAGCAGCTCGGCCTATTTAATAGCGTGTTCCAGTGGCCTGTCGCTCGGCCTTTTTTATACCGGTTTCAAAGGCGGTCGAGTGTACTTGGTATTTCGTAGCAATGTGTCGTTACGATGATACCGTGCGAGATTTTTGCCAGTATCTTTCTTTTTTCTTTTCTTTTTTCTCTTCTGTTTTCTCGAAAACACGTACGAATATATGTATATCGTTTCGCAATTGCAATTCCCATTCGCGATTGCAAGTTTTTGTCACATTCAGTATCATCGTGCTCTAGTGTGGTTCGAGGTCTCACGCTTAAAAATTGCTCTCGACTAGAAGTCCGAGTATTCGAGCCAGTCAGCTAGCAAGGAAAATAGATGATCGTTTTTGAAGTACATGCCCGTACCGGCGTACGACAAACAGGATTATTATTAAGGCACTTAAGCTCAGACTACTAACTTGTAACTTGTATTTCGCATAAATGAATAAATGTAACTGACAAGTAAAAAGTTTCTCCTAGCTTGAGAAAAGCGTTTTAGTGGATTTGATTTTTCGCGAAATATCTTTTCTGTTTGGAAAACTTCGCTATTTGACGGCGAATTTCTCCTGCTTTAGAAGATTCTGTCACTCGCGAACAATTTTTTCGTATTACAGAAGATTTTATCTTTTGCAAGGAATGTTTTCTCTCTCGAAGAGTTTGCTTTTTCGACAATCAGGTTTTTTCAGTTTGACCGAATAAGAAAATTGACTTATATAAAAAAAAAAAAAGAAAAAAAAGCGGATCAACGTTTTGAAGAGGACTATTGCTGGATCTCCAGCAGTTGGAAGTAACAGCTCGCGCTCGCTGTAATTTATTTGCTTTTTATTTATCGGCCTGCTGTTCATTGTTTTAGAGCAACATCGATTCACTTGTACCGATATTTATTTTCATTTCTCGTTTCGCTGGTCCATTACACTCTGGACGTAGTTTACAGTTCCTATAACGAAAGCACATAATTTACTTTTCTTTCAACGAATGTATATCGTTTGATCGTTGAAATTTCGTCGGAATTCAAACTAGATATCGGTCGGCAACATAAACGCGTACATAGTTACCGGCAAATAGCTACAGGTGAATTCGTAATTAGCCTCGTTCTCTTTTCACGTTGAATAGTAGTAGTTGAACTATGACAGTTGTACGATATCGAGCGAACCGGTTGAACGTTACAGGTTACGAACTCGCGATCGTTTTCAATTTTTATCTTATCTTCGTGTTTTGATTTTTATCACGCGATAAAGCCACGAGTACTCGTTGAACATTGCTTTTGTTTCACGTCGATTAGCGAGAATGGTTTATGATTAACGCGTTATCGTATATTAATTCCTTTCGAGCCAGAATCTACTCTCCATAATACCGTCCTCTTTTTTTAGTTGAAAGTCAACAACGATAGATCGAATTATCTACCATTGCACAACTAGAGAAAATCGAAGTTTCGTTATTTTCTTCCGCCAGTTTTGCCTTCCTTCGTTCGGTTAGTAGAGAAGTAAGGTCGATTTTTGATCGCGCACTAATCGTAAGACGAACAGTTTCAAGTTGTTCGTTGTTTCGTTAGTTCGCGATAAAACCGCGCTCGTAAAAACTGCACTCTCCTTCTACGCTATTCTTTAAAAATCATTTTTCGAAGCTTCCAAACAGTTTTTCTTTTCCTGAGAAACACTTTCGAAATTACATCGACTACATTACGCTTACGAGATACACGCGCGTTACGAATATCTCGAGGAACGTGAAAATGTTAGATGGGACGCTTTAACTAAGGAGGGCAGAAGCTTCGTCGTGCCGGAGCGAAACGTTACAGCGAATCATTTAGGATTCATTTCACACAAATTGAAGCTGTTTGCACGAGTGTAAAGTTGCAAGGTCGTAAGCATAAAATTATTAAAGGGGTTAGTTCGATCTAATCTAATCGTTTGAACATAGCAGTCGCTAGTTACCCGCTTCAGGTAGATAGAGGGAAGAAAAGCATAGGAGAAGGAAGCGAGAAAAGACGGTGGACCCGGTAGATTTTATTCGGTGCATAGTTTGTTTTTCTTCTCCGTGCGAAAGAACGACAACGTCTCGCGTTCTCCTCGCCACTTTTCGCGGGTGAAGTCCCCCTTGGAGAGTTCTCAGTCGTAGCTTCGCAACAATACGAACTACGTAAGATTCGTCTTACAAGCGCTTGCACTTACACTCGAAACGTATCAAGGACGACGGAACTCTGTCGCGTTTTCCGTAGCTGCGTACCCAGGTGTCGAATCGGTTCGAAAATAGTTCGATTCTCTCTTGTCGATTGGAGCTTGGTAAATTAGAGAAGATTCATAACAAAAACGACCTTCGTTCGCGCTTGTATTCGTTTCAGAAGAGCTCGCGCGTTTGTGTTTCTTCAGAGTTAAGTAAGATGCGCGAGGATAAAATATTTTCCTGTTTATACCTTCTGCAACGCATCTGGAAAGAGCAAACCACGCTAAAGTACGTTATACCGTGGAATAACAGGCAAAGGGCAACGAGGTCATTGCATTTTCATGGCAGCACCGTTCTTTTTCTAACGGCCAAGGGATCGTATCGTACGTATCGTATCGTGGGCAGAAATTGACCGACGGTCTCCAAGTATTCCGAGGAAGCGTAGTTTTGATCGTACGAAGCGAACGAAATACGGTGCTCGTTAAAGCGTATATTTCTTATATGATGTCACGGCAATTGAAATATGCTTCTCTAGCCACGTTCTAAAAGCCTATATATAGATTTTATGAAATGTCAGCGGTTTGTTAAAGATAAATATGGAACTCGAGGAACGCAGATATATTCTTCGCTTTGGTCTAAATTTAGCTCACGTGCAAAATATTTCTTTATTTCCGCCGTGACTTTATATAAAATACCAACATTTTCATCGAATCGCGCCATATGTCCGACTGTTACTTACGAGCCACGGTGTATATCATTTTTGTCACGAATTCCATAATTTCATCGGGTTCGCTTCGCCATTCCGATATATCAGATCACGAGGGATCGATATTCACGCGATTCACTCGATATGAACGAAAGTCTACAACGTTGTTCAAAATTGTATCGAGCTAACGTAGCACCGGACTTTTCCAAGTTTTCCGAAGTACGACGCCGGAGTAACGTATTAGCGAAGCGGTTGCGCGATGCGCGCGTCCGGTACACAACTGAGGTTAGATCGCGTTCGAGAACACGTACGTGAATCGTTTGGGGTCGGTGCATTAATTAATGGCACAGAGGCAGAGGCCCGTTATCTCGTCCGAGCGACGATGTTCCCGTCGGTTGAATCGCGAATCCGTTTATCTCGGTGCCGCGACAAATTTCCTGCGTTAAAAGCGTCGCGGAATCGCCAGCTTTTCGGTAAGAGTCGCACATCCTGACTGGAAGAGCAGAGACTCGCGTGACGCGACACAGTTCCTCGCTTCCGGGCTGTACTCTGCGAGTTTTACGCGAAATAACGAGACTTCCTCGGCAAGTTTATTACTCGGCCGTGCTCTGCCTTTCGTATTCGCCGATTTTACTGCCGCCCGTAGTTACAACGTTCTATCTGCCATCTCGAAACATCCGAGAGAACTGAAATTTTATCGCTTTCTTTCCGCCATACTTGTTTTCTTTCGTGCGATTCGAAATTCCACTCGGTCATTATTTTATGAGACAGAGATGTCGCAATGGTATTTGCTACGGCACGATAATATTAAAACGAAGTTCGCGCGAAGTAAAGTTGCCGTCGTAATAGGTTCCGAGAGTTAAGAAAAATACGTGGGAAGAAGGAACTCGGCGTGCCATTTTAGCGAATTGGCTCGTAAATATAATATAGCGCGCATCTACCGTATAACCGGAGACTTTGTTGACTTTGAAACGTGCTCTCTCGAAGAACGGTGTTCGGACAGTTGCGTGACGATCTCCGGTTAGAATAAAAATAAACTCGCAATAGAGGAGACGATTTTTTCGAGCCGAGTTCGGATCGTACGTAGAAACTCGAGGGAATTACGACAAATAATATCGTTGGTTTGGCAAAGCCAAAGCTATCGAACTCGGGAACGAGGAAGGCAGGCGAGTGGGAAAATATTCTCGTTCGATTTCCATGATTTTCGTTTCGCGTAAGATCAACGTGCGTCCGAGCTTTCGGTAAGTGGCTTTAAATCAGATTATTCCAGTTGCCCGATGTAATTCCCTTCGATTTCGATTACTTTGCTCGATTCAGATTATCTGGATAAAGTGGAACGAACGTTTACCGATGTTGGGGAAACGCGTCGGCCGTAACACCGACGGCGACGATGCCGACTCCATACGCCGCACTACGGTTACGCGAAAGGCGAAATGAAAATACGTCCCGTCTGTCGTTCGCATGACCGCCAAGCAGACCGCACGTGACGCGTCCGAGCTGTGCTGCGCCGTAGTAGTGCGCTTTCTAGGGAGGCTGCAACTCTTAGACGCCGGTCGCCTCCCTTTGCTTCCTTCCTCTCTGACCCAATGTTTGTTCTGCGTTCTTTCCAACTGCTATGTATTTAAAACCCACTTTTTACGCAGAGAATCATACCAAGAAATTCCCGTTGTTCTCCGACTCGATTATTTATTCCTCCCTTTCTCACCGTTATTTATTCTTCTTTTGTTCGTAAAACTCTTTTCACAAGTGTCAGAGTGTATTTACGAAAACAGATTAGCATTATACGCGTGTCACGACATATACTTTATCCTCCGTAGTTAAAATAGCTTGTCCAATATACTTTTCCATTGTTCAAGGCATTCGAAGTACTCGCGTATTTTCTCCTTCTTTCTTTTCTTTTTTTTTGTCTTTCAAGTAAAAACGTATCGTACAACTTGTTACGAAACAATCTACGTAGTCGAATTTTAAAGTCGAACCGAGCGAAACGAAAAACTTTGGTTTTTCTCAGTTCCGATGGCTACTCCGACTGGCTACGAAAAATATCGCCGCGTCGTTGCACTTGTTGCAGCATCTACAGACCGTCGATCAGGTTCAAATATATCGAGTTTCGTATCGTTCAGCAGATACTCTCTCGATACTCTCTCACGATTGCAAAAATTTGATATCGCGGAAATGAAATATATAGAACCTCGGGAAAGACGCTTCATTGGAAAATAAGGGCGCGTACCGATAATTTTCCCAGCTACCGCAACCGCAATCTCATTTATCTCATTTATCGTAACGGCGATTTCGTCGCTCGACGAGATCAGAGCACTCTGCATCGTCTGATAGCGACATTGTAACTTTCGTTGTTCTTCTTTTCTTTCTCCTTTCTCGATATCGCCGATTTCTTTCTACGCTTTTCTTTCAAAAGTATGCATCGGACTGGGATACGTGCCAATTGGAACTTGCAACGACGGGGCAGGAAAAGGGGAAAACAAAAGTGGAAAGACCGATGGAACAGAAAAAGACGAAACGAGAATCGAAGTATCGATGAAAAGAAACTCGTCCAAGACTGTGTCGTCCTGACGCTTATCGTTACACGACTTTCCTACGAATTTCACGCGCTTCTCTTTTCGTTACAAATGGGATTACGCGAGAGTACGAAGCGTTAATAGAGCGACGGTAGTTTGAATCAACGACCGACGCTGATGGAGATACTTGGTTGCCTCGGTTCGCGTTCGAAACAGAGTTAATTCGGGGTAATAATCGTAACGATCGAAATAGCTGGAACCCGACGAAGAAACGGTAAATGGCAAACGATAAAAGTCTCTTAGCGTCTACTTTTAAATAGCTATCCTTTGACGTCTCGAGTTTGCCAACTGTTCGCGCGTTGGTTGCCACGATGGTTATCGGTGATGCGTGTTTTGCTACGATTTTTAGAGCGATTAAGATAGGACGAATGTTACGGGACTAGAAAATTGTCAACGATGCGTGAGACTTGATCTAGCGAATGAGTCGGAGATAGGCGCGCAAATGCGATAGAATATTTTGCAACGAATTAAACATTACGGCGTAACATGTTCCGATCTATCGCGGTTCCCGGGGCAAAATGTACAAAATTCGCGTGGCAATCGGTTGATCGAGTTTCAATTTTCTAACGGGATGCTTTACGGATCGATGATTCGTCGATCGAACCCATGTAATTAGAGTGTCTGCAACGCTATAGGCGCGTACTCATAGGCAAACACGTTCACGAACAGTATTTACGAACGGTGTTCGCAAGACGTTCTTAAACATTTTACGATCATTCTACGATTTTCCCGCGACCTGTAACGAACTCGCGAACGGTTCTTGAAAGCTACGTAAATATTCCATGTGGCTCTTTATATACCGTGTTCATAAAAGCTTTAGTATAGACGCTGTTGAGAACTAGGTACGTTTCACGAACAGTATGCAAACAGATGTCAAACAGGCTACGAATTATTCACGAACAGTAAGTGTTTGTCATCTGTTTGCGTGCTGTTCGCGAACGTGTTCGTCAAATACAGTTCCCTGAAATGTCTATACCAAAGCCCTTGCGAACACGGTTAAATATTTTTGTATTGGTATCGAGAACAGTTCGCGAATCTGCGCTCTTGGATCCGAACACCTGTTCGCGAGAGCCTGTTGAAAGTTCACTGGCGGATGAGCGGGTTTTTTTTTTTTTTTTTTTCTTTTTCTTTAGCACCGCGGAGCCTACGTGCTCGATGATAAGAATCCATTTGAACTTAGTGTTTGTTTCTCTTTTGTTTTTCTTTTTTTGACGTTTGTTTTGCAAAAAATTTCCGCCAATCCGTGGTCCGTGACTCGTGGAATTTCGCCAATAATGCTAATCTAATCGCGCAAGATGGCCCCGATCGTTGGAACGTATCGTATTACAAAAACACGATTGCCGAAGCTCAACGATCGTTCGGAAGACGCGTGCCGTTCGGATTTCGTTGCTCGAACGGACGGTTAGAAAAATCGTGGAGGGCGGAAGAAGGGAAGACGCGAGAATGAAAGAGAAACATTGGTGGAGGAAGAAATCGATGATACGATTGTTTTAGAGAGAATGGAACGAGCTGCTTTGTTCGACCACCGTGTTCACGAACGACGTAGAAATTTCTTGGCTCGTCCATGATGGATCTCGCGTTCGACGCGATAACGAATCGCGTTATTTTTCAAGGAGAAGAGCATTGCGGAGAAATTGCTTCCAAAATTTTTCAACCGCTGCCCGTTACCTTGAAACGAGTCACGCAACGCGGATAAGTCTGCCTCGACCTTGTAATAACGTATGCATAAGAGCCGCTGGCTATTATCGTGGCTTAATTGTTCGCCGAGATAATTAAAAAACCGGAGGATGAAATTTTTCTAAGAATCGGATGGATCGCTAAATCCTGAACGCTGTTGGCGACTACCGTGTTTCCCCACAGGCGTGACGGTTAACGAGAAACGTGCTTCGATTTATTCCAGAGAAAAGGTTAAAAGCAACACCGAGCGCAAGTAAAAGTAGTACAGCAGAGCTTTGCATATTGGAGGCAATAGGGAGACAAAAAAATTCCGGATAATGGAATTTTCCGGATTAACCGGTTAACTGCGCTCGACGTGTATACACGTCAATCCGAAACTTTATTTCGCTGCGATTGACGCGTGTACTCGTTGTGTGAAATAAAAAATTGCCATTTACTATAAAAACTCGAGAATTTTTAGTGAAAAGCAATATAAACGACGTTTATACTTGCGGTAAATCTATTATGTATTTTATAAAAATATATTTGATTATTCGGTTATTCCGTTTGGCTCGTATACCGGCTATTCCCCGAATTGTTTTGTGTTTTATACCAGCTTATATAACTTTGTACCAGCTATACCATCAGAAGCAAAAAACCGAGTCCGTAAGGAGTCAGGTTACTGGTGCTCGACCTGCGAAATACCACTTTGCGTGATGCCTCGCTTTCAGAAGTATCACAGTGAAATCAATCGAATTTCTTACATCTTTTTTCTGCAATTTTTCTCGTTTGTGAGTTTTATTATTTCTTGACAATTTTTAAGTTTTTTTTTTAAATAACAAAACCTCTTTCAACGACGAATCGTTAATTTTTTATCGAATAGAAATTCGATAATTCTTCCTGTTTTTGCTTTACTTTTACCGTAAAACTTATATAATAGGAGCATTCTACGTATATACTCGTCGTTGCTTGATTTCGTCTCGTAAAGGATTCTTCAAACTTAATAGTCCTTAAAATTGTGTTGAGGAAATCCGATAAAGTTGGTGCTGTCGTGTTGAAACATTTCGTTAAATTCATCGTACGTGTGGTGCGTAATGCTCGAATGGTTATTTTTTTCATCGTTGGATTATATCTTAGCGCGAATAACTCCGCGGAATTACGTCGATTTTGTGTCTCGAATTTCCTTCGAAATTCCTCGAATGCTTCGGCGTAGAAAGGCATATCCTTTCGTTCTCCGTTTCAATCTGTGCGAGAGTATATCAACGAAATTTTTGTCGTGGAAGAGACGAGGTAGTTCGCTAACGGAAAATCGATGAAACGATGATTCACAGATCTTGGAAATAATTATGAAATGAACGTAACGCGCAATCGAGACAGGTAGTACCATGTTGTTCGAAATAATATTTCAGACGATATAATTTCAAATGCGCTCGGATTTGATTAAAATGTAACTAGCGGAAATTAGAATACGAGAAGCGTAACTACAATACATTTCGAGAAGAGGGAGAAACGCAAATCGGCGAATAGAAAGTTTTCGTGAATTCGTAAGGTACATAGCGTGAAATATGCAAGTTAACCGAGGGCGGTAGAGAAGGATGCACATTTCGAGTAGCTATTATATGCCGCGGAAGAGGATAGTCGGACAGATAGTAATCGATGGATCCCACTTACGATATCGAAGTTAAATAACCGATGCACCTTCCAGCCGTAGGAAGGCAGAGATAAAGCGGTCTCTGGAGATCGCGTAGTAGTTAGCCACGGATTAAAAACCACTGTCAAGACTTTGTTGAATAAAGGTCAGCTTAAAAATAAAGCTGTAAATGTAGGAAGAACTCGACCTAATTTCGTTACCATTGGAATTTTTCTATGGGAGTCGAAGTCCTTTCGGCTCGAAAGAGACAGAGGGAACCGCTGTACCATTCCAAGCGGCTCCGGTCTATTCGTATTCTTTCTCTTTCACGATAACCAAATTTTCTCTAACGATCGTTGCCATCCTTCGTCTCGGCCGATAACCTGGAAACGATTTTCGTGTAATTCGTAGATCGTTTCTTTATGGTATACGTTTCTATTTAAATTTACCGACCGTCTATAAAAATCCAAGCTATGGATAATGGTTTCTTTTTAGCAAAAGACTCCTACATATTTATTTCGTGAATGATTATTGAAGGCTCGTTTTCAAGCTTCGTCTTTTAGTTCTGTAATTTTAGCTTCTATCAGGGAAATTAAAATCAGGGAGATACGATATGTTACGGGTAACTTTTACTTCTAATTTGTCAAATGACAAATTGCTTCTACTCCTACCAGTTTCAGAGCTACGAAGCTTTATTATCGCCTATATCGAACCTTTGAAAATCAACTTGATCGTTGTAATATAATTTTGCAATAAAAAATACATCCTGTCAAAATTAAACAAATGTCCACGAAGCTTCGGAACGGTAACATATTTGTTAGATCGTTACGAAAGACCGAAGATACATGCGGTTTATCGAATTATCGACTCTTAACGACATCGTCGTACATTGTTCGATAAAAGACCGAGTCAGAGTTGGAAAGAAATAAAATTACGCACTTCTCTGTCCAACATCGGTTCTCGTTTCGCAGAGGGTAGAATCTATCTTATCCTCCGCGGGATCGAAAATATCTTTCGGAACGAATCGATCGCCGTAATCCGATTAGCAATTTTGAAAACGCGGTTCTCTCCAAGTACGCCATTCGAAACTACGTGCATTCTCGTCACGGGAAAAGTATCGATGCGAACGTAACGCGAACGTGACACGAGTCGAAATAGTTTGAGACGGGCGCGTTTAAGCCAACCAACGGGGAGTTACGGATGAAATTCGTGTCAAATAAATCATATTACATTTCTGGTGTAATTAAACTGTCCTGTCGGAGCAACGCTCCCCGCGTTTTCATGTTTCTGCCGTGAATATTCTAATTACGTATCTCTGCGCGTAACACGCGCCTGTTTGTCGCGGTTGGTTCGCATCGAACAACGTTTCTCGTTTTCTGGTCTCGTCGAAATTTTCTTCTTCCGTTGAACCCGCGATGAAAACTCACTTAAACCTACCGTTGCGTTCGCGTTTATACGAGCCAGTCGTATTTTTAGACGCGATTTTTCAAACATTCTCGTATCGTTTGCGAGATGCGTGTTTCCAACAAACGTCTCGCAACTTCTCTTTCCGCATACATTTCCGGATTTCTGTCTCAAACTTTTTAGCCACGTAATCGCGATAATCGCGTACGTTTACAGCGTAATTGTACGCCTCGTATCGGTCCGAGTTAACGATAAAACTACCGATAGTTAACACGAGGCAATTTCTACCAAAACCAGTGAAAATGACTGGCCTTTAAAAAATACCTAATAATAGAATATCGTTACATTTATCGATTTATTACTTTCTCACAGAAGCAATTCCATGTTACGCAGTACATTTTTCGGTATTGTTAATCCATCTGCGACCATCATCCCTAAACGATGATCGACACGTTTATAAAACTGTAGAACCAGTCATTTTGACTGCTGTAGTATTTCTAGCCTTGGCGTCTAGCGATCTAGCGATCGATCCGGAATTTTCCCGATATCTGACATCGTCGTGTCGAACGATACGCGGTAAAAATTTGGAAAACGCGTGGCAAGTTGTAGAAAACGAGGAAACCGGTTAATCGGGGTTCGTTAAACAGATGGCAGGACCCTTTTAACACTCTGACAAGCACCAGTCATTTTCACTGCTATCGGTATAAAAGTAGCCTCGATACAAAATTATTTTCAGTTCGAATACAGAAAAAGCAAAATAAAATTCGTTATATTATTATTTTAGTTATCGTCGCGAGTCGTTACACATCATTATGGAAAAAGATATAACACGAAGTAGGAATTTTAAAATAAAATTGTAAAACCAGTCAATCTGTCTGGTGTGGTAGTTCTAGTGTTAGTGCGGTAGTTCGCTTGTGGCTAGACCGCGGATTTTCGTTTATTTGTAGGAAACTCGAAGAAATAGGAAACGCGCGAAAATACCTGAAACTTCGGAAATATATAGCGCTCCCTATGATACGTAGCAGGTAAAACCATTTTCCACTTACGTTCCATTTCTTTAAGCCTGCTTATCGAGATACGAGCGTAGTTGCACACGAGCTAGAGGACAATTCGAATCACGTTGTTGTTATGCCTCGAAGTATCAACATCGTTAGGATACGCATAATACAGGGTGGTTGGTAACCGGCGGTACAAGCGGAAAGGGGGTGGTTCTACGCGAAAAAAGAAGTCGAAAATATAGAATAAAAATTTTTCGTTCGAGGCTTTGTTTTCGAGAAAATCGACTTTGAATTTTCGCTCGGTACTTTTATTTATGGNAGCCATATTAAATCAATCGTCCGTTCGGAAGAAATCGCAAGTTGCGAGCAATCGAAAGAAAAGATTATCGTAGCCTTTCGTACTTTAGAACAATCGAAACGTTAGAAAGTGTTCATAGAAATTTAATCGGAAGAGCAGAGCTATGTGTTCGGCAGAATGGGCAACATTTTCAGCAATTTTTGTAATAACAAACTTTATGATCGCTTCATACTATTTCATCATGTACTCCTAATTTTCCGTTACGGCAAAAACGAACTTAAACCGCGATAATATCCATCGAGACGACGATCCACAGTGAGATCCGTTACAACGAGACGCGATAAAGTGCGGGCGTACCCAGTGAAAATTCAAAGTCGATTTTCTCGAAAACCAAGCCTCGAACGAAAAATTGTTATTCTATATTTTCGACTTCTTTTTTCGCGTAGAATCACCCCCTTTCCGCTTGTACCACCAGTTACCACCCATCCTGTATAATAATAAATAAACTCCAGGTAAAACAATGTCGCCGCTACCGTCGAGCAAACTCGAATTCAAATTTTTCGGCTCCACCCCGACCACTATAAATAAACGGACGCGATCGTAAGGTGATCAGTTTATCGGTGAGTCGTGCGAATCAATGAGAGTAGCTATCAATTATCAAGGAGTTAGTCTCGAACGATCTTATTGGCAATTTATACACTGTCCTTAGAGAATCCATTTGTACGAGGGTCTTAGCGAATATTGTCTGTATTTATTTATTTATTATTTTTAAAATACACTCGACGGTTTTCAACAACCAGCCATCTCGTCATTTAAACACGCCATCAACCATCCCCCACGCAAGTTTGCATGAAAAGCACAGCGCGTGTGTCTCGCACAGTCAGAAACTTTGGTATTTTTAGTTGGCCGACTGTTGTTAGTATTATTGCGTTCGATCGAATACTTATTACCAGAGCTAGTACATACGTATATGCTTGGTTCTAGGCAATAACAGCGTTCAGAAACAAGAAACAAGTTTGTTCGATGAGTAAAACCACAGGATCGAGGCAACTCTTTCTCTCCTTTATACGTTCAAGATATCGAACATCGATATTCGTCCTCTCTCTCTCTCTCTCTCTCTCTTTCTCTCTCGCTCTCTCTAAATAACAAATTCGATCCTGAATGGCTCTCGATGCGGCTCCATTAAAATACCGATAATAGCGAGATTCGCTGCCCTTTGAAATCAAAGCGAACCACGGCTTCTGGTGAATTCAACGCAACCGTTTCTCGTTGTCTATATTATTTCAGGCATTTAGTATCGCACAATAACAGCGTGCACCTTGTTAATCGTCGAGGAAGTTCCAACGGGTTTCGCGGACTAAGCTCCGTCAATTATTTCGCGGTTTCGCGAGATACTAGGCGCACGTCGATTCGAGAAAATATTGCTGGCACTTCGATTTCCCGATACGTCGAAAATTCCTGTTGCTGTACCAATCGGTTTTCGTCTGATAATGACTTTAACCATTTGCGAGCGACTCCTGATTCCTGGAAGGTCCAGGACGTTTTCTGTACGTCGGAATTTTTCTGTAAACGAAATTACAAATTAACCCTCCAGTCGCATTGTGGCTGGTTTTCGACTGGTAATTTCAAGCAATTTTTCGTGTTGCTCGTATCTTTTGCTCGAATGTTGCTCCGTTCGACGGGATTAAGACGAAACACGTAGCGATGAATAAATACGTTGGACGATATTCTAGGAACTTGGAAAATTATCGAAGAATTGTCTGGAATTTTTTAAAACACAGAGACGTAGAAACACCGCGTGGATTTAAATGACCCAGTATGCAAACGACCTCGGTGAAAATAAGATTGCAGACGGAGGGTTAAAGATTTAAATACCAGGGATAAAGAAAAACGCGTACACAGAGTTTTATGCAAATTTTATTCTCGGTAATCGAACATCGAATATATTAGAGTTTAATTTAACCGTAAGTTAATTTTTATACACTTTCAAAGCGTGATACGTTTCGAAAGAATGTTGAACGCGTAAGCTTACCGAGATTACTTCCTCCTGCGGATTATCTGTCCGAGCACGCTATACGATTCTTCTCTTTTTGTCCTTTTTCGCGCAACGTGTACGTCCCATCTAGTCTTTGTGGTTCAAAGAAACGGAAGACGGTGGAACAAACTGCTCATGGCGTTTCTCATTTGCCGGCCGGTTGTAACGGCGGTATTCGTCCACAAAGGACTAGCAGTCTTTCAATAAATGCAATTTAAATATTGCTGCCTCGTTATTGCTCCAAACCCGTCAATTAGCGAGGACAACCGCGCGTCCACTGACACGGCAAACGGAATGAAAATGCGTCCATTACACGATCGATACGATATTTCTCAAACGCATCGCGGAACGTAGTTACATCTGCTCGTTCCACGTAATACGATTTTACGTCACCGACGTAATATGGGGCACAACACTGGCGTCCCGCGTCTTCGCTTTTCCCAAGCTCTTAAAAGGGAGAGACTGGACTTGCGAAAGGGACACGCGTAAGCGCACAGGAAGGGCAGGCGTAAGCTCGTAATCTCGATAGCGATCTAATCCCTAAACCGCAGCAGGCAAGAAGAACGAGCGCTGACGACACGCAGCAAATATAAACGAGGAATCGTGCACACACGAACTCGACCTGATGTCTCTCACGTGCTGCCGTCTTCCGCGATTCTCGCGTGACCACAGCGTGCCTCGATTCGCCATTGCACTTGAAAGATCGCGATGTCACGATCGCGACTCGACTCAGTCGACCCACGGTACAAAAAAAGAAAACAAACAGAATACGATACTGGTCGAACCGAATAAGTGAAAAAAAAAAGAAGTAAAAAATAGAAACAGAAAAATATTATGGAGCGAATTTTAAAGCGAAAAGGACGACGGTTCTCGAGAAGCACGGTTCGACGAATTTGACGAAGCTCGTGTGTCAGAACGCGACCAGTCGTCGTTCGAACGTTACTAGCTGGAAAAATAACGGTCGGATGCGCGAGAAAGGTAATTAGAAGTGTGGTGGCTGGAGCGGCGTCGATCAAATCGATTCGATGATTTTTGTCCCGACGCGATAGAAAGCAACGCGTTGCATATGTTCGACGGTCGAGCACGATGACGCCATGTGTTTCCAGCTGGATTACGACCAGGGAGGGTTCGATAGACGCAGCGAATTCTAGGGGCGCTATGTAGGGTGCACGAAATGTTTTGGGTCTGTGGGCTTTCGTGCGTCGAGTCGGTCGAGGGTGGCCGACACACACAGCCATTCGGCTACCTTCCTCGTTCGAAATCAACTTCTGCCTAGCGATGGCTTCGACACGCCACGAATCCCATTTAACGTTCAAACGAATTTTTCCCTCGCCTCGAATTTCCTACGAATTTGTATTCGTATACAGCTGTTCGCGCAAACATTCGACGACTCGACATAAAATATTTTTACGTGTACGTTACGCGTGTTACGTAAAATACTTCCAAATTTTGTCAGTAACGTGATGATAAGACAAGGATTGCGCGGGTAAAATTATAATATTCGTATGTGTAATTTCTGGAAAACGACGTAGAATTTCTAGAGGTAAGAAATACAAAGTCGCGGCAACGACGAATTGTTTTCTCCAACGATTTTCAATGATATTGGAATCTGGGGAGCGCGTGGGTCGTCAAATAACCGATACGTTTTCTCCTTTAAAAGATATTTCTACCACTTTGGCTGGCGCTTCATTATCACGCTGGGAAATTGCGTTCGAAACCAATTAATTTTGCCAAATGAAACATTTTTTCATTTTCCGCAGTTTCAGAGCTATAGCTTGCCCCGATAGAAATACTCTGTATACAACGTAGCAGTAGCGACATGAATGGTGGTTCCTGAATCACAATGTCTCACAGAGATGCATTGTATTCGAACAATATCGTACAACTAGAATAACGAGTAGAACAACGAGCGGCAGATTATCCCATTTTAGCTTGAAATATTCCTTGGGAAAAGAAAAGGTCCGATTAAAAGGTCAATGCCTTTGGTTGCTCGTTTTGTTTGGCGGTCAGGTCCTTGGTCGTCCGACTGACAGCGAGCCGGTGATAAACGGTTAAATTGCAGGTAGACGAGCCAGAAAGAGAGAAGGGGATATTTTGTAGCGGGTTTCCGTGAAAGGTACGGGAATAAGCGTGGCTACGTCGAACGTCGAACGGTCGTATCGGTGGAGAATGAACAGCCAACAAGGAAATTGCGTGGATATGTCGCCGAGTGTTATAACGGTTCCCTGACTACGAAAAAGCAACGAGACGATACACATGACTAACGTCTTGTGTACGTCTTAACTATTCTAATTGCTATTATTTGTTATAGCGAAAATATTCGTTTCACGAATGCTTTCGACGCGTTAACACGCACAATGTTAAAATGTACCGTAATTTGTTCGTTCTCGATTTTGTTAGGAAAAAGATAAGTAAATATATATATATGTAGCTGTACACAAGCTAGAGGACAATTCGAATCACGTTGTTGTTATACCTCGGAGTATCAATATCGTTAGAATACGCATAATACAGGGTGGTTGGTAACTGGCGATACAAGCGGAAAGGGGGTGATTCTACGCGAAAAAAGAAGTCGAAAATATAGAATAAAAATTTTTCGTCCGAGGCTTTGTTTTCGAGAAAATCGACTTTGAATTTTCGCTCGGTACTTTTATTTATGGNAGCCATATTAAATCAATCGTCCGTTCGGAAGAAATCGCAAGTTGCGAGCAATCGAAAGAAAAGATTATCGTAGCCTTTCGTACTTTAGAACAATCGAAACGTTAGAAAGTGTTCATAGAAATTTAATCGGAAGAGCAGAGCTATGTGTTCGGCAGAATGGGCAACATTTTCAGCAATTTTTGTAATAACAAACTTTATGGTCGCTTCATACTATTTCATCATGTACTCCTAATTTTCCGTTACTGCAAAAACGAACTTAAACCGCGATAATATCCATCGAGACGACGATCCACAGTGAGATCCGTTACAACGAGACGCGATAAAGTGCGGGCGTACCCAGCGAAAATTCAAAGTCGATTTTCTCGTAAACCAAGCCTCGAACGAAAAATTTTTATTCTATATTTTCGACTTCTTTTTTCGCGTAGAATCACCCCCTTTCCGCTTGTACCACCAGTTACCAACCATCCTGTATAATAATAAATAAACTCCAGGTAAAACAATGTCGCCGCTACGTGCAACCATCGAGCAAACTCGAACTCAAATTTTTCGGCTCCACCCCGACCAGTGTAAATAAACGACCGTAAGTGTTTAAGTCATCAGTCAGTCGTGCGAATCAATTTGAGTTACCAACGAGTTATCAGCGATTATATTAACGATTATACACTGTCTTTAGCTAATCGTTATCTGTATTTATCTATTTATTTATTTATACTTGACAGTTTTCAACAACGAGTTATCTCGTTATTTAAACAAAAAACCACATAACCATCCCTACATACACACACACACACATATATATATGTATAAATACGATATTAGAAAAATTATGGACTATGCAGGGCGTCGCATAAAACAGTGACTCTACATGGAAAAATAAATAGACGTATTTGAAGAGTGTATGTAGATTTTCGTGTCTGATTGTATATACTACATTGAATCATTATAATTACAACTGAGAACATTAACGTTGTTTACACACTTGTTTCATTTCGACGAGTAGAAGCTATATATATATATATATGTGACCGTCGATGTAAGTAGACGGTGTGATGACAATGTTTTCGAACACACTGTGTATCGTGGTGGTGTTGCGAAAGTGGCGCAATACGTGCATTAGATAGTAGGCAGATGTGTATTTGGTTGACGTGTGATCGAGACTAGGATAAAAAGGGAACAAAGTTTAATTACACTTTAAGACGGATCGATATCGCGCGTGTTATTCTTTCGCTGCTACCTCGCCATCCCAACCGTATTAAATATTTCACTCCGTGGCACATTTTATCTTTCCTCGTAGCGCGAAACGCGTTCTCTGGCCGTTCTGGCGCGAGTTTTACTTCCTCCCCGTTTTAACTCGTTTCGCTAAATTGCATGTGAAATTCGTTCGAGCGTTTCCCACCATCGGCCCTGTTTATTCTTCGAATAAAGCCATTTACCCGGCGTTCTTGCAATGCCGCCCTAACATCCATAGAAAACTCGAATCTACGAAACGGTGTGGCTCCTTCCGTCCGATTTTGGTATATTCCTTTATCCACGATTTCAACGGACTTGTTCGTTGCGTTCGTTCGTCGCAACATTGCGATCGAGTCGAGATCCGCGATTAATCACGAAACCAACTATTTCGTTGTTACTTATCGCGCCGGTAACATAGCGCTATACGAAAATGTTTCGATAAAACACGTATCTTCAGTGAAACGCCATGAATCATCTATTACAGTTTCGCGCAGGTCTACCGTGTATCGTTAATATCGAAGCATTAATTTTTTTTTTATGTAGCTTTTAACGTCGCGTCGATCGCACCTATGTGGCTATTAGCGACGACGATGCGACCAGAGAGAGATTTACTAGTTAGATTTCGCTAAATAACGATATATTTTCCAGAAAGGGAAGAACTCTCGAAACTTGATTTTTATCGCAGAGATATTGGCTCGATACGATAGCCGGTCCGAGGCAAAGCTTCGCAAGCAACGTTTGTTGCGAAGGTAATCGTATTTAGAACAATTTAAAAGGATATGCTCGACGATAATTTCACACGTCGCAGATTAGCTTTTCAGATATGCACGCGCGAGTCTGACACGACCAATTCTAAGAGTCCGTTCGATACAACTTGATGTCGACGATCTTGATGGCGTTTCCGGTCCTCGTTAAAAAAAAAAAAGAACATTCCTCGTTGACGTCGACTGTATACGATGCTGCGGAGTTTTTTCTACACGCGTCGTTCCGGCTCGGGTTTCCAGGGATTTTGCTCCTGTCGTAAGCGAGGTGGACGATGATAGAATTCATTTACATTCCATTGGAGAATTTTTAGCCGTACAACATATCGCTGTCGGAATCAAACAACCAATCTGAAGGAGCTTCGTTCGAACGTTGTGTGCAGGTTCACGGATCCGAGTTTCGCAATGTTCTTTCTCCAGCTTCCTTTTGAGCCGATGTAATCTGTTTTTTATGCTCCTATCTATCAATAGAGGGTATACAGTTTTGATCACGTCTGTCAATGCTTTGATATCAGCGGTGTATTCCTTGGCGATGGCAACTGGATTTTCTGTACCAAACGTGTTTTCCAGGAAACTCTGAAATTGGTTATAGCTCGATACGAAATTGTTCTCCGTTTCGTCGAACGCTGGTTTAGCTAGTTTCGGCGTGTCGTAGATTTTTTCTATTGTCCTGTTTAACGACCGACTGCGTTTAGGTTTCTTATTAGCGTGGTCGTTGGTAAGTTTTCTACTTTTAGCGGTGATACGATGCTCGGTGTTGCAGCACGTTTGATCTTCGTCCTTGATATTTTCCACCGCGGACAGAGAAGGTGTCCGAGATAATTCCGATAGGCATCTTTTGTAACTAGAATTCTTTAATCTCTCTTTGATACTTTTTAGAACTGTTTCTACGAGACTGTTTACGACAGTGTTCTTCTTCGTACAAGTACCATCGCCGTCGTTAATACCGTTGTTTTTCGTGTCACTATCGATAACCTTGGTGGCTGAAGCATCGTCGTTCGATCGTATCGTATTACCGACGATAGTTTCTGTAGATTTGTCGTTGATAGAGCATCGTTTGGTTACGTGGCCTTGTCTTTTGCAAAGAGAGCGAGCAACTTTCTCGATAGACAAAAAAATGCGGTAGCATATATCGTCGCGATAGATTACAAAGGATTCAGGAATTTTTGCCACGTCGCCTGCGTCGATGTAAATTTGCCTCCTGAAGCTTAGAACATCACTGAATCCAGGCTCCCGAATAGCCGCTCTGAGATAGCTGAGCCTCGACGTGGCTTCAATGTCACTGTCCGCCAGGAATTTCTCGATGTACTCGTTATAGGGATAGACGGCGATACGCCGGAAAAGATAATACTTTTCGACGAAGAAATTAAAGGTCTTATCCCAACGATAGTATCCTCGACAACGATCGTCGAGTGTTCGCGGAGAAGTTGAAGAGCGGACTGTCTACTGTCCAGATACACGCATACGCGATCGTTCGATATACGAGAAACGAAACGAATAGCAGATTTGCTAGAAAGCTTCGCAATGGCACACGCGTAATCGGTTATAGATGTTCCTTCGATGCTATCGGCGATAATTGCTACTTCTTTGCTGGGGTAGACTCGTCGCATGGTTGCAGAGGCGTAGGTTAACGCAGGTGTAGACATCGGCTGAGCGATCGTTTGGTTTCGAAGCTGCTGTACTCGGCAGCTACCTCGGGTAGCTTCTTACGAATTAGAGTCGTGTTTACGATGGTTGAGAACCTGACGCGACGCAAACGTAAAACGAGCAGGAAAACGGAGATACCGACCGACAGATACGACGGCTGGTAACCAACTGAAATATCAATAATCGTCGTTGAAAATTTGTTGATATCGCTCCGACGGATATCGTAGTTTGTTATGGAGGAAAATTCTTTTTATTCCAAAGGCCCCGACGATGCGTATTTACAGAGAGAAATTTCAGTTGTGCGCGCAGGCCAATAACGTTTCGTCTATTTGCAAAGTTATTACACATCACGTGGCTGGCAACCTCAACGCCGACATCAATGTCAACGTCGCGGTTGATTTCTTGCTCGTGCAGCACGTGCGTATAATAACACGACCGCGATATCAACGAACCATGCATGTCACACAGCGAAAAATGGTAGACGAGAACTGCTGCTAAACGAATACCGGATCAAAGTGCACGTGGTGGCGATGCATGAAACGTGCACCGGGTTACGCTCGAGCTACGTGAGAATGGAATCTTCGGACTTAATTACCTGTTCGTCGATGTTGAAGCCTTTCCAGGTAACGTTTCGCAGCGGTAATATAAGCGCAGACAGAATTAGCAACAGTTAGTAGAGTTACTTGACACGTAAAATAACAATTCTCTATCTGCATTCCGTTTTTTCCAATTATCTTCGCGAAAATATACATTTGCATAGATATATCCGCTGCCTAATAATAACGCTGGCGTTGAATAACAGTCAGATACGAAAGTATACTTCGACGTTAACGTTAGACGACAGGTTACGCGGTTTCATGGAACTTAGAAGTCGATACGCGTATCGCGATGTGTCTCCATATATTGTACTACGTATGTATGTGAATCGTTTAATAAAATTCCTAAACGGAAAATGTAAAGCCGGAAGTCCGCCGTAAGCCGATAACCGAGGACTATGTACGATAAATAAATAACGCTAGTAAAATTCCAAACAAATCTGACAACGATAATGTACATAGAAACTACGGGATATTTAACCCTTTCGCTTCGGCAGTCCAATCCGCCTAAGTGTTCTCCGTGTACGGAGGAGCGCGCCACAAATGCGCACAGCGGCCTGACTGCTGTATAAATGTTTTCCTAAGTCTTAAATATCAACTGTGCCGAATAAAACAATAATAAAACAATCTTTGCTCCAATATGATAAGTATAATTTGCATCTTTAACACGTTGACTGCCAGACGAATTTTCCATGGTTCGCCCAAGGCGCCGACGTGAACTTTTCGTTACGCGATGCGTATTACGTTGAAATATTATTTGCGGCAAATAAAACGAGTTATAAAATGCTCGAAGCATTTTTCGTGGCGAGGGTCACCGGTGACCCCCACGGCGTTGTAGATAATTATTACGATTGTCCTTTTTTTTTATAATTATGTACTTTTAATATTTGCTGCGTCGCCGATCGCCGGTCACCGGTCACCCCCATGGCAGTCAACGTGTTAAGACTCAGTTTCGTCTAGGTGAAGCGACTTATTCCGCGAGACAACGAATAGGTCTATACAAATTGGCGGAATTACGTAAATCGACTCTCGCGATTCGCTCGATCTTAAATTAGAGGTTTTCCAAAGTAAACTACGCGAAACCTGTTCAAGTTCGTAAGATATCAAGCGCGAAACGTCGTTTATTTTCGTCGCTTAGTTTAATCATGACGAATAAGGTTCGGAATTAGGCTACTTATATCGAACTCTGAACATTTCCTATAGAAATTTCAAAGCGTTGTACGAATAACCAATCAAATGCGTAACTCGAACTCGCTTCTCTTCAATTTTCTGCGAAATTTTATCTAATTAAGGACACAACACAAGTAGACAGTTTGCTTTTTTTTTTTTTTTTTTTATCAACTTTACAAAGAAGAACTAAAGTAGTTTAAAAGATATGGTTCTCGCGTCGAAGAGGGACGTTAACGGTCAAGGTGTGAAGCTTATCTCGTTGAAGATTACGCGACCGATTGATTGGCTAAATGTGCGCAGGTCATCCAGGAATATACTTCCGTCGTTCACGTTTTTATAATAACCCTTGTTCCTAACATGCGGCTACTCGATCGGCCATAGATTCCCGCTCACAGATGCTGTACGATTAAAGGGGATGCACCCTGCCTTTTGATGGCCAACTTCGTCAAGTTGGAAACCCAACGAGTTTCCCATCAAGTTCCACGATGAAACAACATCATTCTGTTGGAACTGGAAAATAGAGCAATTTTATTATTTTTCATTGTCGTCTTCTTTCGAGCCACAGGATCTTTTTCTTGCACTAAGTGTACCATGAATTTACCACGAATCACGAGCCACTATACGTACTCTCGCGTTAATCCTTTCGTTTCGGGTGCCGCTTATAGGCGGCGCCGGCTAGATGACCCGTGAGTACGGGTGCCGCTTATAGGCGGCGACTACGCGACGATCGGCACCCCATATATCGCGATACGAGCGTAAAGATTGCAACGTTGGCTCGTGTATAGATCCTTGTTTCACACCGGTTCCCGGGCCTCTCTCGATCGCAGCCGGGACGGTCATCGTGGAGGCTTTAGTCGGTTGGAGTCCGACACTACCACGCCGCTTTTCCCGGAAGCGGCCTGGCGTCCGTGCGGATTTCCTTCACGTAAAATTAAAAAAAAAAGGAAGATCCTTGTTTCAAAATATATCATTCGAAATTACGTTACTAATCTTTACATATTAATATATTAACTAATTTGCTTTTCATAATTAATTATATTAAACATTTTATCGCAAAGTCTTGTAAATATGTGATATATTACCTGTAATTTTGTAAGCCTTTTCGTGTTAAAGATGCAAATTATACTTATCATTGTTAGGAAGATGATACATTTACACTGTACACGTGAATGTGTGTGTAAGAGACAGAGGGTGTCCAGGGGACAAAAGACGATTGGCAGTTGTTCAGAAGCATTTGAAAGAGTCAGTTGACAAGAGATCGTGCGAGTAGGTCTTGAGAGGATAATATATATGTATAGCTGGTGTGTGTAAATAAAGTAAACCTTTATATTTTCGAATCCCTTCTATATCTTTACAGTCATATTGGAGCAAAGATTGTTTTATTATTGTTTTATTCGGCACAGTTGATATTTAAGACTTAGGAAAACATTTATACAGCAGTCAGGCCACTGTGCGCATTTGTGGCGCGCTCCTCCGTACACGGAGAACACTTAGGCGGATTGGACTGCCGAAGCGAAAGGGTTAAATATCCCGTAGTTTCTATGTACATTATCGTTGTCAGATTTGTTTGGAATTTTACTAGCGTTATTTATTTATCGTACATAGTCCTCGGTTATCGGCTTACGGCGGACTTCCGGCTTTACATTTTCCGTTTAGGAATTTTATTAACACGTTCGTCGCCACGTCGCACGTATCTGTGCGACGGGTATACTTCCGTGGGGGCCCCGTCACCAACGTATGGTGACGCTCTTCTTGTTCGAGTGAATTAAATACACGATATTATATATAGGATATAGAAGATAAAAATATTAAAAACACATTATACCATACTTTTTATTAATTTATATTCTGGATAATATATTACATTATTCTATAGCGCATGGTATTTGTATAAACATCCCAAACACATTTGGGGTGATTTTGGACACTTCGAACGATAGTTGTAGACTCCGTCGTCGCTACTCTCCTCACTTTCAAATATATTTTCACAGTGTGTACTGAACATTTTGTGGATGAAAAAATCACTGATGTACGTCTCACAAGTATAAAATCTGAGATATCTGCCGTGAGATCCATCGGAATGCTTTAGCTGGGAAGCTTATCGCTTTCTCCATTTCAGAACTAAATAATCTTTTCTTTACAATGGATAGAAGACGATAAACAATGGATCGAAGGCGATGAACAATAAACGAAGGCGATAAACGATGAATTCCCGCTTGTCGCTCTATTTACGTTCCGCGTACCTGCGGTCGAATTTGGGCCCCGCAGGAAACTTAGCCGAATCGCGCTGGACGACCAACGTTTGATATAATCGCGATACGACAGTCTCGTTACACTTGCGGAAGATACGTACAAGCAAAGAAAACTATATACGTATATCGGATGATATCTTAAGCGTGGCCGATATGTAGAAGCGTGATGCGACGTCGTCGATGAAATTGAAACCCGACAACAAACAGCAAAGGTTTCGAGAAGAGTATCATGGAGGTGGAGAAACCAGGCTCGGTTACTTCGAAGAGTTAAGAGTTCTGCACCTTTGATTAAAGCGCGTCGTAATATCGCGCGAAGAGACGTATAGAAAGAAGCGTAATTAACATTAATAAAAATTGTCTACGCGGTGTTGGGGAAATTTCAAAAAGTTACGTACATAATTATTTATCGAAAGTTTACTCTCGACGCCGATTTCGACGATTTTTTAACCCTTTGCACTCGAGGACTTTTTCGGTGGGGCGTAGCAGCTACTCCGGATGATTTAGCGCGTACGTGACGCGTGTCTTAGCGTAAAATGATTTTACATAGAAATTAACTTACAAAAAAAATTATATTCTAATAATTTATCTATATTTACATGTTTGGAAATTTCTGTATTTTTGTTAATGATAATTTATAAAGCATTCATCAAGATGCGTTCTTCGATATAATTGATCTGATTTTTCAACAGTTCAAAATCAAGTTCATCTTCGTTTCAGCTAATTTCACTTCCGAAAACCATTCTTTAAGGGTTTCTAAACTATAACGCTTTTGCCATGATCGTCGAATCCAAACTGACTCTTAAAGTCTAACACTTTACACTTCCTAACAAAGAACATAAAGAACTAAGGAACCAATTTACCAACCAATATTGCACTCTCATCAATTGTAGATGTCGAAATCTAACATAAACAATCTAACATAAACGCCATTGGATTTGCAGCATGGAACGCCGTGGTGAGTGAGACTCGCCTTTCGAGTGCAAAGGGTTAATACGTCGCGCAACTCGACTTCAAACGACTTTCACGAAAGTGTCCGACTCTCTTAGCTTCCCAGATATTCGCAAAAAAGAAAAAAAAAAGAAAGAAAAGAGAAAATAAAAGAAAGTGTTAGGGATTTGGAATGCCGCGTGGTAATTACCGGGACGCTTCGTATGAACCAGATTGCGATCCTCGGGCGGGACGACCGTCAAGAGTCTACGCACCCTAGTGCGAACTCATCGTAAACAGTGGGCCTATTGTACAGTCCAGGTACTTTAGGACCACGCGGGAAAAACCCATCAAAACACGTAGGTCTTTATTTTATGGTACACCGCAGGAAGACCGGGATCGCGGGTTTCCTCAAGTGCAATGTCACCCGCGCGCGATTCTTCATTACTGCGGCCAGCCCATCCTCAAACATACGTCTTTACCCAATTATCAGTCAGGAACAGACTTGAGACACACCCATCCACGAACATCCCTCTACGACAGCAATATCACCAAAAACTCGCTCTTGCGCCGGTAGTCAAAGAGTCAAGACCACGTAACAGCGTTCAGACAGCGACAATTATATTTTCACAGGGATAGCCAGTGAGCTGAAAGACAGTTGTATTAAGAGTTCTGGAGTAGAATAAATAAAGTGAACCAAACGGTACTCTTTACATTTGTATAATCCTCCACCTTGGACGCGAATAACGTTCAAGGCTCGCGATATCAACCGATCAGTTGTGACCGACTGGTCGCTAGTTAGTTGAGTGTCGCAACAAAAAGTAAGAAGAGGAACACAAAATTGTGGAGCGTAAACTTTTAAATAATTACCGTTTCGCACGACACACGAGTAACGTATTGAGAAAAATTGTACGCGATAACCGTTGAAATATTTTTGCAAGCTGTACCTACCGTCAACTATACGTCTGAAATAACTTTCAACGCCAGTTCGAAGAATTAATTCGATAAGAGGAGTCAAAGTACTTGATAGTAGGTAGACGTGACGATAACCGAATGGAAACGTGTTTAAGCCGGTCGAATAACATTTCGGATTTAGGTGTTTGCAGTGTCGCTCGTCTTCGGGATTTATCCTTGTTCTTCGCTGTTGATGGTTCATTTGCATGATAAAACGGGGAACGATGTAACGCTCGAGGGCTTTATAAGCTAACGCAAGCTCCAATCGACTCGATGCACCTAGATGATTGCAACTGTGGTTTAATTCTTCTTGCGGTATTTGCATATGCTCGTAATAACGTTTCTTTCCTCGCGTCTCGGCTCGTTGTTTCTTCACTGAGCGGCCAAGTAGCTTGCTCGTTCGAAGGGTCGAGGAGCCGGCTCGCGTTACCTCGACCTTCCGCTTCATCGAATCGATTCGCCTTCTATGATACGCGCGTTCCCTTCGTCGAATTCAACCGAGAATCCTGCAAGCGAAAAGACTATAATCGATTAACAATTTTTTGACCTCTGAAGCGTGGTTGATCGCCTCGATTTATAGACAAAATGGGTTCGATAAGGGACCTTGTCAGTTTGCACCGGATAGAATTTAGGCGAGAACTTATGGCCAAAGGGAGTAAGCAGTTTAAAAGTTTGTATTCGCTTAAACCTAGTTGATAATTATCGCGATTCGTGAACAAAAATTTGATACGAGGTTCGCCCTAGTTTCCCAGATCGAATATAAACGAGAATCTTAGAAGCAAAGAAATTAATTAGCTGGAAAGTTTTGTGTTCTTTTAAACGCAGTAATTATTCCAATTTGTAAAGAACATGGATCGAAGCGGGTTCTAGATTTTCTATAAGCGAACATTCTACGAGCAAAATTTGATTGATTAATTAAATTCAGTCTGTTGAAAAGTTGAAACGTTCGATACGGCGAATACACGCGTAACTCCACAACCAAACAGAGCAGCAGTTTTGGTAACGTGAAATTAATTATCGATTTGGCTATCGAACGAAGCCGGTCCAACTAATTATCCAATTTTTTTTTTTACTTCTTTATTATATCGTTCAAATTGATTGGATACACGGCCACTCGTTAGCGAGCCGAAACGAAGCCGAATCGAAATAAGATCTTCGAGTTTCTCTTAATTATTCTCCGGCAAGTTTTTTCGAGCGGTAGCGCGACGCTGGTATCGCGGAGTTTCTCGGCCGGGATTCGAGTTTCTCGACGGAATGGAGATCTAATTCCGCATCCCGGCTTTTCGCTTAAGGAAGACAGCGAAAGCACATCGACGCGGCTTCTTCGAGGAATTAGAAACGAAGCGACCGGCTCGATGGAACGACTATCGATCTCCTCTGCCGTTAAATTTTATATCTAAAAAGCGAGAAAAGAAGCGGGGATGATCCGGTGACCGATGAAACGACGTTCTCGAAATACGTTCTAACGCCAGGCAAGAAGAACAAAGGCCTCTCACGGGGACGCCCTCCTCGCGGGTCTCATGGGAGAAATTGAAATTTTCCCGCATTATATTCCCAGCTTGGAATTTAATTAAATCTCCTTTAAACGATCACGAATCGTGTTTTACCTAAATGAAAACGTAATTTAGACTTTTGTCCATGTCGAAGAGGACGAACACCGAGATATATCTTGTTCTTTGAAAGCTTTCGGCTTTCGCAACGATGGTTCCGTCTTTTCCTCCAGCGATAAAACACGCCATACGAGATTTTTCGTTCCATCTGATTGCCCGTATCTAAGCGTCCTAGAAAAATATTTTCTTTCGCATTCTCGGTTCATTTTCGCGCGTAAAATAATCTCTTGTCGATCGTTCGCGTCTTAATCGACTACACGAAACGGTAGCAGGTTTTTGATCGCGCTATCACGCGACAAATGTACTGGGAATTTTCTTGGAGCGGTTGATCGTAAACAAACGATAATAAACCGCGTAATTATAAATAAAGAAAAGCTTCCGACCTTCGTGCCGCTATTCCAAATTGCCTGTGACGTTATTGACAAATTCAATCGATAAAAGGAATAACGCGACTTTAGTGTTGTAAATTATTTGGCATAATCGAAGAATAATTTGAACGTCGCGCATCCGTTTTCAAAATACCGTTCGCCCCAATTAGCGGAATCTGCCAACGTGAAATTTATAAAATTCAAGAGAAAACGTACGTCGTTTGGAGCAACGAAAATTTCATCGAAATTGCCACCGTTGATTTCACCTGACTGTCCTTCGCTTTTCAAAGGGACAACTATCGTCCGAGCTTTCTATGGTGTTTCTTGTCTACTATTCATCCGCTCCTGCCATTACGATATCTGTATATCCTGCCTCGGGTTTCGTTTTGTCTCCGAATATCCCCCAATGCAAACCTTTTCCAACGTGATATTTAACGACACAATGTCTCTACTTTTAACCCCCGCACGCATTTCGCCTCGCTCTTGTCTTTCTTTTTCTTTTCATTTCGTTGCTCAACGCTTTATACCGTTCCACGGCCTTGTCGCCTAACGCGCAGCTTTTATTCACCGAGTATTCCCATCTCGAAGAAATGATTCACGCCAGAACTTGGGATACGCGGTCTTAGGATCGTCTGTACTTGATTTTCAGTAAGTTTTCATCGAATTATTACACGAATTATTGAAAAGCGGAGCTGCCGCAACCGCTTCGGTCGAGGAGCTAAAAAGCCGATCGCTACTCGATTCTTAGAAGAATGTCTTTCGTGCTGGTAAGCTCGCTTATCTTAAAGAGATAATAAGAAGCGCAAATAATAGTAAATGTTAAGGTAAATTTTCAAGAATAATTTTTCTAACGTTATCGTTGTTGCCTAGTTCGTAGTTTCCCAGTCGATTATCGTATGCCTTGAATGACCTCAATTGCCCCTGACTGTACTCTGACGTAAGATAGAAACGTAAACGCGAACTGTGACTCGCTGGATTTCGAATTCAACGTTGTTTCGCTTTCAATAGAATCTACGGGACGTCCGTTGTCAAAAGTTCCGAGATAAGGCAGCTCTGTATTTTATTACGCTGTCGTTTATTCTAAGCCGTGGGTCCTTTGAGTTCGTCGACTGCGAGTTTGCGATCCTCGGAAGCTGCGACACTCTTTTTTCTCCTCTCCAAGTTCTTGCTCGATGGACATCGGGAGATTTCACGGAACTGTAAGGTTGGTTCAAAAGTTGGGAAAAGGTAGGACGCCAAGTTCGCCGTACACTTTCGAACGAGGGAAGAAAAAACACAAAAGTAGGCGGTGCTGCGAGCCGTCGAATAACGCGTTTAGTCTCCACGAGCCTGGAAAGCTTATTACCAACCCAAGAGATCTTGGATAAGTGGAAAGAAAAAGTACCCGTGGTACTCGGGGGTTAAACGCAGATTTGGTTAGGATTTTTCGCCAGACTACCAGAAACTTCTCTCTCGAAGAGTACCTTTTTCTCAGTCGGATTAACACCTTGATGACGCACGTGCGCGTGCAAAGTCGAAAACTGCGTTTTGTCACGGATGACTCAATGCTGATTCAAGTCTTTATTTCGAGGCGAATTCTTCTTTTGAGAATCAACGCCATGGCACGCGCTATGATTCGCTTAAGTTTGCGATCAAAGTATAGATTTTAATTAGGTCTAATTTTTCAAACGGAATACGTAGTTTCGTTAACACGTTGACTGCCACGGGGGACGCCGGTGACCGGCACTCGATTTGGCTACAACGCCCTGGGGGTCACCGATGGTCCTCGCCACGAAAAATGCTTCCAGCATGATTTTACAACTCGTTTTATTTGCCGCAAATAATATTTCAACGTAATATGCATCGCATAACGAAAAGTTCACGTCGGCGCCTCGGGCGAACCATGGAAAACTAGTCTGGCGTTAATAACGAGATACCAAAATAGATCTCGGTAGTGTCGGAAAAATGATAAGAATTTAATCTTCTTTCTGTAATAATTCTTTCGAGTTGTATCGTACCGGTACATCAGTCTCGTAAGAGTTACGATTCGATGTTTCGTTACTTTTCGTATTAGCTTCTTGCCATTTTACGTCGAACCGAATTCGACGTAACTCCGTTTCCCTCGACTCTCCTCATTTTTTACGCGTAAAAGACAGGTTTCGTTGGCGTTAACCGGTTTAACCGAGTTCGTCGATCGAAAACTTTATTTCGACGTGGTTGACGCGTATACTCGTCGTGCGAAGTAAAAGATTTTTTCTTTATTTATTTATTTGTAAATTACAATCAATTCTCGCATTGAGAATTTTCAGTAATTTTTCTGGCGTGGCGCTGTGACATGCTTAATTATTTATAATAAGTTAATACTTGTTATAGATAAGTATAATTTATACATAAGTATTATAAATAATAAATATTGCTTAATAAGAATATCTAATTAAATCTTGAGCTTAGGTCTAGCGGGTAGTGTCTTCGGCCTGCGGATCTGATCCGACGTATCGAGTGACTAGGGGGTTTCGGTGTTGGTCGACTCTTCTTATGCTGTATCTGTTGCTATATTTAGTAATTTCCTCTTTGACTGTAGGAATCTTGAGGTCTCGATGTATTACTTCGTTGGTGCGTTAATAAGGGATCTAAGAGTTTTTGATTGGAAGCGTTGGAGAATTTCAATTGCTTGTTGTACCCCGTAGTTGGATTCCGTAGGTTCGGACAGGTTTTATTATATTTTATTACGGTCTTGTATAGGGTAATTTTGTTCTGTGTGCTTAGGTTGCAGCGTCGACCAGTGAGCCGATAAAATTTCTGAAGTTTCTCTTTCAGTTGTTTCGTTTTGTCTGTGATGTGCTTTTTCCAAGTTAATCTCCTGTCCAGGATCATGCCCAGGTATCTGACCGTGTCCTTGCTAGGAATTGTTGTATTGTTAATGGTGATCCGAAGGCAGAAGCAAAAGATTGTCATTTACTATAGAAGCTCAAAATTTTAATCGAAAGTAATATGCATGGCGTTTGGTGATACGTTCCCTTTATATTTACAGTAAATCTATTATTATTATTATGTGTTAAAAAAAAAGTTTGATTGTTTGATTATTCTCTTTGGTATATCGGTCGTGCTTCGTACAACGTAACGCTTTTTCTCAATCGAGTCGATTATTTTCCCCAATGCATCCTCGTTTGCGTGCTTCACCTGTTTTACCGTGTGTATTGCCTATCCCTTCAATTGTTTCCCGTACTTTACCGCGCATTGTTTCGACGTTTCGTCTACTTCACTGTATTATTTTTTGGCAATTAAAAATTTTTTAATAACAATACCCGTTTCAGCGACGAATCGTTAATTTTTCATCCAATAAAAACGTAATTCTTCCTCTTTTCGCTTTGCTCTTTTCGCGAAATTTATAATTACGATCATTTGCCCTGCGTTCCACTCGTATACTCGTCGTTGCCTCGTTTCAATTACGCACCTCGTAAAGGACTTTTCAAACTAAACTTCCCAGCTAACAGGTTAAAAATATTCGTATAACTAACGCGTTCGCTGTAATATTTTACATCTAACGGCTGTATTTAGACACTTGTGTCTGACTTGCTTTTTTGTTTTTCTCTCGTTGTTCGATTCGCAAGGTAAACAAAAATCGCGTTTCGCAGCGATGTCTCGGAAAGATCAAAGGTTGCGACTGTAGCTTAGCGACGTAACGGGACGGAGCGTGTTTGAATTCTGTGAAAAATGGGTTAGCGTAGCCGCGGGCGTTAGAGGTTCGCTTGGAAGAAGACTCGGAGTAAAGCGAGAACGTTTGGTCCGCTGGCAAAGCTTCTTCGTTTTTGCACGATATCGCGCCGATTAGTTCGGCCGTGAAAAAGTAGTATCGCCCATTGCATATCGCGTGCGGCACGTGAGACGTCACAGCGGCTGACCGGCTAACATCCGAGAACTTAGATTTCTACGAACATTCGCAAGTTCTTTCCATCCTCTACGAATCGTGCGACGAAGTTCGCCTCGCGTTGCGTCCACGTGCTTCGCAATTTCTTCTCTTGCGAGCGTTTCGTGAACGCGATGAAACGTGGCTAAAATGCCTTCGCTTACGCAAAGTGAGTTGAGAGGAAAATTTTGATCTTGAGGATCAGCCGCGTTCTTCCGGATGTCCGCTAGAAATCGAGCAATATTTTCACGCGAATCAAATAGAAATCAAAGAAATTTACATAATCACGGCGTAATTTCTCTGCTAAAATAACGGCGAAATAGTAGAAAAGGAGGTATGATAACATCCTTTCCTCGTAGATTCAATCCAACCACAAGTATCGAAGCACCTGTTCGTTAAAAGACCCCAACAAATTTTACTTCAGCCGATGTCGTACGTTATAAGGCGCGTAAGAGGCGCGTGAAACAAGGAACAAGTAGAAAATAAATGTAGTAAAACGCGTTCGATTTGAGCGTCCCAGAACACGTGTCCTGATACTTACGATCGGCAGTGTACGTTTCCTTCGATCGCAATCTTTTACGTAATCGCATTCTCAAACTGTCACGAGAAAACACAAAGGAAACCCGTTCTTGGCGAATTGCGGTTATCGACGGATACCAGGAGGAAAAAACTCGTTAATGAAAATTAAAGTAATCGCACGGCTGATTCTATATCGATGTATCACCTGTTACGTGGCAACAGGTGGTCTTTTGTCGAAATGGAAAAAAAAAGGGTACAGTTTTTTAACGCTTTTTCGTTCGGTCGTGAAACGCAGCCCGCGAAATTTAGGACGCTCCTTTTCGCCTTGGAAATTTTCACGACCGTCGGCCGTCGCAGTTCCAGTTCGTTGGACTTGTTCGAACGTCTGGACGCTCGGCTTTCTAGAAAATTGTCCTTCGGAAAGCGGCTTACACGCGAGTTTCGAACGAACGCGAGACGATTGTGGGAAAATCTCGCGTTTGAATATCTTCCCTTTTGATCTGCTCGTCGCAAGCTGCGCGACGTATATCTTCTTGCGTAACACGATTTTCGTAGATTTCGAGCCGACCTTGCGGACGCGTATCGGAGATCTCCCTCGCGCAGAAATTCTTCCAGTCAAACGACACGCGACATCCAGTAACGGGACAAAAGCACAGAAGCGATTCGACTGAATTTTACTTAACGAGACGTGTAGCGGCACACGAGTTAAAATTCAATTCGAATCATGTTGTTGTTTTACTTCGGAGTATGAAGATCGTTAGGATACGTGTAAAGTAAGAATAAACAAGCTCCGAGCAAAACAACGTCGCCGCTACGTATGTAACCGTCGAACGAAGACAAATTCGAATTTTCCGATTTCCCCCCGACTGGTATAAATAAACGGACGCGATCGCAAACGATTATTATAACGCTATTTTTATCCGCTATCCTATCTAGCGACTAATACTTTGTATTAATTACTCTAACTTTTAGTCTGTACATGGACTTGTTATTTTAAATATATCCGACGGTTTCAAGCAATGTCGTCATTTAATCTCCTACAGACGTATAACATCCATTGTTTTCTGTAGATTATCGCCGCGATTACCTTTCGATTACCTTCGTATCATTTTCGTGTCAAGAGGCTGATTTCGATTTACAAAAGCGTCGTACGTACCGTTCGACTTCAAACGATCTGCTTATGCCTCTTTCACTTGAAATAACTTTATAGCCAGAAGCGGTAATAGTCTAGCTTTCTTTTTACTTTTTTTTACTTTTTTCTTTTCTTTTTACGTTCAATGCGGCACACAAAATCGAAGGGAGAGCCTGGTGTCCGAAGCCGATCTTTTCATAACACGCGTCCATTAGTCCAGCCGCCAGCAGCAAAAAGTAGGAAATCCCGATGACGAGTACCACGTGTTTCACGCTGACCGTGTTCAATTTATATAACGTAATCGTCGAAACGCAGATTTCGCCGTGTTTCACATGCAACTACTAAAACTCGTTTACACGAGTTTAGTGTTTCATAAATATGGAAGATCGTCTTTAGAAAATGGTGCTATCGCAGATTGATTTTCTTCGTTCGGAACTACCGTCCTTAGTGCGATCAAGACACTGAAATTACACCGCCACAAATCCGCTAGAGAGAATAGAAACGATATCAACTCGTCAAATCGCGTCGGAGATTCGTATCTAGCTCGTTACGTCGTTTTTTCCTACGAGTCGTTTCGAAACGCGAGGCGAATTTTCGATCGACGAAAAGTTGCTCGACGAGTCGGCAGATCCGCGGCGATATAATGGCCACGTTTTATGAGAGTGACGCGCCGGCCAATAGCCAGCCGTGCTACAGAAATACGTCTATTTGCGTGCTCGGTCACGCGAGAATTTGCGCGCTACGCAAAATGCAAAACGGCGTTTAAAACTGCCTTGCGAACGCTGCCGGCCGAATCTGAGCGGAGGCAGAGCCGAACCACCGATACTTTGCGTGGAATCGTCTGGACGATAGTCGACGATAGCGTATCGTTAATTTCCCCGTGGAGAAGCAACGAATTTCGAAGGTATTTTCCTTCGGAAGATGCCATTAAGTACAGTTGCCATGCAAATGACAAGGCTTTTTCCTTCTGCTTCCTTACCTTGCCACTCTTTTACTTCGCGACGACGCAGGAAAATGAATTCCGCCAAATAGAAAGGACGGCTGAGCGGAAGTTATTGCTTACCCGGAACGTGCAACGATTTAAGTAAGCCGTCTACGATATCGAAAATGAAATCAGCCGGTCAGTCGGTTGACGTTGTAGACGTTCCAAGCATAATGAAAATTCTATTTTGCCAGTTAACGCGCATCGATATTTCGACGCTTCGAGATCGTTGCGAATATATAAAATGTACTACGGTTGTTCGCGGCGGTACCCTACCATAGCAACGTTCTATGAATATATTACGCGTATTACGTGGAACTTCTTAAAATTTTATCGTCGAGACCAGTCTCGCAATGTATAGAAAAGTTACGAGACATTTACTGCGAATATACGTATACCTAGTAAAAAAAAAAGAAAAAAAAAATGGTATATAGCACGAATAGTCGTCATAAACGTTACCAGGATATCGAGACTCGTTAAATCTAATTGATAATTGTGGATAATTGTGAATAATAGTCGGATTCTAGCGTTTCTAGCCGCGTTCGCAAAAAGTTTATAAAAAGTCCACGTAGTATCAACCGTGGATTACGCGTAAACACAGAACTCGAGCGACGTAGAATAGACATATTGCCTGTTCCGAGTGAAACGTCGCGAAGCAATTCGACGTGGATTATATGGAAAAGCAAGGGACGAAATTAACGGTAGACGAACGTTGCTCTGCCACGACGTTGAAAATATGGCAAAGATATCGATCTTTTGATCGAGTTGCAGCAGGTGCCTAAAGACGTACTTCAGCACGCTAACGTATATCGAAGTTTCGTTGTATCTCGGCTTGGCGAAATTGGACAGGCTTTCGAGTTGCAGTTAACGCGAGCGTGAAACAAAGTTGCGTACGGAAGAAAGCGACGAGCAGAGGGTAGCTCGCGATCCACGCAAACCCAGAGAGGGATGATTTGCGTGCTCGGTCACGTGAGAAGTAACGCGTAGCACGGAATAAAGCTCTGTACAATGTAGACGCGGTAGAATCGCGCAATCGATAGATAACTCGTAGTCTGGGCTGGGCTCTAGTTTGGTCGGGAGACGTTGAAGGCAGAATAATAGCTATTCGTCACGAAGCGGTGCAAGCCTCCGAGAGAAACGGCAGCTCGGATTAATCTTATGCAAAACATCGGAAACGGAGAATCTATCGAATCGTGCAATTTCCACCGCCTCTTCTTTTTTTCCCATTTTTGTCCTGTGGTGGATTCGTTACCGTTTATCCGACCACCGAGTCGATCGTCGCGAGTTACGGATTTCACCGATCCATCGATTCTTCTAATCCTTGGAGATCCTGTATCGAGCTCGAACCCGCGTTATTTCGCTCAATTTCTTACGATTCTCGATTCGCGAGATATTGTTGTGCCGTATTACGCATCGACGCGTTAGCACGTTGACTGCCGCGCGTGTTCTCAATGAAATTCTTCAGGAATTTTTTTTCTTTTTTTTTTTTTTTTTATTTGCTAGTCAATTTACAAGCATTCTCATTGAGAATTTTAAGTAACTTCATTTGGCGTGGTCCAGTAACTTGGATTATGTTATATATGTCGGAGATGAAAGGACATCGGTGCCTTTCTTCTGAAACGTTTGGGAAAAACTCAATACCCTAATTCAGACTTTACAACTAAGCAATAAACTAAGAAATAGTTATATGGGTACCTAAGGTTTACGACGATGGACTTGGGCTCGAGGTGTCGTAACGAGTCGCCGAACGTAGCCGCGGTCACGGGAGGGACGTGTAATAACAGAGGTACGAAGTAATTGTGCAGTCCTGCTTGGAAACAATGATTGACCCGAGAGGTGGGAAAAGGACTATATAAGGGCGGTTCCATTCGGACTAGGGGTCAGTGAGTTAGTCGCCGAAGGAATTGCCGATTGAGTTGCGTGTACGGATCGTGTGTGATATCGGATTTGTCTCCCGTGGCCGTGGATTCGTTACCGAACTTAGATTCATCGTCATCGACATCTCTTTTGTCCGATCGCTGTCTTTACCGGTAAACTCTTGCGATCATCATATCGGTACCAATAACGATCAGCTAGAGTACGTAATCACGATGGTCAGTTCGAGCGAAGATTCGTCGAACGCCCCAAAATTCCAAATCTCTTATCGTTTCCGACATATAATATATATTATAATATATAATGAATGTATCTAGTCGAATTTAGCGCTTAATCCAAAGGGTATTTTCTTTTTAGTCTGCAGATCTGATCCGTCGTGTCCAGTAGTTGGGTGACTAATGGACTAATCGTGGTGGTCGTTGACTCTTGTGTTGTATCTGCTTTTGAACTTGTATATTTCTTCTTCGATTGTAGGTATCTTAAGGTCTCTATGTATCACTTCGTTGGTGACATACCAGGGTGCGTTAATAAGGGACCTTAGAGTTTTTGATTGGAATTCAGGGATTTGTGGTACGGATTACTCTGACCAAATGGTTTCTTATGCCACTGTAGAGGATCGTTGGTCGTGAGGTTTAAACGACGAGATGACTCGCTGTTGAAACCGTCGAATGTATTTAAAAATATTTAATAAACGCAGAGAATGTTCGCCAAGACGCTCGATACCAACTGATTCGCTAAAGACTGTTATTGATCGCTATTAAAATCGCTCGAGACCGAGACCGAAAAACTGGTCACATTACGATCGCGTTCGTTTATTTACACTGGTCGGGGAAGAGCCGGAAAATTTCAGTTCGTCTTTGCTCGACGGAGTTTATTTATTATTACGTTACGCGTGTCCTAACGACGTTGATACTCCGAGGTAAAACAACGACGCGATACGGATTGTCCTCTAGCTCGTGTGCCGCTACATCACCGCAATTAGAAAAGGAATCAAACAGTGTCGAAAACTTGGCATTCGACTCCTTCTGGGAATTTTTGTCGCAAACGCTTCGACGGTTTACAAGATCGCGACAAGGAAGGATGTGAATATCAGAAGATTCAGAGAATTATTAGCCGCAAACTTGTTAGTATTGTCTGAAAATACGAGAAATCCTCGTCCTCGACCGAGTCAGCGTGATATCGCCGTGCGGAAAAATGATTGCGGAGGAAGCATGAGACGCGCGTGCAAACTATGTTATGCGGATAAAAGACGTCGAACGGACCGATCAAAGACACCAGAGAATTTAAGGAAGACAACGACTTATTGTCCAAATCGTCCCGACCAACCTCAGCTTCGTACAGAACGCTTCAAAGCTTTGCGTTCCAAGTAATTTTCTTAACAAACCGTCTTCGTATTACTTTTATAACGATTCGATGGTTTTGTTACTTCCTGTGGAATATCTTTTCAAACATTTGCGACGATCCCTCGCAAGTAGTCGAGTAAGCGCCACCCGAATACCTGGTGACGCGGCCCGATCAGAAACTTTGCCGTCATCCGAATACGGGTGACGCGGCAATCCACGTATTGGGAATACGTGGATGTATCGGGTTGGCGATTAACTTGATCGCGGATTTTGTGATTAGGCGGTACTGACAAAATCCGCAACCACTTAGTTGCCAAGCCAATACATCCACGTTTTCCCAATACGTTGATACCAATAGGCACGATATCGGCTACGGAGACGTACAGATACATTGAAATTTTAAACAGCTTGTTGCGAAAATAGGCAGAACTGGATTTGTCTAAAAACTGGATCCTCTGACGCAGTTGCGTTATTCTCGACCTGCCGACTTCATTTCTGTCGGGAATTTAAGCTCTCGGTGTATAATAAAACCGAGCAATAGGAATGACGATCGTTAGCCCTTCGTTTTCTTCTTCTCCTTCTTTCAAGTTGACAACTTAGAGAAGCTTTCGTTCGTCGGAACGTCGTTTGATTGGCCCCGAATCGATAGGATATTGGTAAATATTTTTCTCCTTTTGGAGGACGAAATGTTTTACGACTGTTGCGATACGAAATTGCAAAGGTAGGAAAAAGGAGCTGTTATATGTACTTTTCGAATAAAAGACCAACTTTCCGAGCGAGAGAATCGATCTCGTTCGGCTGGTATCGAGATTTCGCCCCCGTGGACGTCCTTTTCGTTCCACGAACGACGCAAAACACATCGTACGCACGGTGAGTGCGACATCGCGTCATTTCCTTTCCTTCGGAGAGGAAAAACGACGTGTAATTTTATATGATCGCATTTATACCACGAACTGTTTCCCGCTGAGATACTAGGCAGTAGCACGAACAGCTTAATCATAGTTTCTTCGTCGGTTCGATGCATATTCGATTACCCGAGTCATCGAACTGTTTTTGCAGAGTCGCGTTTCGTATACTCCACATTTTGCAACACATATTTTCAATCGTCGCTAGATTTGCCGACGAGCATTGATCGTTGCGTGTGAGATAGCGAGCGAGCACAGAGACAGGGAAGCTTCTCGTACGTCAGATTCGACGTAGTTTTCTCATTAAACTGTAATCCATACGAGTCAACAGGATCCGTAATTGTCGTGCGAAACGGAAATTCCAATGTCGCTCTAAATCCGTAGGTAAATTCGGGAAGAAATGTATTTCTTGAATCTTACAGACATAGAACGGAAAGGAAACTCTTCGATTAGTTGAATTTACGAACGAGCATCTTCCCCTGTACACATCCGTCGCTGTATGTACACGCAATAAATAAATATTTATGTCGCTCGTCGCCCGCCACTGAAGAACAAAGGAGGCAAGAGGGAAATGGTGAATATAGAAGGGGCGAGAGGAAAACAGAGTGTACGAAGAGAAAGGGAAAGGAACAGGAAGGACGGGATAAAGGTAAAAGCGTGGGCGGAAGCGTAGAAGGTGGAAAGGAAGGAAGCAGGAACAGAGGGGAAGGGAAAGGGAAGGAGAAGGACGGAAAACAAACGGCGAGAGGGCGGGAAAGCGGGAGGCGAAAGAGAAGAGGACGGACTAAAGAAGAAAGGAAATAAAGGGACGAGAAACGAAAGGTGGGGAAGGAGGGGAAGCCCCATTATCTACCACGCGTGGCTGGAAAGTTGGCCGGCAGGATGACACGCGGGGCTGAGAGACGTATTTTGCTGGCTCTTCGTTCGACTTGTAAACGCGAACGTTTCGCCCTCTAACGAAAATACGTGTGCCTTATTTTTGAGACTGTGTCAGGAAAGCTGCTACTATTACGCTATAAAGCGATCCGACCTGAAATCCTAGCCAACTTTCCAGCCACGAATGGTACACGCGCGTACGTACGATACTTGTAGGAAACGATGTATGATGGTTGTTCCCGATAATATACTTGGCTATAGACGAGGCAGGGAAATGTTTCGAGATCGATGGGAAATCCACAAAGATCGATTCTAACAATAATATTTAATGGATGAACGCTCGGACGAATCGTGCAATTTGATTTCAACGTCGCAATAGCGGTGGTCGTTAAACGAACTATTTCAGCTTCGTACGATACATATCGGTGGATTCTGCGAGAAAATAGGACGTAGTCACTTTCGATCGTTAGTTTGCTATTAATTCGTACGCGTTAATTCGCGTACTTGTCGTTGGTAAGGTTTTTAAGCATCGGTTAATACGAAGCGATCCAGTGCTCGCGTACTCATCGCGTATGCGTCACGTCGTGCATCTGAGAAAAAGTCTCGATGGGACGATGTTTGGGAATTCACGAGGTAGCCAAAGTGGAGATAAAATTCATGAATTCTGATCTTCGGCCCGATACATCGACGTACGAGCGACAGTGCTGGCGAAGCGCCGTAAAAAAAATGTTACAGCTCCGACCGACAACTTGACGATATTCTGTGGAACGGCGATATCCATTTCGCTAGTGTTGGCAAAAATAACGATGGGAAAGGAATTTTTCGCTTTCCAAAGTGGCCGAGAACCGGCTGTCAGCGTAGACGACGGAATACGATGAAAAAGAATCGCGATAACAAAGAGGCGCGGGTCAATCTGCATGCCCGGGGGAACAGTTTTCATCGGTGGGAAGCAATTAGAAAAGTCCTCGAATAAATCGGAGCTTTTAAAACGCGTCTCGTGCGCGGTCGTGTTTCCTCGTCGTGGAAAAAAAAAAAAAAGAAAAAAAAAGAAAAAACGGTGAAAAAGGGTAGATGGGGCCAAAGAGACGATCTCGGGCAATCGGACAGCTTGGACTTTAGTATCCGAAGCCAACGAACAGAAAGAAACGCGCCTCGTCGCGTTCAACCCTCTTTAGACCCCGAACTCTCGAAGGAAATACTATCGTTGCGTACACCGTCGCTCTAATTGCATGTCGTTTCAACCGGAAAGGAATTTGCAAGCTTAAAACTTTAAAACACACGATATTTCGTAATGAATACGTTTCGCCGATACGTTTTTATCAACTTGGTAGCGATCAAGAAACAATTTGCCAAGCAGTAAACTGCTCTGTTTCTATAATCCATCCTCGCTCGGATATTTGAAAATTCACTCTCTATAAAAGAAGGAAAAAGAAAATAGATGCGACTTGTTATATTCTTTCTGATATAATGTCGATATCGATACCAAGTAGCGCGGATCGGATGCTTTTCACTATATTCGTCTTCCCATGGTTCCTTTCGTAAATTTGTCGTTTCGCTCGAATCGGTTCAGGTAAATGCGACGAGTAGATGTCCCGATGCTTACACGCAGCAATGCGAATACCTTGGTTCGCGTGTTTCGTCAAACCACCCGAAGCCTGTCTCTATCTATTGGGCTTGCGCTAAATCAGCAAAAGAATCGCGTTTTAGTCGCGGCACCACTCGTGACTCGAGGTGTTGATAATCAACGACGAAGCTAATCGCGTGACACGGCTAACCCGAGATTACTTTAACCGCGTTGAACGTGCGAACTAGTCGAACGTTTGAGAGGGCCGCTTTCTCGCGCACGAGTGGAAACGATTCGATTGTAGTTGTTTTGAATTGCAGATGGTAGTGGTACAGCAGGCGCTGGAATTCGGTTGGTAGTGGCGCGTCCCGACTGCGGAGACCACCTGGTGAGAGGAGCAGGAGAAAACCCGGGATAGCCGGGTGAAGCGAGAAAGAAAAGGAGGCGGAGGTGGTGGCGGTGGAGGAGGAGGAGGTGGAGGAGGATAGAGGAAGAACTTTGCGGAGGGGACTGATAGTGACCAAACGGAAGAAAGAGAGGAAGAGAAAATAGGCAGCGGGAAGGGAAAGGGAAAAGGAGAAGAAAGAGATAGAAGGCGGCTCGGTCTCGTCGGAAGGACATCGTCCACGGATCTTCCGGTAATTCAGGATATCGAAACTCGAAGCTGCGAAGGTCGCTGATGTCCGCTACGAGCCCTGCCCCTACCCCTGCCAGCTCAGCGTCATCCTCAGCTCAGAGCGGAGGAAGAAGGTCCTCGCTGTCGTCGACGCGGAGGAGAATCCCGTCGCTCGTTACCCTAGGCCTCGATCGAAGAAGAAGGGAGATCTTTCACCAGTGTCTCGACGACCACCACGCGTTCTCTCGACCGAAACTTGAGTATCGCTGCTGCTGTATCGCCGATCAGCACGACCACCCCTCTGAATGTCTTCGCACATCCAAAAGTCGTGCGTGGTGAGGACACAGGTCCATTTTCGGTCCTTCTTTCGCAGATAAAGAGAGAACGAAAGAGAGAGAAAGAGGGTTCGTCTCGCGACAAACCATCCTACACTGTCCTAGCTTCGTTTTCTTTTCATTTTCATCAATGGTTCGTACCATCCCTCGGACCTTTGTCTTTCGTATCGTTTACTCCACCTCTGTTCGTATTAACACTGGAACTACCCATAGTGGTTAACACACGTAGCTGTTTCTACCAAAACCAGTGAAAATGACTGGTCTTTTAAAAAAAAAATACCTAACAATAGAATATTCTTATATTTATCGATTTATTACTTTCTCACAGAAGCAATTCCATGTTACGCAGTACATTTTTCGGTGTTGTTAATCCATCTGCGATCATCATCCCTAAACGAGGGTTGGCGCGTTTATAAAATCGTAGGACCAGTCATTTTGACTGCTGCGGTATTTCTAGCGTTCGCATCTAACGATCCAGCGATCGATCCGGAATTTTTCCGATAACTGACATCGTCGTGTCGAACGATACGCGGTAAAAATTTGGAAAACGCGTGGCAAGTTGTAGAAAACGAGGAAACCGGTTAATCGGGGTTCGATAAACAGATGGCAGCAGTCATTTTCACTGGTATAGGTATATAAGTAGCCTCGATACAAAATCATTTTCAGTTCGAATACATAAAAAGCAAAATAAAATTCGTTATATTATTCTTTTAGTTATCGCGAAAAGTCGCGAAAGTCGTTACACATCATTATGCAGAAAGATATAACACGAAGTAGGAATTTTAAAATAAAATTGTAAAACCATTCGATCTGTCTGATGCGATGGTTCTGGTGTTAAACTCTATCGCGTTGATCAATTACCGTGCAACAACGTTGATCTCGTGAGAACGTTGTAACACGCGTAGCTGGGATAGTTGGCGTAGATTAGAAACGGAATGTATCTATCAAACGTTCGATCTAATAGCCGCTTGTCCGACCAGATTTATCAAAGCACAGGCAATTAGACTGGATCTGTTGTTGGTTTAATTTTAAAGGCGCTTACGCTCTCGTTGCGCTGTACCCGTAGTTCGACCTCTTATACCTAGGTTTTCCAGAGCTGTGAATTTACCGGAAGTATCTAAGTCTCGAGTTCAATGTCCAACGACGTGTAAAGCGGCAGAAGAGCGTGAAACGTACGACAATAATATTTGATAAGCGATATCCTTTGCCTTTTTACGATTTCGAAACGCTTGCACTACGTCGATGTATCTTGTTAAACGCGCGATAGAAACAATTGCCGTGACTTTTCCTTGTTATTCAACGTGTTTCGAGCGTCGAATAATCGATGAAATAAGAAGAAGCGGGCGAAACGGTGACAAGGACTCGAATAAACATTCGAATCGAGAAACGCGGCGACGAAGCTGCACGTTCGCTGGAATTCGATTTGATACCAGGAGGAAGTTGATAGAATTTCGCGAAAGCCTGACGGGCTATATAAAATCACGTTATTGAAAAGCTGCGATGTAAAAGTTAATATCGGAAATACTTCGCCTGCTACTATATCCGAGCCTCGTTTTTCGTTCTGCCAGTTTCCGTTACAGAGTCACGGCTATGCGTTATTACACCGTAAGACAGAAACTAGAAAACTGCAACGATCGAAACAGTAGGAATTAATCGACCATCGATCCCTTTTCCACTTTGCGAACAGAGAAAAGCTACGGTTTCCCTTTTCAATCGCGCATTATTATATAACCCATTAAGGACCCAAGCAACGGCGAAACAATACGTGAACGCAATATCGTTGCGAGATGCAAAGTAATTCGAAATATCTTTTGTATCGAGGTATAAAATACGTACCGGTATAGTTACGTTACTTTGTTGGAAAGCGTTACACGAGTGAGAAACACAAAAGTGATTTTCAAGATTTATAAAAAGTACGTACAAGTGTCTTGATTTTTTCTTTTCTTCTTCTTTTTTTTTTTTTTTTTTTTTAACATTTCGCGTAAGATCGTAAGAGACGTGGATGGGAAGACGAAACGGCGACGAGAGAAACGTTCGACGTATCCTTGGGCATTGCTTTCAACGATCACAGCGCTAAAAGGCAGAATCCGGTAATACGAAATAACCGAAGAAGGAATTGTAAATGAAACGTTACGTTAACGCTGAGATCTGTCCTTAATGGGTAAAAAGGAGGATTCGGAAAGGAGAGCGAGATGTTCGCAACAGATACGCGCGATCTTACGAAACGAACGAATTTTCCAATTTGCCCGGGGAAACGCGAGTAGGAAAATTTTATCGGCGAGAGGTGTAAAATTGGGGGTGAGTTACCGTGGAACGAGAACTGGAATAAGTAAAGAAACGAATCGGGGATGAAACGAGGGGTATCTGCATCGCGGAGTTGCTCGTGAACGGGGCACAGAAGTTGCAAATGGGGAAAGTTACGCGAAAGTAAGATCAGGAAGTTGCCCGTAAGAACCGATGGTTGAGCTCGCAAGGTATGCCTTCGAAATTAACTCCTTTCCAATTGGAAGTTTTCCTCCCCGGGTTCGAGGAATTTTTCCAGCGACTTCTTTTATCTGCGAAAATTCTGTCGGTTGTTTGCTTCATACCGTTAATGCTTTTCCTTTTCATCAACGCTTTTTCCTCCTTTTTCCCGTTTGCCTTTAGAGTGTAATTGATTCTGCATAGAAATAAAAACATCTCGAGCCAAGGTCGCTTGAAAAATTACCTTGTATTTTAGCGTTGCAGATTTAAATACCGAATTAAATGGCTGAACAGTTGACGCTTTATTTTAATCAGGTAATTTTTGTTGTTATTATGCTTTTTCTTTTTTTTTTATTATTCTCTTTATTATTTTTTTGTCTTTTTTATGCTAATGCTTCGCGGCAACCACACGAAAGGATACGTAGTTGAGGAAGAATCTGTGAGAAAGTAAAAACTGTGCGCATTTTCTACCAGTATCTTGTAAGCGTTCCAATGAAATAATAAATTTTCATTCAAACGGAGATTCGATCTTCTGCACCGTCGAGTCTCCGATATTTATTGCGCGTTCAAATCATCCGTTCGGTCTGTATACAAAAATCGTTTCTCGTGCGTCTACGAAAATACTTTTTTTTTTTTTTTTTCATTCGTTCGTTAACGAACAAAATTGAATTTTAACGAACGCGCTCGTAGCTGAACGCGACGCTTTCCCCCGCTTTCTTTTCCTCCGTTACAACTGTGGATCGTCCCTTGACGCGTAACTCATTTCCCGTTCGATTTCTTAAATCGCTTTTGTATTTGATTTCGTTCGGTAGCGTTATTAGTCGCGTAGGCAAGAGCGTTGGTTCGGCACTTGGCGATCGTTGTCCTCCGGATCGATCGAAAAGAGGATTTCATCGGCCAGTTTTCAGATACAGCGGGGAAATTCATTCCGGTTGCCCAATATTTGCGGTTTAATAGGAGGATATCGTTTCCGTCTTGTTTTCGCACGTGGTTCTCGGCCACTGGTCCTCCTACCTGCTGAAAACTACAAACCTACCGCTTTTCCAGCGATTAAATACCCTCCTCGGTAATTAATAATTATACGCTGGATTATCAGCCGGCCGTTCTTCAACGTCCTATGCTTAAACTTTTACGATCGTAACGGAAGTCTAACAAACGCGAGGTTATTTGACGCATTGGTTTGCATCGGTTCGATCGTTTAAGGAACGCTGACGCAACTATCGAATTCTAAATTTTTCCCTCGTTTCGGTATTTCGGTATTTCTCGACGAGATAACTTCGACGGACAAATAGAGCAGTGGACGAAACGCGTTGAGGCGAACGTTATTAAAACGAAGGGATTTCCGACGAACAGAAGTACGCCGCGATGCAACCGTGTTAAACAACGGAACGTTTTCGTCGGGAAAATTGGACGTTCCGACGGCGAATTCTTGGATCAGACAAAGACGCGATTTCGAATCGTGGAAAATGACGAGCTCGGTTAGAGTTAATGAATTATCATTGCGAAACATTGCAGTTAAATATTTCGCTGGTCCTTCGTAACTAACGTTAGCCGCAGGAAAGCTTTCTTTCTTCTATGTAACGATAGATAGCAGCAATAAATTTATAATTGCGAGATATGATATAAAATTGCAATTATCAAATATATAGGTCGCGCAATGGTAAATAATCTTATTGGACGAAGACGAGAACCTCGCTGCGTTCCTGAAAACGATGTATCGCGCGTTCTCTGTCTCGCATCTTTCTTCGCTCCTTTTTCCTTTTCGATCCCATGTCGAAAATACCCACCAGTTCGATTTTCAAATTGGAAATACGATGTTCTATATCTTCATCGCGATGATATCGTTTTAGCTGGCGCGGATAATCAGTTGTCGAAAACGATCGGTTAGAAGTAGGCGTACAAATTGCACGATGCAGAGACAAACGATTGAGACTCGGACAGCGGTTCGAAGAGTCGATTAGTCGAACCATTTCCCCTCTTTCTTCTGGAAAAGTCTACGAACGGGCGGTTTCACTTGCGTTTAATCGATGGCTGATTTACCGGGTTGCAGGGGCTTGAAGCGACATTGAGTGACAGCAAGAAGAAGTACGGCGACAAGGTGAATGCACTTCTGTCCGCCTGGGAGCATGTCACCAATTTCATTCCTGGGGCAACGCCAGAGGCCACCCAGTCTCTCATAGAATGGGCTCACAAGTGAGTATTTCCACCATCGATAAAACCGTGTTTCCCCATTTTCATCGTCGAAATTCGAGGGTTTCTAATGAAAATGATCTTTAACCGTGCCTGCGTTGCTCCGAGAGGTCGAAGACGTGGCCTTCCATCTCTTTAATTTCTCTTCGATGAATTTCACTGTTTGTTAAGGACGGTTTAACTGGTCGTATCACGCGTCTTTATCGTTGTAGACACACGTTGAAATTGGTACTGCGCGGGGAGTGGCCGAAGTTGTCACCCGCGACGAAGACGCACCTCAGTGTAACGTTACAGAGGTGCGCGTCACACCTGGTGCAACACCCCGCTGCACCCAGGTGCACTGCCCTGATAGCTCTGGTGCACAATCCATGGACTCATCCCGCTCTCGACAGCATACTTAACGGCCAACCGGATTCCGAACATGAAGAGGGTAGGTCGCCCACCTACTTCTTTTCTTCTTTCTCTTTACGCAACGTGGGTTTTATATTCGTCGTTATACAAGTCATACAAGTTGCAGCCAAGAAGATCTCGCGGCACGGAATAATAAATAAGACGAGGATCAAATGTAACGATAAGATAAAATTGCGTTGATGTTATCTTCTTTCTTTTCTTTTTTTCTTTTTTTTTTTTTTTTTTTTTTAAATCGAGTATATCGCGTATCCATCCTTTGTATATTTCTAGAAAAACGAAAGAATACCCTGACGTTGTTTTCCATTCTTATGTAAAGAACACGTTTTGTCCAAACGAGGCGTTAAACGAACAAATTTCATCCTATTGGGTGGGAAACTGTACCGTACCGCCTAATGACAAAATTCGCGTTCACTCAGTTGCCAATGCGATACTTTTCCCACCGAGTTTGTTTCGTAGGATAGCGTCGTGTCGATCGCGTAGCCGGGAACTGGGCAAATTCAAAGTTGATTTTCGCGAAAACGAAACGTCGAACGCAATTCGGTATTATCGTTGATGTTCGACTCACTTCGAGTCATACAGAATCTTGGCAATGTCAGTTGCACAGCGAATACAGACTCGTGACGTTGATGCAAAGTTCGTCCGTAACTTACGAAAGATGCAACGACGATCTAACGATAGATTATTCTCGATTTACAGAGTTCTGCTGTTCGGAGAAAGGTGAATTGCTGACAATGAGGCTGAAAATACTTTGCGAGGACCGCTGCGAGGACATAGCGGTAAAACTCGCCGCTGCTTGCGTACGTTCTCTGCGACGGAGCGATCGGTTGCGCTCGCTCTCGGATTCTCATCACGTTCATTACATGATCGACGTCTATATCGTCCTCTTGTATAAATTGAAACGCACGCAAGATATATTCGCTCAAGTGAGTATCGTTTGGCAGGAAAGCCAAACGTCCCTTGCTTCGTTTTCGTGAATCGTTACGCGAATGCATGTTTGGTTGCGTCGAGAACACGCGCGAAAATACGTTGAAACGCGAACCGTTCGGCAAGTTTTCGAACGGCCGCGTGTACTCGGATCAATTGGCCGATGTTAGAACAGCATGCACGGGGTGGTAAGGAAAGGCTTTCTTTTCAGCTAAAATTAATGGACCTCAGCGACGGATTGGAATTGGTCCAACGTCTCAGTGGTGAAAGACCGACAAAGTATGGAACTGCACGCGTTTGGAGAAATTCGATAAAAGCTGCCGAATTGGTTGCACAATATCTCGTTACAGCTGGTATGGTACGCCCTGTGCCGGAAACGGGAGCGAACGTTTTGGAACAAATTCTAAACTCCTGGGCATTGTTGCATTCGAAATTAAAAGACGTGGCACCTACGTTGCCGGGGATGATAAGGAAATTAATCGAACCAGCTGAGAGTGCTCAGCACATTTATATCTTTTGCGCGGTACTTGTTAAGCATGTGAGTATATCTAGGTTCTTGTTATCGTTGCCATTTCATTGCCCAAACTATTTAATCCCGACGAAGCTCGAGAAACAATTTGAAAACCCTTTTCGTTTGTTTTTCTTTTAATTACAGTTTGGCGATAGCATAAAGCCCGTGGTAATCGAACTGTATATCAGGGCGTTGACCACGGATATGAACGAATTGGAGAGTCAAAAAACAAAATCCGATACGGAGAAGGTTCGCGAGACTGCGAAGCGTTTGAGCACGCAATTCCTCAAGTTAGCCGATGTCGTTGGCAGCAATATCGGTATCGCCCGGGAGTGCGTGTTGACAGCGTTTTCTCTGCATCCTACCAGGGCTTGTTACGACAGGATCAAGGAAATCGCTGTTGCGTGCGGAAAAACGAAAGAGGATGGAACCTCCAGTGATAACGTCGCCGGCAGCGAGAAACTGAATCACATCCTTGAGAGTAATCATTCTAACGTAGGAGTAAAGAAGATCGATAGCAATACCGGAGAGAAGAACGGAACGAAAGCGGCGAATACGGATTCGTGTTCGTCTTTGTGCAACTCTTCGTTATTTCCGGTGTCGCCGTCGTTGTCCGGTTCGATCGCGGGTATAACAACGCCGACGAAAAAGAACATCGACTTCCAAAACGGACAAGTGACCAAGAACTTTGAGCGAACGGATCAACTATTAAAGAGCCTTTTAACTCTGAAAAAGGGAGATACGAGGGAGAACTCGTCGAGCGACAGGTGTCCTCTGCATCCAAAGAGGGATTCGTTATCCAATGGTCCGCTCGGAGAGCTTTGCTTCAATTGCGGAGAGTTCATTGGGAACGATATCTCGAGAAGCAAGACTCCGGAATCGAACAATACGAGCTCTAGAAACGTGGAGAGAACGCTCGATGCTTTAATTCTGATCAAAGGCGACGCTGTCACGGGCTCGGCGAATTACGACGAAAAATCCGTGCCAAATCAAGTGCTAGACGCGGAGAAACTCGGCCTGTCGCCACAGCTTTGCGACGACCTGGCCGTGGTTCTGAGCAGTCCTCGTTACCACATGCTTAGCTGGGTATTGGATTGGAAGGAGCTGAAAGGTCTGTGCGAGAGATACTTGGAGAATGCCGAGGAGATGAGAAATACCAACAAGGAGCTGAAATACCTCAATATCGATTATTCGCAGTTTAAAGATTGGCCATCGGAGGATGACACCAAGGATATCTTTTTTGGTATTGAAAAGGGATACGAACAATGGGTGGATCTACCTTCGGATGGCTCGGAACAGTTCGGCAGCTTCCAGCCTGCTGGTAACTTCAAGAGATCGTCGACGAGAAGAAGCCTCGACGACGCTACCACTACCGATTCGGATAGCGGAAGTGTATTACGAGTAAGGAGAACGGGGAGACAGAGAAAAATTCATAGATTAGAATCTTCCGAAAGCGACTACGACAGCGCGGAACGTAAACCGAAACATTTTAGGAATAGGATCAGTTCGATCTCCGATACCGACAGTAATACGCAAGACAGTCGAACGGACAGCTTCGGCAGCGACGGATGCCGACTGGAGGTGAAGAAAAAGTCGAACAAATCGTCCAATAAGGAGTCGAATAAGAAACGTTCGAAAGCTTCGAAATTAACCGTTGATTCCGTCTCTCGTTTTCATATGCTTGTTAATGAAAACGTTCGACATGCAAACACGAACGAAGACGCGAGCGGTTCCGACGTAAGTGGCAACGATATCATAACTTTATTTTCTGCCGATATGGATGAAAACAAACGTGAAACGATAAAAGGTTCGACATACACGGCAACCGCGCCGTTGATACTTACAGAGAGAAGGAGCGACCCAGCGGTACTTAAATCTTTGAGGATGTTCAGGCCGCAAAATTCGAAGAAATCTGCCAGGATTTCTCAGATACTGCACAAGAATCTTCTAAATAAGAGTAAAGACAATAATAACTTAGAGAATAATACGAACAGTATAACGAAATTTGCTCCGATGCTCAGCACGCTCAACCTGAACCCGAAGATTGTATTAACCAGAGCGGACGAGATCGACAACAGACTGATACGATCGAAAAAGCAGCAACGATTGAGTAGCGGCGATATTACGAGCGAACTGATGAACATTCAGAAGAATATGCCGTTCTCCCCGAACAAAAACGCACTGTCCCCGTATCAGAAACAAAAAGGAAATGGAGCAGCCATCACTGGTAAAACGGACTTATCCCCTACCGGTGGACGGGACTTGAATTCTAAATCGAATTTGGGCAAAAGAAAGTTTGATATTCTAGCGAAGGTCGTCAGGGATTCGGATATCTTGGCAAAAAATGTACCGGGTCTAAATTCACTGGATATGATGGTACCGCCAAGAATGCGGCCCACCGTAAACGTCGTGCAACTTTCGAGAAACATTCCACAGAGTCCGAATTCGGGCTCCATCAACAGCGGAAATACTCCCCCGCGGCCAAACAGAACTCCGAGCGTTGCTGGAAATATTCAGTTACCCGGTACACCCTCTTCCGGGGGGCACGATAGCGGCGTCGGCATGAGCCCGGCTGGTCAAACCCCTCCTCCGAGATCGTCGATACTTCCCGATGTCGGGGAAGAAACGAATCAACTGCCCGATAGTTCGCCAACCTCCTCCACGACTACGAACGTCTCCGGTCAACTCGAGCCTGACTCGAGTCCTAGAACGGTGCCAGTTCGGCGAAATCAACAGAGTCAATCGCCCAAGAAATCTCCGTCACCTTGTTCCACGGTCGCAACTAGCACGACGACGAGCTCGGTGGTCGCCTCGACGACCATCGCATCGGAGCAGCTGCAGATCGTTTGTAAACCAGACGGTACATACCAGTTGGCCTCTGTAAATCCGAACGTAGTGTCCAATCAGAGGAACGTGCTCAGTCTGCAGAACATCGACGATGGAAACGTTGGTAACTTTTCGCGGCAAAACCAAAGAGCCGAAAACGCGAACGCGAACAGGAGCACGTACGAGAGATTAACGTCCGCGAAAGTGACGGCGCAGTCTGGACAAAACACCGGTTTGCCCAAATTTCAGCAAGCTTTCGGCAAAACTATATATACGCTTTCCACGGACACGTCGACGGGCGGCGTGACCGGCGCCTCGTCGGAAACGCACGTACAGACGGCGTCCCCGCAAAAGACGGCAAACCTATCGAAAGCGGTACAAACGTCCGTACCTAATGCACAACAAACGAACGCGTCTACAGGTATAAACGTACAGTCCATTGCAAACATTCCAAACACGTTACAATTATCCACTAGCAGGCAAATCTTGAATATCGTCCAAAGCTCTGGAAATAACGCAAACGTAGCGTCTAGCCCGAATACGAATCAAACGTTGACGCAGCTAGTACAAAGCGTTCAAAATGCTTCGCCGGGTGTGATATACACGCACAAAATTCCTGTTACTATATCCACCACAAATCCGAGTCAACTGAACATTATACCGACTATATCGCATTCGAATTCGATACCGCCCGGAAGAACACCGGTGGTCAAGTTGAACATCATTCGTGCTCCTTTGAGGCAACCAAACATCACCGGAGCTATTCAAGCAGTTTTGACCACGCCAAGATTACAACAGCAGCAGCAGCAGCAGCAGCAACAACAGCAGCAGCAACAGCAACAGCAGCAACAACAGCAACAACAGCAACCACCACCGCAGCAACAACAACCAACAGTTAGGACGGACAGTTTGCTCGGTTCTCCTATAGAGGTGCCGAATCAAGTCAGTTCGACCACTTTGGAACAATTGAGAGAGTTCGAAAGCGTCCTGGAGCAAGTGAAGGAGAGGAGTACGATTCAACCACAGTCTCATCAAACGATATCCACCGCAGCCACTACCACCGTACAAACGCAAACCACTACGCAACAAACGCAAGCCACCAAACCACAGCAAGTTTCTGTGAGCGCTCTCACTCAACAGCTTTTGATGCCGACGCAGCAGACCACCAACAACGATTTCGCTAGCAACGGCAACACAGTAAATTTTCAGCAGGACGTTTTCTCTCAGAAAGTTTCTCTGACTTACGTGAATCAAAACGCAGGCTCCGTTGCCACGAAAACCCCAAATTCGACACCGGTCGTTGTCGTGACCAGCTACTGTCAACCGGCGGCTTCGCCCGCTCTCAGTGTCACGTCGCAAAGTTCTTCCAGCCCGTGCGTCACCCCGGCTCCGACGCCTGCGCCATCCGCTGGCAAAACGCCTCCCACTCCACCTTCGTCGAAAACGGTGAAAAAAACGGCGCCCAAGACGGTGAAAACCAGCGCGACGAACACGTCGAAGGCTTCGCCGATACCGAAGCCGCAGCAAAAGCCACAGGAAGACGAACAGACCGCTCAAAGAATCTACGCTATATTGGACGAGTATGCGGAGCAATTACGAAATTCTCCTGATCTGAACAATAAACCCGCGCCGAGGAGAAGATCGAATCCGCCGACGAATCCGAGTCAGTCTTCGAAGAGGAAAAAGTCGAGCGCGAGCAAAGCGAAACCCGGCGGTCAACAGAGTTCGGAACTTAGCCCGAGTACGGACGATCTCGGAAGAACAATGGGCAGCGAGGATTCTTCGAGCGGCGTTGTTCACGTGCAAGACAGTCCTGCCGGTTTCCCCGCTCCGGAGGAACCGTCCGGTAACGTCGGAGGCGTGACGGATGCAACTGCCGAAATTAGGAACCTGACGAACGATTCGAACGACAGCGTGGAATTAAACGTTAAGAGACGAAATCTGATTTTCGCGGAACCTGGTTCCGGGCAGTCGAGGGCGGTGATCGTTCAGGAGGCTGTGCAGACTGGTTCCGTTAGCGTGAGCGAAGCTCTAGCCTCGGTAACGGGAAAGATGGGAAGCACAGCTGTCCTGGTCCCTGGACCTAATTACATATTACCGATGAACCTAGTGAAAGGCCAGCAATTCACGATAGTATCGAGCGGATCGAAGCTTCTCGCAACGGTGCCCGCAACCGTACGAGCTACCGGGAACACCGGTGTATCGAACACCCTCGTGCTTCAGTCCTTTCTGAATCAAGCAGGCAAAATAATCTCGCAACCGGGGCAAGTCAAGCAAGTTAAAATACCAACGCTGCAGACTCTGTCGGGCAATCAGACCCTGACCACGACGCAAAACGTTCAGGGTGCGTCGGTGGTCATTCCTCATAGTGGAAATCATGCTCAATTTACGGGCGACGTCGGTACAGAGAAGGGCAACATCATCGGCGACTTGACTATGACGAAATCCGACACGGTGACTGGAGGAGTCAGCGTCGAATCCGCGACGAACACGATCGTCGTGAACAAGAGCAATTCTACGATCGGTCTGATACAGCGCAACTTGAACGAGCCGTCAGAAGGTCAACCGATATGCGGCGTGATCACCAGCAATCCTAATTTGACTCTTCAAGGCGCCAGACTGTTCAACTCCTCTATACACAAACTGACGACGCCGGGACTTAAGTCTGACAACGTAGTGTGTATAACGCCAACGGCTACGATCGCCCATAGCCCAGAAAAGAAGTCGCCGCAAGAAAGTCAAATTCATAACGACAAACCTGTCTCCATTCAAACGAGTGCAACGATTGCTCTCGCTTTTGCCACTCAGTCCGATGTCTCCTTGTTGAACGACGCTCAACAACAACATCAGCAGCAGCAACAGCAGCAACAACAACAACAGCAACAACAACAACAACAACAAAAGGATATGAAGGAAATATCGGCGGAAATAATCCCTGGTGCCAAGATCATCTCCCCGAAGACGGTCAAGAGAAAAATCGACGACGCAATGGGTATGTCGGAGAACGTTCCGAAAACCTTGATCACTTCCAACTCTGTCGTTTGTTCGAGCAATGCCACGCCGTTACAGAGTAACGAAAAGATTGGTTAGTGTCCTTTCCAAAATTGGTACGATAGTTGGTACGAGATTTTCTAATCTTTACAAACTTTTACCGCTCAAGTAAACGCTTCCGTCGGACGTCGTATACACGTCCGATGTAAGAATTCCATTATCGTAAGAATTACGGTATCGCGAAAAGATTGGTCGATTTCTTTGGTAATCTTCTCAAGTATTAGATCGCTACGTAAATTCAACAGGCCAGTGTATCTCCGTATCCATTTACAACGTTCATTATCACGGTGGCTACGAGAATCATTTGTATACAACTACGTTTATAGTTACATTCGTACATTAACCGGTCAGATTACTTAACGGACTTGACACTCGGTACTTGCGTGCGATTACAAAAATTTGATATGATGAAAATGAAACGTTGGAAAATAACGATACGTATAAATACGGTTTGTAGCCACTGTACTGTACGTGATGTTGCGTTATGCCTCTTTCGCAAAGATTTATCAATTTAACGTTAAAAATAGGATACGTTGTTGCATTTTTACCGCGTCTGAACGTTGCAAAGAGAGTAGAAAAACACGCGTTTAAAAGGAGATTTTGATAGCGTGAGATTGATCGATCGAAAACTGGTCCCCCGTAAAAGCGTAATGAGGTAACGATGTACGAAGAGGCATACGGAGGATCTATACGGTGCAGTGGGTAAGTAAGAAATGAATATCAAATAACGTGCCTACGTATCTGTTCGCAGACTCTATGTCCACGATAACGGTTGCGAGTAAACAGTCCGGTGGAATCGACCACGCGACGCAGTTCCTGGTAACCGGTGGACCAAGCAGTTCGGATAGCCAAGAATCTGCCGTTCAGCAGTCTGCCGATGGTATCGAGGTATCGTGCAAGATTGGAAACGGCTTGCTGTATGGAAACGCGCGATTGCAAGAAGCTTGGGAACCAGAGGGTAAAGTGTCGCCCGATACGCCTTGGCGATACGTTCCTACGTCTGCGAATTCTTTAAATATCGAACCTTTGAATTCAAGATACTCGGATAATTCAGAGAACGTTCAAAGCGTTTTGCAGATCATCAATAAAGGTCAAGGTATCGAGATGGCGAGCGGACAGATCTATCAAACGAACACGAAAAAGTACTTTATGAATCATACGTTAGAACCATTCCAGCAATACTCGAATAAGAGCAACATGATGAAAACGCCGTTAAATCCTAGATTAGATCGAGAATTGTTACAACAAAAGATGGAGAGGAAAGCAGCGGCGATAGAACGCGAGATGAAGCTGCAGAAAAGTTTATCGGAGGAGTGCGAAGACCTGGGCGTGGATGAACCTAGCACCAGCGATTTGTTCCCAGAGGCAGACTTGTTGTTCGATACGAATCATTCGCCGTCGTTCGATCATTCCTCTCAGGACGCATCCTGCAGTCAGCCGCTGGGTATGAAATCTTACGGTGGTTCCTACTTTCGTTCGTTGGATTCGTCGAGCGGTAGCAGAGACGCCAGTCCCGTCGCCGATTTTAAGCTGAACGAGCGTAGAAAAAGTAGCGGCCAGCGAACCAGATCCGCGAAAGACTCCTTGAAGAAATTGAAAAGAGACAAGATAGACGATCTACATTTAGATAATCCGTCGAAACACATACGGCTGGCCTTGGATAATTTAAGTCAGGACGAAGCGTCGAACAGTAATTCCGATATTTCGAGATTGTCGCCGACGAATCTGGGATCGTTGGAGAACGATTCGTTGAAGGATACGGGTCGGACAAAAATGATGTCAAGAAACGGTTCGAAGGAAGGTTCGCCCAGTAGCGTGTCGAGCATTCCGTCGAACATGAAGTTGGATATCGACTTGGATTCGGAATCGTTACCCCCGAGCATCAATGTAAATAATACATCGGCAGCAAGCTCGGGGGACGAAAGTTTAACCTTGCTGAGCGGTAACACCGCCGATGTCACGATACCTTCGCCACTATCGCCGATCGCTGGTCCCATGCTATCGACGCACAAGTATACCTATACCAATAAGAAGCGAATTCCGTCGAAGGTGACGAGAATGGACTACCTTTCTTGGGAGAGTCCGATGTCCGAGAGAATGAGATCGAGCAGCGACGAAGAGGATTCCAGCGTGAGCGAATCGATCGGCAGTCAACCAGAGGACAACGCCCTGAGCAACGGACTCGAGGACAGTGTACAAAGTCTCAAGTCTCTGTCGAACGAGCGACGCTGCAATTATCTAAAAAAAAAAGATAAGTTACAGGTGAATTCGAGAGTAGTATTGAATCGAGCGGATCATAAGAGTAGTCTGTCGAAGCGTAAGACGAACGAGTCGATTCAAGATTCGCTCATGGTTTCCAGCGATAAGACGTCCGAGCCCTCGGACGACGAAACGAGCAATATCGCTTTGGTGGAGCCGGACTGTCGAGCCAGACGGTCGAGTCTGCGTGGACACGTTAAAAAGGGATGTGCCTGTTGCAACGGATCGCCGGAAAGACCCAAAAAGAAATCGGTCAAGCCCGAACATTCGAGAATAAAGAAGCGACTGCCCTCGAAACAGGCTGGAAAGAAAAGGTAGTCCTAGCGATCGAACGCTCGACGGAGCATCGCGTGTTCAATCCTAATGGTGTATGCTCGTGCCTGGCGACGCGTGTCCAGCGACAAAGGAGCTTCCAAATGTACGGTCGTCGTGCTCGTACTTCTCGCTACGAGAACGACGCAAAACCTATAACTGACAGCCGGAAATCGCATCGAAGGGAAACCAAGTCGCGTACATAATTCGCTCGCATCGGACGATGAGAGATACGCAACTTACAAACTTGTATATAATATATTAGCGAATGAATACGGGAGTTGTTAGAGACGAACTTTTATCATACACCGATAACTCGGAGTGCGTGAGTTCTCGATACAGCGCGAACACCGGATCCCGTTTCATCTATGAGAGAGCAAAGGAAGGAGAGAATAAATAGAAAGAGCGAAAGACAGCGAAAGACGGCAAGAGAGAGAGAGAGAGAGAGAGAGAAAGAGAGAGATAACAAGCAAACAGTTTATTAGCGATTCTCGAGGTATAGGGCATCCTCTTACCACTAGATGTTATTATGATAACTAGATGTAAGATGCAAATTATAATGAGTGGCAGACTTAAAGTAAATCGTTAAGGATATTAGAGACGCAATCTAGTCAAAAGATAAAGAAATTCGTGGCGAGAAGTAGGCGTGCTCGCGAGAAATCGAGAACGAGCGAGAAATAGTGTGAGCGCGAGAAAGAGAAACATAAATTAAAAAAGTAGCGGAGGAAAACACGAGTAAGAGGAGAGAGAGAGAAAGAGAGAGAGAGAGAGAGAGAGAGAGAGAGAGATAAGCGTATCCGACTGTCGATAGATCCCTCGCAGACTAAAGAATTTATAATTAAAAGCCTGAATTTATAACTCTGTCTATCGTATCTATCATGACGATACTATTCCACGTTCTTCTACATGGTGTGGTCAGACTGAATAGACGAATTAATCTATAGATCTCGGTAAATTAATGTAGTAAAACATTGCATTTTGAACTTTTTGCCTTTCCGCGTAATGCTTCTCGATAACTTAGAACCTTCACTTTATAATCGAGATGATTCTTGTAAATTGTAGCGTCATACCTTCGTGCAAGGGAATAACGGCGAAATGGTTAAATGGATGAATAATAATAATAATAATAGTAATAATAATAATAATAATAATAATAATAATAAAAAACAAATAAAGGTGAACGTATTTAAAAGAAGATATCGAGAAGGAGAGACGATAGCGAAAAAGAGACGAGAAAATATATATAACTAAGGAGAGTAACCATGTGTGTCGTACAGGCCGACCATACCTTGTCACGGTGCATGTAAAAAGTATCCGAAACACTGTACATTACGTAGATAATTCATTAAAAGTATAGTATTATATCGCTGCACTTTAGTACAAAATCGCTTCACCTTGTTTCAGAATGACAAGTTTATATCATCTTTCGGTGTGCTGTCGTGACGCGTGAATGCCTGCAACATATTATAAAACTATAAACAAAGATAACACTTGTAAAGGTTGTGTAATTAAGCTACGAAACACAGATTAATTTCCGTACGTTTCTTTCGCGCCTTCCTCATAGCGTGATTGGAGGTTTGTCCGCGTAAAGGCTAATAAAACTCGTTTAATCGAGGCGTTTAATGTATTATCTCTGGCGCAAAAACTAAGAGTTAAGGATGTTGAAAAGTAATGTTCCTGTGAATAGTCTCCTTTCGTGATACGAACCAAAGTGATTCCGTTTAGAAGCAAAAGATGGAAGAAGATAAATGATAAACAGAAATAACCATAAAGAAGAAAGAAAAAGATAAAATGAGAGAGAAATGAAGTACGAGATATAAGCGTATTAAATTTATTATCTTTCTTATAATCTCGTGTAAATTGTTACGTTAGTTGCTTCGATCGTAAGATAAAAGGTATCATCTTCTTCGTTTTTCCATTCTGTCAACGATTAGTAAAACTCTACCTCGTGCACGCGTCGATCATTTCTCATAATTCTCATCGTGTTTTTAAGCGATTTCTATACACTTCGCCCGCTGTAACTTGAACGATTTTAAATAATATCCTTCGCTTTGAATCGCACGAATAAGCGGACGGAGGTGGAGGTGGCTGATGGTAATATAGACAATCCGTCGTTGCTGCTGCGAACGTTTAAATTTTTATCGGAAAACAATTTATGTTTAAACAATGTCGTATCATTGGCAATAACAGAACGCGTACAAAGTTCAGGTCTGAAACCCGGTGTCTTAGCCATTGACGATATGTTTCGCTAGACGCTCTATCGATTCAATCGCTTCTATGAGTTTCGTTGTCTGTCTTATTCCATTTTAATCGCCCGACACCTTCTTGTAAATAATGTACATTTCACGCTATCCGAATCCCTTTTCGATCGTTCAACGAATAATCCCACAACAAATTTCAGCGTAATCCGACGAGTTTTCAGCGGGGCGAGCCAAGGAAAACAAAAAGATATATCGAGTTAATGTTATCGTCTAAACGTAAGCTCTTATCTTCCTATAAAGCTAAAGCGATGTAACGAAAAGGAAAGACACGAAGGAAAGGGATGGAAATGAAATTACGGAATGAATCGGACGTACGGATAACAAATAGACACGGACAGATGGAGACGTTGAGAAGATGCATCTTTGTGAGTAACTGTAAATTTTGGAAGAACGTCACACCAAAATAATACGTATTTTTTGATGGGATGCAAGAAGAACACATTACACGTAGCTTATACGTTTAAAGCAAAACAAGCGAGAAACAGACAGAATGAATGTGCATGTACGTATGAGTGAATGAATGGAAGAGAGAAGAAAACGAGGAAGAAAATACGATTGTCAGTGATAGCCTGGCCTTTTTCGCCACCTTTAGTCGTACCAATCGCATTTATAATAGAGGGGTAACTGTAGTCTTCGTAAAAAGAACTCGTGAATGGACTTAAATAAACAAAAAAAAAAAAAAAAAAAAAAAAAAAAAAAAAAAAAAAAAAAAAAAAAAAAAAAAAAAAAAAAAAAAAAAAAAAAAAAAAAAAAAAAAAAAAAAAAAAAAAAAAAAAAAAAAAAAAAAAAAAAAAAAAAAAAAAAAAAAAAAAAAAAAAAAAAAAAAAAAAAAACGAAAAACTAGAAGAAACACTTAAGGATAAGCAAAGTTTTCCAGAGCCGTGAGCTTTTCAGGTACTTAAAGAAATACGAAAAAAAAAAAAAAAACAAAAAAGAGAGAAGAAAGAAGGACAAAAAAGCAAACGAACAAGAAGAAAGAAAGAAGAGATATAGTAAAAAGACAGAAGAGATGAAACTAAATGTAGAAAGAAACAAAACCGCTTTACACTGGCCGTTAAGTGATTAACTTAAGAGTTTTTGTATCGTACGTTTATTAAGACTACTGTTTTTTCTCACTCGAACCACCCCTTACTACCAGTATTCGAAAGGACGATGTTTGCCGCGTCACTTTGATATCAGTAAACAGCAACGTGAGAAAATAATGTAGGGAAAAGAGAAGAAGCATTGTAAAAAAAAAAAAAAAAGAAGAAAAAATAAGGAAGAAATAAATAAGTAACAGATAATTCTAGAGAGTGGAAGTGGAGAAGTGAACGAAAAAGGGAGAGAGGCAGAGAGAATACGTATAAACGAAACGGCCGTGCACTGCAAAACGTACATTGATTAAAATACGTATTGTCGTTTAGCACAAATCAGTTGAAAATCGAGAGATTAAGTAATTACAAAACGACGAAACGAAACCGATGAGGGACGGGAAGCCGGATGAACCGAGGACGAAGTTGTTAAAAGAAAAAAGAGAAAAATCAGAAAAAAAAAAGAAAAGAAACGAAAAAAGAAAAGTAATAGACACCAGTACAGTCATGTCCGAAATATAAAGTAAAAAAGAAAAAATAGAAGAGAATAAAAGAAAGAGAAACGTGTAAGATCGGCTTCTCTGTATGTACGTTTAAAGGAATGCGGTTAAAGGAAAAGCACGAATGAAGGGAACATTTCTTTTCTAGACATTACCATTATACATATGTACTGTAATTATATAAAACATTAATGATACATATTTTCGAGATACACGACCAGTCGGAAAAAGTTTGTTCGGTGAAGGCTACGGTTCGATCTAACGCGTCATTATATTTAACGTAGAATCGATATTTACATGTGAATACACTTGCACCAGCATTTATATGTAAATATTTGACTAGCGTTAAGTGAACAAAATCATGCATAAACTTGCAATCTTCGTAGTTCTCTCCATGCGATACATATTATTCCTTTGTGACTTCGATAAATGCTAAAAGGCCTCGTTATTTTCACACATTTTGACAAACGCAAGTTTCGGACTGAAAATATTGAATTTATATTTTTAAGATCGTTCTACTGTAATAAACGCGTACAAAAAAAAAAAAAAAAAAAAAAAGAAAAAGCAGCGGTGCACTACAACGCTAACAATTGAAACTGAAAGGTCTTTAGAGAAAATTACGTGATCTCATGCAGTATTTTGTAGATACTTCTGATTTTGCTGTTCGCTTAATTTGTTAAAACAGAAAATTTATTTTCATATTACCGGCACATCTCTTTGCGACACTGATACTACTAAGTCATTGATATTTTATGAACGATTTTGGTCATAGCAATGTTTCTTGTTTTTAAAGCTGATTGAATTACGTATGATTGAGAGTCTGGTCGTAAAGAGGTGAAAGAGTAAATTATTAAATTTATAAATATTGAAACACTTGAAGAATAGTGGTCATATACGTCTGAATGGACAAGCAAATTATGACTATACTAACGAATACGAACTCTTACAAATTAAAATTTGAATTGATTCTACGTATATATTATATACATCTATTAAAATTCTATTTTTGATATATTTTAGATTTGTTTAACTAAACTATTGACGGTCAAATTTCTCTTCAAATTTATTTTTTTCTTTTCTTCCTTTTAATAGTTGCGAAATAACAAATGTAAATTAAACAAAAATTATATCGAATTACCAACAATTAGATATCCGAATGTCCGAACGATAACAATCCAGAAGAACATCGCACATAGATGAAACGTTAAAAATAAAGAACGAAAAAAGGAGTTAATTACATTTACAGTTGCTAAAAGTTACCATCAAATATTTTTCATGTTCAAATGTATCAAGAAATGTAAAATCAGAAAAAAACGAGTAAGGATCAATCAATATAATTGCTCGATCTTGTTGACTTTTGTCAGGTAATAATGAGAAAAGAACGAAAAATACTCCGTGGATATGACTGTACAGCGTATTAACTTGTCCGGAGGTACATATATCGAGAATCCTTTTTCAAATCGAAGTATTAAGGATTGCATATTGTACATAAACAAGACATATTTTCTATATAAAGGACGTCGCTCGGTAAGGCCGATGGCTCGAAAAATATTGCAATATTACGATAATTCTTTTAAGCGGTAGGATAGCCTTTAATCGTTTTATGTAATGTAATGATAGAAGAGGGTCTGGCAGAATAAAAGTGAAAGTTCTGTATTTAAAAATGTTTTTAAGTGTACAATTATTCATTTGTTATTAGCTTTCTCGTTTTCCTTTTTTCAAACACATCGATCATGCTCTGAACTATTGGAATTTGCGCTTTCGTATTCTTTCCTTTGACTTTCCACCTCCTTAAGTAAAAGATATTGAGTTAATATATATACCTTTTTAAATATAACTGCTTCGTATATATGTTACTACTAATTTGAGAAATCGTATACCTACTCGTTGAATAATGTCTAGCAACGTAGAACTTTTGCTGGATTGAAAAAATTCATTTATTTCCTGTGGAATACAAAAATGATTTGGAGCTTTCGGTTGAATACCAATTTCCTCACCGATAAACCTAAATTCTGGAATACTTTCGTCTAGATTCTGTAATTCTTCATACGTAAAAAGAGTTCCTTTGGTAACAGATTCGTCCAAAGGGCCGAAGTCAACTATTTTTACTTTCTCTTTTTTATGCCGTATAACATCAAATGAATCTATATTACGGTATGTTACATATTAAAAGATATGGACATTAGGATTAAGAAGTAGACTTTAATTTAGCAAAAATATTCCACAAATACTCACAATTATTCAGTGGAAACCTGTTTTTAATACGTTCCATAAATAAGCTTTTTATATCTGTCTGAATATTATATTTTTCCGATTCATTGTAACTATGATATTGTGATATATCCCGTTGACTAATTGCTGAAAGAAATTAAAGCAATAATCTTTGATAAATATATAATTATGTAACATAAAACATAAATATGCTAAATTGAAATTTGTTACCTATAAGTTCATTTTGTATTACAAAACACCGAAATTCTGTACAAGGATTAATATCCTTCCATTGCTTCAAGACCAGAGAAGATTTTATAGGAGTTTCATGATTTATATAATTTTTTGTATTATCCAAATCTTTGGCAATTCTATCTGAACTTTTTAGTAATAAGTATACTTCTTCCAATGTCTTGCATTTCAGAGTTTTAGTTGGTGCAACCCAAGTCGCGTCCTGCAAATATTTTTCAGTCAAATTAAATATTTTCCAGTAGAAACCAAAATTTTTACGTACCAGAGGTGAACTCCAATTACTTTTTATGAAAACTGCACCATATTCGTCTATGACATCTTGAATTTGTTGACTGAATTGTGGAAATGTTGGTTGAGTCTCGAGTGAATGCTGAAACAAAATAATTTCTAGTTGCTTTTTTTTATGTACACATTTTAAACCTACCTCGTCATTTACTACTGGAGATCCATCCATCCACTCTGTATTCTGCGATGTGGAATCTGTTGCCTCAACAGGTAAAACAAATGCATCGTGTTCCAAGTACTTAAGTACTTCATCAGGAATATGAATAATTGTAGCTCTCAGAGAATCTTTAGAAAATAGAGGGTACCATGATGTAAATGAGCATTCAGGTTTTAAACTGTTGACCATGTTAAGCCTATACCTAATTGATCAAGAGCTTTTACTGACAAATCAACCGAAAGTTTTTAATTTAAACTTTTTAATGAACGCATTGTTACTTGCTACTTACTTAACTTTAGAATTTATCGAGTTATTCTGTAACTCGGTTTTGTACAAATTTAATGTAAATTCTGAAATCCAGTAAACGTCAAATATTAATAACGAGTGAAAATGAATTCCAATCAAACAAATGTGTTTAATTTGGTTTAATTAGTGCGATTCCAATAACGCCGCTAAATATAATCGGAACTACTATTTTAAAGTAACAAGAACAATGTAGTCAAGAAACAAGTTCATATGAATTATAATAAATATTTACGAAAATTTTTATAACTGAAAATAAAATTCAACTACACCAGATCACTATGTAGATTGTAAACGATATAGAGTATAAAAGATGGCAACTATACAGAGGCAGTAAGCGTCGATTTCTTCGATCATATTTTTCGTTCCCATAGTAAAAGACATATGCTTTTGTGTTCAATTAGTGGAAATATTTTTATTTATTATAGGATTTTCTATAAATATCAATAAAACAAGCTTCAGGCTTAGTTATTATGACGTAATAGTACAAATATGTAATCTTGATTAATAGCTAACCTACTGTTACTACTTTCTATTATTGTGTTTTATAGAACTTATAACGTAAGGCAGTTTAGAGATGATGAAAATTAGGTTCTCGAAGAAAAATTTTTCAAGTAATGCAAACAAAGGAAAGGTCAGATGTTACAACATACATGACTCATTAAATGTGTCAACATTGATATTTTCTGTCGCATCTCATACAACTCAATTATATAAACATTCCAAATAAAATATCTGTAGTAGAGAATATCAATATATTTCGCTAATAATATGGGTAAGCAATATGAAATAGAATTATTATAAATCACTTTGTTGCATCATTTAATTTAAGAGGATGAATTATGTTCGCGAATTATAACTGAATTTTTATTCAAAGTGATGGCAGGGAACGAAAGCACACCTGGATCTTTGGCAGAAGATTCATTATCCACAAGATTACAATGGCTTCGTCAACGTAGGGAAGCATTGCAAGAGAAGTTAGCTCAAAAAAATAATGAACTTAAAAATCTATGCGTAGAGGAAGCAGAATTAACTGGTGTTTTGCCACCAGAAATCCCATTAGAACCAGGAGAGAGTCCGCCAGCATTCCGTAAAAGAGTTGGAACAGCATTTACATATCCACAAAATTTAATTAATAAATTAAAAACAAATGAAGTTGTACGTTTTTAAGAAATTTTAAGAGATTAGTTCACTAGGTTCAAGATTTCAAAGTAGAACTCAAGTGATTTACTTTGCTCTCTTTGCAGGAGGAATCTGCTTTAGAATTAGAACGACAAGTTCAAATTGGTATAGTAGAAGCTGCTTTAGGAATTGTAAATGATCCTACAGAAAGCAAAGCGGTACGCCGTAAGCATAGACTTGTTTACCAACAAAGCCAACGCAGGCTGCAAGAATTAGAAGCACGTTTAAATTTCCTAAGACAAAGTCGTAATAAAACTCATCATTCAACTCCAACACAATTCCCACATCCTAGTATTTGTAATGCCCAACCGCATTTACATGCAAACGTAAAGCATAGAACAAAGAAACCTCGACCACCATTAGATGGCACAGGTACAGTAACTTTTTATTTTGATATAAGAACGATTAAACTTACTTAACTTTGTTTTAAATATACTTTTTCATAGTAAATGATGTAAATTCAAAAACTACAAGAGGATTGCTTCAAGAAGGTGGTATAAGCTTAAGTCCGTTAGGATCAGAAGAGAAGTGTAGCACTTATCCTAATCACGGATATGATGATCAGACAATAATTCCTAGCACTTGTAATCACAATCACATTGGTACTTATTGCCCTGCAATCTCTGATCAGCGACAAGGTATCAAAATAATAGAACATGATCATAACGATAATCAAAATGTTTATATATTATCCGATCAATGTCGCACGCGAACGTATTCCCACGGTAGTGGTAGTTCGCGTAATCAAAATCACTATCAAGATAGTGAACGAATGTACCGACCACTGCCAAATGCATATGCCGAAGACGAACGACAAATAAGATACCGCCAATTTCAACCAGAACAAGTGCATAATCATCAACAATATTCTGACTATAAGCATTTAGATAATGACGTCCAGCGAAGATCTGGACAGGAATATTATGAAAGAGACTTTCGTACATTACATTATACGCATATACCTGAGTTTCCAATATATCATAAAAATTCACAACCACAACCCGTATTAAGACGAGACCGCGACAGCAGTACAAACAAAAATTTGCGATATACAGATTCACCAAGCGAGTCACAATTACCATCGGGCTATTGGATGCGATATGAAGACGAAATTGTTTGGTGCACAGATGATCAACTTGCTTCAGATAGATTTGGTAGTTTAGACCGAAGGAAACGCAATGCCGTCCAACATACGAGTAGTATTGGAACCGACATACAACCACGATACCGCACAGTATCCGTAGGTTGCAATAAAAGTCCTTCTTACATCGCGTCTCATCAAAATGCTTCTGTTCATTTACTTCCATTATCTGAACAACCGTCAACTAACAATAAAATGTTACTACGTACGCAATCTTTAGGAAGCGTCGAAAAATGGCATTCGAATCATTTACATGAACTGCACGATGGTAAGGATACAACGGATAATATTAGTAGAAAAGGAAGAGAAAAAGAATGGTATGAAACCTCTTTGGATTCAGGTACTAGTCCAGGATCAGATGTTAATTTAATATCTTCCCATAAAAATATCCACTATCAGTCTGCTCTTCCTGTGTGCTCCAAATCATCCACCAGTAGTAATGGCGAAGATGGGAAAAGTAATTATATTCCTTCTGTAAATCATCGTAAAAGTGATATACTAACGATTGAAACTGATCAACATTTACAACCATTATCATCTCGTTACGAGCCGACACGAAAGAAGGTACTTGAAATTCCAGCCGAATCGAAATCACCTCAAGAAACAAATGAAGAAACAATTATGTTAGGATCTTCTCAGAATTGTACAATTGTACAAGCTGGAAAATATCAACCATACAGAGAAGTTACAAAACCTTTTGAAATGTCTGATTTTTACAAATATTCCACCAAGTTTCGTAAAAGGAACGAAATAAATGGACAGAATGTTTCAAGTGAAACACAAAATGATTCTCGAGGATCGCACTATGTCGGAACAACCGATCTTGGAGAATCTGAATCCTCGAATACGATTCACAATGGATCAATTGCTGGTTCAGTTCAAAAAAGAATTTACCAGCCTGTTCAAAGAATGACGTGTCAACCTTATCTCGCGTCACTAAGATAACTTTTGACTATAGATAAATAGACTATAGAAATAATCTAACAGAATGACGTGGAAAAGGCAAGATAGGCTGGACCTGTCTAAACCAATATTCAAAACTCACTTTCAATTTGTAACAGATTTAGGAATGGTATACTGATTGCAGTAATTTTTGCCTTAATATCGCATTACAATTTGATAAATCTTATAACCTTCTGCGTTACAATGCTGCCAATCGACTGCATTAAAATTAATATGGAGACCTGAAAAGTGCCTTATTTTAAAAAAAATTGTTGTTGAAATTGTACGAAATTTTACGATTACATTATTTGTAATATTAACATACGTAAGATCCTCTGAGATTTTTGAACGTCATATATATATCTAAGTACAATTGATAACCATCGCGTTTAAAAATAACCGACATTTTTCATTTAAGAAAATGGCAGAACATGCCAAAAGTGATCATATTTTGTTGAGCCGACTGCTTAGATTTCGAATGAAAGATATAAATAAATTCTTTTCATAATTAATTTTTTTAAATATTTACTATATAGTATATAGTATACAGTAGCGAAAGTTACATTTGAATTAATGTAAAAAGCTAAAAATACATTTAGGACAGAATAAAAAAGTATAAGACTATCACAATGATACATTGGAGATTAAAGCATATAAACTAAGCAATATTAATGATTTTCGTTTATTTCATTATAACATGTATACATAAGAATATTTCTTTTAATAAGTATTTGTACAACAACAATAGCAAAACATAGAAAATGTTAGTTTTCATTACTTTGAGCTTATTCGATTTTACCATTTAGCCAACCGAATAGGAAGATCTCTCCCCTCTGTAAAGTACATCGCTGCGTGACCGAACGGGATCTCCCTTTTTGACTTTCGCAACGCGTTTTCTTTCTTTTTGTTATTATCAGTTATTGTTTACCTGGGATTGTTCCCGATTAATTGCGCCACTTTTCCTGCCTTTATAAAGTACAGTATGTAAGTATGTATTGTAACAAAAAGTTAGACTATACCACACTGTAAAAAAATATTAAAATGCATTATGAATTTTTAATTTCACGTTCAAGTCGTGTTATTTATCTTTAATCATCTTTAATATCTTTAATTTTACTTAGATTTTTTTATGCTTTTAATATATACTTTTAATTCGATGTTTTGTATATACAATATATGAAATCGTTAAATAAAATTATTACCGCAGAATATAATTGATCACTTAAATAATTTTTAGGTTTCTTTATTTTTTAAGTGGTGAATATTAGTCCTCGATACTTGGAAAAATGCGCGGTGAGAAACGTATAGCTCGTTGCGACGCGCGCGGTTGGCTAAGTGTTAAAAACCAAGATTCGAATGATGTAAATACTTCGATGCTTTTATATTTATTGAAACAAAAGATATAAACGTAATGAAACTATATTTAGTTCCATAATATATTTCTAGTATGTATACACATTCTACTTATCTTCACATTATCTTCAGTTTCATATTGAGCAACTCGAGCGTATGCGTAATATGTACTCAAATTAATATTTAAGTTATATAAATGTTACAAACTCACAGAAATAAATAATTCGCACACTTCATTTAGTTTCCACTACTCACTAAATATATTGTCTAAAATAAAGGTATATTTGTTAAAAATAAATAAATGATTGATTGTCTTAACTTTATCTTTAATGCTGTTTAATGTTTCCTCTATTACAAAAAGCAAATGTTACATTTTTTTTTTATAATAAAATTATATTTTGTTTACAAAACGGTAATATTCTTTCTATGAAAAATATCTGTAAATAAAAAATATCCCTAAATTTGAGAATTTTAGTTTTTATTGTATATAGATTTATCATAAAAACTAACATTTCAAATTAAGTTTACAATTTACGTATAAATCTCTAAGGCTGCAATTTATGCTACTTATATGCTTGAATAAACTATCAGATGTTAAATATTATAAAAAAAGCATTCTCGCGTAATATCTTTTTACGTAGTTATTGCAAGAACTTTAGAGGTATTTATTATCCTATTCATAATTCATATATTTAATAACTTGGAAACTGCGGCACGTATTAATCTTTTAACTGCTACATTGAATTTTTTTATGTAAGAAGTAATAAAAATTATTGTAGAGGTGTTTTGTTGTACTTTAGCAATATGAATAACATTAAACAACGTGATGATCTTCGGAACAAGAGACTAATAACGCTTTGTTTTACAATAAGAAACTCGTTTATCATAAAATCGTATTAATTTGGAAAAAGATCAAAATTTATAAAAGGCAATACATCAATTAGTTAGATACAATGAAAACTTGTATTGTATCTTCCAATGTGTTTACATTCAATGACTTAAAAAAAGGATATAATATTATTTCCCTATATGATGTATATTTTTTCGTAGTACCTGGTAGAGCAAGCCGTATACATTAAAACGAATAAAATAGTTATACGATGAAAGGAAAATTAAATTTTGAATTATGTAGTGATTAAAATCTTATCTAGTAAATTCGTAGATATGGTAAGAAATAAAAGTAAATGTAAATTACATCTAAAATATAATACCGATTAAGTAACTTGATCTTAAAAGTTTATGTCTTATAATATCACACAAACTATACAAAAATTCTACTTCCATGCTCTCGTGTAGTGCAATTGCAAATACACATATACATATACATGAACGACGTATTATTATCCCGTTTACAATTGCACTTCATAAAAAGAATTAAATATTGAACTTACAATTAAACCCATTGGCACTCTATATGTCCCTTTTTTACACAACACTATAAGAGACATATATTATTGAGAAGAAAAACACATTAGAATCTACAAGCGGTTACACCCAGTGTTGACAAATAGTAGTATTGTTATTCTTACTGTTAACGCATGCACATCAATTGTTGAATATTCGCCAATTAAGATGAAGAAGAGATAGAGAATAATGAAAGATAAGACAAAAATATAAGGCAAGTGGTTTCTATATAAAAAACAATATACAAAACGTTCCGTTTATTTTTATAAGCAGCGTTAGCAATAACAATAAACTTTTAATTACAACAATTCACTATAAAATTAACAATGTAGAAATTCTATAGAAAATATAAACAACTTGCATATTTTATCATGGAAAGATTGTCTGAGAAAACTTCGAATAATATTAGCTCATATTAACGAATACATTAATTATCTTGTTCTTTAAAGGCAACACTGAGGACAGATGGTTTTGATGAAGAAAAGTGCATCCTATAACTATATGTAATAATAGCTGGAATTTATATGCGCAAAATATCTCGAGACAATTCAATTACCTAATGCTTATACAGAAGCAATTCTTTAAACAGATTAAAAGATCATTTTTATAAAATAGTTCTATCAAAAAAAAGATTGATACCATATTCTTTGGCTTTCATTTTTGTTTATAGAGCTCTAATCGCTTTCATTCATTAGTACGAATAATGTATCCTTTTAGATAATTATTAATTTTTAAAAATTTAATTTTTTGAAAAGTGTCTAAATATACCAAACAATAAAATACAAAGATAAAATAAAGATTCCAAATAGACAGCTTTGAATTCAATTGTCGTTTATAAAATAATTTTTATTTGTTATTTTTTTTAAATCTGGAATTCGTGCATACTCGCTAAAAATGATTTCCTTTTATTATATTTAGCAGTACACACATTCAACCAAATTTTCATACTATCGCCCAGACATACACTTATTACATGGAACACTCGATTTGCGCAATTTATCACGGTCTTAAAACTATGAATTAGAAACTAACGCTATACAGTTCACGATAATTTAAGGAAATTTGTTAAATTTTCGCAAAGCCATAATAGGAGGTAGGACGAAACTTATTAATTGAATGTTCAATATGAATAATCACTAATCAAATAGGGAGTACTAATACTAATCTTTATAATCTATAGATTATTTATATAGTTTACCATCTCTTTAATTTATATAAACCAAAATTTCATATTCTATAAATTCTTTATTCCTCAAATTGGATGACAAATAAATGTAATCAAGTCCACATTTTTTTGGCAGAATAAGTACCCAACCAAAATTAAAAATAATTCTATACTACTAAAGATATATTATACAAAAAGTACGTTTGTATGTTTTTATTTTATTGAACTTGCCTTTAAGCAAACATTAAGTTTCGAGCCAAGGGTTAATAATGAGAATATATTAATATTTACGAAAACAATTTCATTTAAAATCTTGGACAATTTTGGTTAAAAAAGTAAGGAAAATTGATTGCTCAATAAAAACATTTTTAAATGTATAAACTTATTTTTGCATATGTGTATATTTACCTCTTTACGTAAAAAAGGACTTTATACGAGACAAATTAAAAAGAATAAAAACAAAACCTGTTATTTTCAAACTAGTTTTCAAACGATTATTCTATTAATGTGTATTCTATATAAATCGAATTAATTTGGACCACTGATGTAATAGACTTGATGCATATTTCTTATGATTGAGTACTAACTATAACAATATTGGTCAAGGTACACAAACAAAAGCGATTACAAAGTGACTATGTAACACTTAAAAACTTGCCATTGTACATGCGACTGAACCTCCTCGTTATTATTTTTGTTATTATTATTAGCTTGATATTATTTACATATTTCTCACGTAAATATCATCAAGCAAAGCACACAAATTTTTTATTAACGAAGATGAGATATCCTTAAATCATAACCATTTAAACAATTCATAAACTACTTGACTATTCAGCCATTGAAACCACATACAAGTGGAGAATGAGGCAGATGGTACGGTTAACAGCAACAGTAGCAGATTACTGAATTAATACAACTACTCAGCCTAAAATTCAAATTCAGACCAATCAGACTCTTCTGAGCCTGAAAAAAGGGAAATAATATCTTCAAGGTCCATATCATATATCCAACGGTTATCCCTCTCTTCAAAAAAGTCCCACAAAATTAATTGCTGTAAAAAATTGTGATTTCTTGTACATTTTTGACAATAATATTAGTAATTGAAAATCCAGACAATATTATAACAAAATAAAAATGTTAACTTACACGCAAAATATCGACATCTGCATCTGCGTTGCGTCGTTGACGAACAGGAGGGCCAACATCTGGTTTAGTGCCATCAGGAAGTGCATGTAGGTAAAAACACTTATTGCCAAATGGACATTTTCCTTGTCCTTTATTGAAGTACTTACAATCTTTAGTGCTATAATATATAAACAATTTAATGTAATTAAAAATAATAGTAGTGCATGTTTTATCATACCTTAACGCACATTTGTAGTCCGTTATTAGTTTTTCTTTTTCTTCTTTAGTATCTACCCAGTACATACTTGGGCATACAAAGTCGGAGGTAGCACGGCATTCTGGACAAGCTCTAATAATTTTATTGTCAAACTGTTTAGCTTGTCTCCATTTCCTAATACAACTTAGACAAAAACAGTGATTACAATTTGGTAAAATGCCAAATCTCTGTTCTCCAGATGCTTTTTCCATTATAACTTCAAAGCAAACACCGCAAGATTTTTCTCTGCTACGTTGAATAGCAAATGAAAGCTCCATGTCCACTTCATGTTGTTTGACACATGCCTAAAATATTAATATTACTAATGGAAAATTTTATATAGTTGAAATATATTATTTAAATAATGTAATATTACATGTAATTACATTTGTATGTTTCTTTCTAAGTTCTTCGTTGTACGGATGAAGTGCAGCACGATTACACAATTCACAAATATCTCCATGTAGGTATGTACAATTACGTTTTTTGCAAATTCCAGTTGCTTCTGCATATAGACATAAAGGTTCTGAAGATGGACTGGATGCTTGATCAGATGAATTTACGGCTTGAGCATAAGATATTGACATTGAAGAATTTGTAGATGTTCCCGAGGTTGTAGAAGCTTCATTCGTAGAGGATGATCCAGCCAGATGTGAAGGTATGAATTCTGGTGCTTTTACCCATTCTTCAGCATTACGAATATTGTCTTTACTGGAAATATATAAACACGTGTTTTAGCACATTATATTTTCTATTGCCCTAATATTATATATATATATATGTGTGTGTGTGCATATATATACATATTTATACATATATTATATATCACGTATTTTTATATACCATATTACAACGTATTACGTGAAATGCGAATGTTATTACAACTTAAATCTTGCTGAAATAAGATCATCTGACAACAACATACACATTCTTTATTGTTGTCGAAGTTGAAATATTTGAAGTATGTTGTCCAGCTGATGAATTTTCTACTGAATTTGCATTTACCAGATTATTATCAACACCTTCAGTGGTATGGCGAAAATAGCACTGATTTCCAAATTTACAGATACCATGTTTAAAAAAACGACAAATATTGTTCATAGATGGAGCAGAAAAAGATATTATTTCATTATTTCCATCATTCCAAACTCCTTGAGTATGATGGTATCTACAATTATTTCCTTCACGGCACATCCCATTTTTGAAATATCTACAACAAAAAATCAAAACATCGCATCAGCCCTAACATCATTTTGACATCAACAAATTTCACAAATAACGCAAGTGTCTATTATTTATATTTCATACAGATTATTTCAATAAAATTTCAAAATATAATTTGATGACATGTATATGCTCACTTATGCAATATATAAATAACACATGTTTTAGCTTTTATGTAATTTTAATTTACTTTTACTTAAATAAAAATAAATAATACATAAATGAAGATTGTGTAACATAATCTGTTTATAACTAATAATTTTTTGATACAGTTCCAAATACAATTACGTTTGATTAGTGAAAAAAAAAAGAAAACAAACGCAAAAATTTAAAAAATACTGATGTTTTCACAGCTTAAGATGTTGGCGCACTATATTCTAGTATGTGCAGAGGTTGGTCTCGATACTTCAGTATTTTTATATTGTTATTAAAATTCATTAGGAAGTAAATACGGGACAATTTCTTACCGGCAAACAACGCTCTGTGTCCAACTGTCGGCCATTTTCTAAAGCTTCCACTTTAACAATAATCGACAACGCGTCCTAGAAGGATCGCGTATGACTTTTTTAACAATGACAATATGAAGAACAACAGAGATTTGTCTCGATAATCGTGCACTTTACACTTCACGATATCTCATGCTACATCACCAATTTCATTTAACAAGTGTATTTTCACAGGTTCTTCGAAAATTGTAAAAAAAAAACACCTCTTACACATCAATTTTCTTTTTCACTCTGTTCTGTTACTTCGTTTTTTCCTTTTTGACGTCGTTCGAAGTTTAATTTTTTACTAAAATTTTACTATTGTATATGTGTACTATCCGCTTTTAGGCACTATTGGACAAATATTTAATGTGTACTGAAACTCATTGACTTTACGCGTGAAAGCACACATATACGTCACGGACTAAACTAACAACAGGCAAGTTCACATTTAACCGTTATACACAAGTCGGAGCATGCGCTCAAAGTTTCAAGTGTTCAAAAACAACTTGTATAATTAATAAATTAAATATGTACGTTTCTTTTTTTTTATCCTTAAGGAATACAAACAAAAACATACAATTATAGAATGTTCAGTTAAAATCATGTCTAAAAATAATTTTATATTTAAATAATTTTATATCTCATTTAATATTGTATATTGTTTGATTTTTTTTTTTAATTATATTATATAATTTAACAATTAATTCATTCATTATTTATTTTAGAAAAAGATGTATTCATTCTTTAAATATTTATTAGTGTTTGCTTCATTAAAATCAATATACTTGCACTTTTGACTGTTATTAATATTCTGTTAACAAAATGTAATGTTATTATCTCATAAGTATGTTGGTTTCTTCATAAAAACAAAGATATTTTCAAAAAGTGTGTATACATAGAAAATTTTTTAACGAATATTATATATATACGAATATTATATAACGAATATATTTGTAATCATACTAGTTATAACACTATTTAATTCTAAGTTTATTTTAAAATATTTTCTTATGATATTCGAAAGAAATGAGAATCAAAACAATATGATAACGCAATTCTGAGAACGAAGCTTTATTTAGTTTGATCGAAATAAAATTACAATCATATGTTGGTAGTGTACACTATACACGGATTACCGCCACGGTTGTTGTGGTTCGACAATGAATACGGATTTATATTTTTAACTAAAAATTGAGACGATAGTGCTATTTAGCATTGAGATAAAAAGGTGAAACTTATTTTTTAATATTTAAAAATCTGAAAGTGCTACATGTTTTTAAATAGAATGTCACGATTTCAATCAATATATGATTTTGAATTGTACACAATATTTTAGTTTGAAGTATCAAATTGGAATCATTATTTGCTCCTTTATTCGGAAAATGTTATAATTAATTGATATGAAACATAAATATGATTTTTCTTATCTATTTTTATTTATGTTTTGCCTCTACTGACAGACTTGATATAATCTCAAATGTAAAATACAACATGGCGAAGTAAAGCTGCTTTTTAGAATAACCTCAATTTTTCATAACCACAATTGTTTATTATATTTGAAAAAAAGAAATGCAATATCAGTTATTTTTTAAAACTGTTTTATTGTCTCTTCTTGTTATGTAGTACTTCCTTTTTCAGTGTAATTACTTTATTGTATCTATTAATTTATGCTTGTAATATTCCCTCTATTTATATTTGTTTATATAATTTGAAACGAACTTATTTATGTATTTATGTTAAATGAATAAGACATTTAAAACATAATACTTCCTCATTTACAGTTATTTTTCTTTCCCTTTCTCTATAAACTTTTTTTTTTATTATTTTAGAACTAGTTTTTGAGGATCTAAATATATTTCCATTTTTCTTTCCATGACATCATTTTATATATAATTTGTAATAATGTAAGTAATAAAATTATTACTTTGTATAGCTAATCATATAAATAAATACACATGGATTCTAATATTGATATGGAATTATCAATTAATCAAACCCAAAAGGATTCAGATACAGAAAATGAAACAAAAACTAAAGATATGAATGAATCTAGTAAAAGAACAGATATTAATACAAATGAAGAACAGAGTTCTGTAATCTCAAAAGAAGATGAAAATGAAGGTAATAATAAGATTAAAAAAAAAAAAATAAATATGGTAGATGAAATACAAAAAAATTTATCTGATGAAAATTCAAAAAGTATTCAATTATCAACCACTATGTCATGTCAAGAGAATTTATCAACTACTAAGTCATGTCAACAAAATGTTTCTGGAGAAGGTAACTTAATAGTAAAGGAATTATCTCTACAAGAAAGTAATACAAGTACTGTGGCTACAGATTGTAATGACACACATTCGTTGACTTTACATGAAAGTACTATAAAAAATGTTTCACAGGAAAAAGGTTCAATAGAATTAATGATATCCAACATTATTGACAAAGATGACATAGATAAATTATCAGATAATGTCAATGTAGTTACATGTACAAAATCTAAAAAATGTTTAGGAGATATATCAGAAGTGGGAAATGTCAATATAGATGATTCATGTGACTTGCACTTAGCAGAAAAAGAAATTGTTGAAAATGTTTTAGAAGATTCTCAAATAAACAAACAATTTTCAGTTAGTGAAAAAAATAATTCAGATAATAAAAAGACTGACCCAATGGAGACATCAGAGAGTAATGATAGAAATGTGACAGAAAAAAACATTATAGAACCAGAAAATACTGAATTTGTGCAGTTTTCTCAAGAGAAACATGGAGATGCACAAATTGAAAGTCAATCTATGGATGCTGAAGATCCTTTTGGTGGAGATAGCCTTACAACAGAAAATATTGAATCTATGGATACTGACGACCTTACTGATACTAATATAGGATTTTCTAAATTGTGCAACCAAACTGATAATTTACCAGCTATTGTAAATAATGAGGAAAGCAGTTTTAGTAATAATAAAAATAAAAAGGATGACAATAATGGAGCAAATAAAGATAGTTCCATTGATATTTTACGTTCTCCAAATGTTACATTGGACTTACAAGATACTAGTAAAAATGGTAATGAAAATTCAGTTCAATCAGAATGCAATGAAGATCTACATATAAATTCCACTGAAAAGTGTGATAATCAAACAAAGAAATCTGTCGATGAAATAACACCAATGGATACTGAAGAAGAACAATCTAATGTTTTACCAGGACAAGATGATGAGTTATGTATTATCCCAGATAGTATGAAAGTCATAATTCCTGAGCAAACAGAAAAATCAAACTCTAGTAATAAAGAATCAATACATAAAGATAACCATAAACAAAATGAAATTAAGCAAACATGTGAAAACTCCGGACCTAATAATGATGAAAACAAAAACTTACATCAAGGCCCGAAGGAACAAAATACCACAAATGAATCCATTGCAACACATGCAAAAAATATCAGGACAGAAACAGATTCAACTAATAAAATCACAGATATTACAACAGATGTCATTAACATTGATGAAGAGTCAAAAAATTCCGAAATTGAAGAAATCACAACTAAAGAAATTTGTAAACAATGTAACGAAGAAAAATCGTGTAAAATTAAAGTAAAAATTGGTTTTGATACTTACAATGTATGTTCGAAAACCTGTAAAGCATTATTCAAAGTTGCTAATAATAAAGCGATGGATATACCAAGTGATGGAGTTAATTCTAAGAGAGAGAAACGTTGTGCAAACTGTTTGCTAATTGTTGAACCTAATGATGAACGTAATCTTTCTTGGGAAACAATGGAGTTCTGTAATGAGGAGTGTCTAGGCAAATTTCAAACAAAATATGGAAGTTATTGCAGAAATTGCAATGGTTCAGTACAAGCAGTAAGTTTAGGAAAATATTGTGTACGATTTGGTTATGATGTTAGACAATTTTGTTGTTCCACATGTTTGGAAGAATTCAAAAAGGGCTTAAAAGTATGCAGTTATTGTCAAAAAGATATAAGCTCTAGTGCAGAAGGTTTTCTTGCACCAGTTGGTGATAAAGGACAATTTAAGGATTTTTGTACTCAAGATTGTATGGAAAAATATTCAAAAATGAGTTCTGTTGAACCTCCAAACATAGAAAAAAAATGCTGCAGCGTTTGCCAAGAAGTAAGTAGTCATTTTTTTGTATTTGCATTTTCAACACGAATTCAATAAAAACTTTCTAAATTGAGGCTGTATTCTTTACAACAGGAAAAAATTGTTCATTGTGAGGTTCAAATAGACAGATCTGATCCAGTAGCTATATGTAGTGAACCATGTTTTGCAGCATTCAAATTTGTGAAAAAGGTTGATCCTGACCAGTGTTCTACTTGCAAAAAATTTTTTGAGTTACCTAACAAAAAAAGTTCTGTTGTGTTTTATGAGAATGAAGCTCATACATTTTGTTCTAAAACTTGTTTAAATGTATTTATTATTACGAACAGGAAAATTGTTCCTTGTAATTGGTGCAAAGTAAAAAAATATAATTTTGACATGATTAAAAAGGAACTAAAAACATGTCAAGTAATGATGATGTGCAGTTTAAATTGCTTAACATTATATCAGGTATAAAATGGTCACATATTTTTTTTTATTTTAAATAGTACTATATGTAAGACTGATGTTACTTAATTTTAATTGTATATAGGTTTCCATCAACGCAGTTTCAGCAAAACGTATAAACTGTGACTTTTGTAAAGAATTTTCGCAAGCACAATATCATTTAACAATGTCAGATGCAACAATACGAAATTTTTGTTCTTATCATTGTGTAATGAATTTTCAAGCTCAGTATACTAAATCTCCGATTACGATACCGACTGGCGATGATCCTGTACCTACTGGCATGCCCAAAAGAACATTACCTCAAAGAAACACAAATTCCAATAATCAAAAAGTTAATGATATACAAAACAAAAAGAATATGCCCGTAATTTCTTCCGTGACAAGTTTAGCCACAATTGGTAATGGTCAATCCAGTCCAACAACTCAACAAAACAGTGTAAATAACATGTTAGTACCTTCAGTTGCTATCAGCCAAAATCAAACACAGCAAGTAATTTATAAACAACATATTATAACAAGACCACCAAGTCCAGTCCAAATTCACAATAAAACAACTCAGTGTAAACCTGTGATGCACACAAAAGGAGTTTCAGTACGTCCACATCCTTGTACAAAAGCTTCACAAACGGATGGGATTCACCAAGCAGTCGTGCCGATACCAGTTCCAATTTATGTTCCATTTCCAATGCATATGTATGCTATGCCTTTTCCAGTTCCATTACCTTTTCCATTACCAATTCCTGTTCCTATCTTTATACCTACAACAAGAAATAGTGCTAAGGGAATATTTAAAGAAATCAAAAGAATACAGGAGAAAATACCAGCAGATCCTTTTGAAGCTGAACTTCTCATGATGGCAGAAATGGTAGCGACAGAGAAGAAAGCTAATGAGACTGATTCGGATTCTACAGATGATAGGTAACTTCACTATCAGTAGTTGTTATTAAAGTATTTTTTCTGTTTTTCTCCTTTACTGTTTTTACAGAGATGAAGATACTGGCGACCGTGATCATTCACATAGTGGAGTTTTCAGTCCAGAAGGTGTTGATTCTAGTAATACATTTGGTGATGACATGTTACAAATGGCTTTGAAAATGGCAACTGGAGAATTGGATGAGCCAGCTGTTGACTTAGAAGCTGCTTTAACTCCAAATACTATTACTGCTACACAAGCATCGACGCAATCTGACACAACTATAGAAAATGATGGTAATGGGAGTGTGCAATATATATATATATAGTAAGTAGATGAAAAAGATAATTAACAATGAAACGATTATTTAATATTCAGTTCAATCGGAACGGCTTATCGTTCCCTCTCGGGGAAGGAAACGAATGGTTCCATATAAACCACGATCTACGCCAAATAAACGAGGAAGGCGCGTATCTGGCACAAATGATATGCCTTTGATGCCACCACCGGAACCTCAACCTCCACCTCAACCGAGAATAATAGAACCCATAGAAAAACCAGATGCTAATATGGCTCTCAAATATACCTTTGGAGTAAATGCTTGGAGACAATGGGTAATTTATATATATTGTATTTTCGATTTCAATTTCGATTGAAAATATCTTGAATAAAAATTTTTTTTAAATATAGGTAGTTACAAAAAATGCTGAATTAGAAAAACAAAGTACACCAATTAGAAAAATGAAATTATTTAAAACAGATCTTTTGCAACTCACAGCTGACGAATTAAATTATTCATTATGCCTTTTTGTGAAAGAAGTTAAAAAACCAAATGGAGCAGAATATGCTCCTGATACAATATATTATCTCTGTTTAGGTAACTAAGTTCATCACCTATATTAATTGAAAAAAGTTTATAATTATTTATAATTATTTTATATTACAGGAATTCAACAGTATTTATTTGAAAATAGTAGAATAGACAATATTTTCACAGATTCATATTACGAAAGATTTACTGATTGTTTAAATGAAGTTGCAAAGAAATTTTCTGTTCTTTATAATGATGCACGTAAGTTAACTTTTACTTTTAATATCTATGTAGAAAATTATACTGTAAATAAAATATCAATTTTTCGTAGAATATATTGTAACAAGAGTTGAAGAAGAACATTTATGGGAATGTAAGCAATTAGGTGCTCATTCTCCTCATGTCCTTTTAAATACTCTAATGTTCTTTAACACTAAACATTTTAATCTCGTAGTACGTATAAATTATTTTGATTTATTATATAAATACTAACATTTGTTTTAAAATACTTAAAATTTAATATCATTTAGACAGTAGAAGAACATATGCAATTATCATTTTCTCACATCATGAAACATTGGAAACGTAATCCAGCTGCACAACTTACTACAGGAGCAGGAAAAGTTCCAGGTTCCAGAAACGTTCTTCTTCGTTTCTATCCACCGCAATCAGCATTGGGTGAGTATCAAACAATTTATATATTGAGTCTCTCGGAAAGTTCGTTTCGACTTTTAAGGAAGATTCAAACACAGCACATTTAAATTTCAATATACATTTATTGAATTATATAGGTGCCATTTTGTTCCACAACCTTTCTCCATCTTTCATGCAACTTGAATATTCCATCCTGCCAGAACCTTTCAGATTTTTTGGTGAAAAAATTTTCAATATGATTTTTTATGTTGACCATAGAGGTAAAGTTTTTGCCATTAAGGGAATTTTGTAATGACCTAAATAGGTGAAAATCTGAGGGTGCAATGTCTGGTGAATATGGTGGGTGGGGTAGCACATTTCAACCAAGCTCCAACAGCTTTTGTTGAGTAGTTAGAGGTACATGAGGCCGCGTATTGCCCTGATGAAATACGACGCCCTTTTGATTTTCTAGTTCTGAACGTTTTTCTTCAATTGCTGTCTTTAACTCGTCTAATTGCGAGCAATACTTTCCCGAATTTATCGTCTGATTGTCTGGTAGAAGCTCATAATACAAGATTCCCTTCCAGTCCCATCAGACACAGAGCATGACCTTTTCGGATGAAGACTGGCTTTTGGGGTGGCTAAAGGTGATTCATTCCGCTTTCCCCGAGATCTTTTCCGCTCAACATTGTTATAAATAATCCATTTTTTATCCCCCGTCTCTACCTGCTTCAAAAATGGTGTCTTCTCATTGCGTTTATAGAGCGAATCGCAAATGGAAATGCGATCCATTAGATTTCTTTCCGTTAAATCGTGAGGAATCCATACATCAAAACGGTTTATATAGCTAAGCTTCACAAAATGCTCGTGGATGGTGGACCTTGATATTTTTAACATTTTTGCTAATTTACGTATCGTACAGCGTGGATTATTCTCGATTAGTATTTTGACCTGATCTTCATCAATGATGGAGGGCCTACCGGGGCGTTCTTGATCTTCAAGGTTGAAATCACCAGCTTTAAACCTAGCAAACTACTTCCACATAGCTAGTTCTGTCAGCTATAGCACCGTCACTATAAACAGCGCATATCTTGTTTGCTGTTTGTGTGACATTTTTGCCTTTCCGGTAGAAGAAAAGCATCAAAGCGTACAATGCACTTTGTTTCCTTCTATTGTTTCTATTTAAGAGCGTCAAAACTAACAAAAATTAATGTATCCTAACCAAACCTTTTTCTAAAGATATTTGAAACATCACCTTTTAGAATATGTAAACATTATCATTAGTTTTCAATCATTCTAATATATTTAGACATGTTCTAATACCACCTATCGAAAATCGCTACGAACTTTCCAGCCGTCCCAATAGTCAAAAAGTAATAACATTTTAAGGTCTTAACCATTTTTCAGAAGGTAATTCACGTAAAAAGAAAGTATATGAGCAACAGGAAAATGAAGAAAATCCATTAAGATGTCCAGTCAAATTATATGAGTTTTACTTGTCTAAATGGTACGTCTATTTATTTATTTTCTTATTTCATAAATAAACATTATAAATGAAAAATATAATAGTTATGTTAATTCTATACTGTTATTTTAGTCCAGAAAGTGTTAAGACTCGGAACGATGTATTCTATTTATTGCCAGAAAGAAGTTGTGTACCGGACAGTCCAGTATGGTATTCAACATCTCCATTGGCTAAGGAACATCTCATAAAAATGTTATATCGCATTAAAATGGTTAAAGAAATCAATGTGGCATTATTAACTAGCTAATTTCACGTTCGCATATTTATCTTTAATATCATGAATACCATGATATGCAAAAAAGTAATTGTTCCCTTATACGTCAGATAAGAATGTTCAAAGAATGTGTAGTCACTGAAATTTTTATAATTTCTATTGTATATTTTTCACTTCCTAATAAAACAGAAGAATGTATTATTAACGAAATTTTTTAGAACTCTCAGTATGAAACATATCCAAATGAAGTTGTTATTTCAACAAAAATGGGCAATACGTATGTTTATAAATTATATATGATCTATATTTTTACAAATAATTAGGACCTATGTAAGAAAAATATGTACATTACACAACTTTTTAATATACAGATAACACATAATTGGGAAACAAATTTTTATTAATAATTTTAAAAAATATTTATGAAGTTGGTTTATTTCTTTGTAACATATGTTTGCGTTTTAATATAGTCTTCTGTATTTCTAAGTGACGAAGTTCTGTATGTACATCTGAAAATATTTCATTTTGTTCCTCTTCTGGAATGGTCTCCCTATTGAAACAAAATATATTTGAATACATTTTCTTTAAAACAGTAAACATTATTTTAGTAATAATATTCAATTTTACCTGTATGTTTTCATCAAATCATATTTCTCCCATGGTTTAGCGAGAGCTGCTGCCTTTTTCTGACGTCTTTCATTAACAACTATATCTTTAATTCCTTTCAAATTTTTACGTTCCCATTTCTCTGACCAAGGTAGTGGCTTAAGAGGGACTTTAATATCATTTAATGGGACAGATTGTGAAACTGTTGTTTCTATTTCCATATCAAAAGGAAATGTACTATATTCTAATGGTGCATCTCTGAGGTAAAGTAATTCATCGTCTAATCTTCTTTCTAACCTGCAAATAAAAGGAAGCTTTTATTCCAAATTCTAATTACATTTCATTAATTATTATTTACCTCAAACAATCGATTTTCTGAATAGCAGGATCATATAAATCATAACGTACTTCCACACCTTCCCCGTTAACAACATTTCTTAAAAGAAAGGAACTTCTTAGACCACAGCCCTCTCTTAATATACATATACCAACAAATCTATTTAGTTTTTCAACTGCATGTGGTTCTGAATATGTTACTGCTAATATCGAACCAACATAAAATTCAGGAATACTTATTACTGATCTTCTACTCAACATATCCATACGTTCTAATTTTTCTCTTACATTCTGACGATATAATGGATTAGGATCTGGTAAAAATTCAGGATATACAAATCTGTAATTTGCAAATGGTGCAGATTTGGTTGATTCATTATTAGTTTGAGTTTGGGAATCATTATTGTCATCTACTTTATCATCTTTTGGTTGTGCCAAGGTTGAGAGAGCTTTAGGTTCTTTACCTAAAAATGATAATATATAGTAATATTTATATGTACTAACTGAAATATAAATTATTTAGAAATATTTCAAATGTGTGTTATTCGTTAATTGTTAATACAGTACATTTATCATGATATGTAAAGCAATATACACATATAAAAATACGATAACAGAAAATACCTAATAATTTCATAAAAGTTAATTTTTTCCATGTTTTTTGACACAATAATCTTGAGGAAATACTCATACTTGTTGATACTGATCTTAATTTGCTGTCACTTTTAATTTACACCGTTCACACGAGCTGTGTGAGGTTATGTTTTGGTTAATATTTTTTCCAATAGATAACACTACGGTCGTAAAATAAACTAATATGGTTAAGAGAATTAATTTCTGAACTTTTGTGATTGTGTCTTCCAAATTATACTCTCAGCCTTCTTTTTACATTATTTTTAACCTATGAGATGCGTGTATAAGGACTTATAGATTCTATTCAACAAATCGAAGCATTAACTGGAATAATATGTATTTTCTTACATGAGATAAGATCCAATTTACAATAAACCATATTTGGAAAGACAAGGTACGTATACAATGATTGTCGAAAAGCACGTGGTATACTAGACAAAAAAGTTACAATTACATTATGAATTGTAATTGTTTATTTATTCTCGTGGAATATTTAAAAATATTAAGATTTAAAATAATTAGACTCAGACTAAAACCATAGTAGACATAAGATTTTTTTGGTAAATTCTATTTATTTTGTGATAAATTTTGATACTTTTATTTATTATAATATTCCATTTAATTTTATGATATTTCACTAATTTATAAAAATCTATTCTTTTAGGTGTATTAATAAGCTACAGAGTTAAATTTAGTATATATTAAGACATTGGGTTCAGAAGACTTATTTATCTTGTGTATCAAAAAGGAACCATTTTAAAGGTAAACCTATTAGAATTTTGTTACATGCCTTAGATAAATTGTACAAATAGAACAAATCAAGTTTAAAATTTATTTTTAGGTTTAACAAAATATAATTAAAATGTAAAAAAAAAAAGAATTCATATATATGGAGTCATATATATTGGATTGAATTTGAACCAGTGCGAAGGAGAAATTATTCACATTTTTATCTAATTGAAAAACTACAATTTAATTTTTTAAATTTTCAATATGATAGAATCTATAACATTAGAACTACGACCTAGGCTTCAAATATGCAATGTTTTCATTCATTTAAATAAAAAAGTAAATAAAACAGGAGTTGCAATAAAGCTTTCAAAAGAAAGTATAAAAATAACTATAGAAAATAATACAATAATATTTTTAACAAAATTTGTGAAGTTAATACCAGATACATTATCAACATTAGATATTAGAAACAATTGGATTTGTTTCCGTGTACAAACAATATCTGATCCTGTATTTGGATCTTTCAAAACGCAAATAATTACCAATCCAGTATTCAATGTTAATTCCTTGAAAGATTCTTTTAAAACTACTGAGTTATTTAATACCGGTAAATGTCATATAATGTGTGCTTCTTGCAAAAACATTCTTTCTAAAGATATGTGTATTAAAAGGATTTTACCTGTACCAGATATGAATTATGATTCAAGCGAATGGTTTTGTTGTAAACATACTCATAGTAATGCTATGCATAATTTGATTCCATCAGAGTCTGATATTTTCTATGGGTCACTTTTCTTCATCATTCATGCAAGTTTATTTAATCATAACTTAAAAATAGATGAAAATATTGCAATTTGTAACAGATGTTTACAATGTTTAGGAAAAATTCTTACAGATAATTCACTTAAATTATGGAGTTGTGCTGTGGATTACAATTTATTAAATAACTCACAAAGTAAGACTGCAACAGACCCCTTTAATGATTTTTTACTTGCTATTAAAACTTCAATGACTGGTATGTTTGGTGAAGAAATAATTTTGCAATGCTGTGTAGGAAAAGAAATTCACTCTCTCATTTTAAAACCAATGGATTGGCACTTAAATTTAATGATTGAGCCTAAGGAAATGTCAGACGATAATATCGTAACTTTGCAAAGAATATCAGTTGCCAAAGTATTATATAAATATGAAGCAAGCAAAAATATTATTGATTCTGTAAATAAATCGTATTGTGAAGTTAGTTTCTCAGTAATAAGAGCAGGTTTGGAACATTTATTAACATCAACAAAACGATTTCCACAGCTTCATAGAACTGCAACTGATTGTTATATTGGATATATATGCCTAGAAAATTTTACAGACAATACTTAATAATAAAAGATATTTTTTTATTTGTATATATTTTGTATTTTTTAAATATAACAAATTTTGAATTTTTCATAAATAATTTTTCACAAATAAATGATGTTTCTTAATAAATGATTTTTAATTTACTTTTAAACCTTTTAGTGAAATTAAAAATTTCATAATTTTGGTTTATATTAAGAGTGTGCATTATTTTGATGCATGAATAAAGTTTTATTTTATCAAAAATTTACATATATTTATTCATATATTACATGTTATATTGAATAGGAATATTTTACAATGCGCTATCTATGGTTAATAAAATTTGAATGATTATAAATCACGATTTTACTTAATATAAATATCTAAGCACTGTAACATAACTAAATGAAATTAATCTCACGGAGATACTCTAATACTCTGTGGTTAATTTAAAAACAATTAAAACATATGGAAAATCTTATACATAACAAGCTATGAGAGAGATTTATATATATTTACATTATGTATGATTAATGCTCTGTGTGTGTGTGTTCCATGGAAATTAAGAACAAACAGTTATGTACATAAATATAATGTACATCATATATATGCATATTATTTTTACAATCGTGAGTATAGTTGTCCCTTTTTTAAATTTATTAATTAAATCATTTTGGATACTATCTGGAAGTAATTATTTAAAAATATCCAAAGTTCAATAACATACATAATTATTACGGAATGAAAAAAATTCGTGTAATTAAATTTCATTAATGTTTCATTAATGTTTCATTAATGCTATATTATGGAAACAGCTAAAACATATTAAAGAAGCATGCTTTATGCATTAGATCTATTACTATATAATTAATATTTAATTTTTATTTGTATTGTGTTATGCTAAAACTGTATTGCAATTATTCTTAATAGAAACGATAAATCATCATCAGAAATATTGTTTTTATAGCTGTATATATTTTTTTAACAGTACATAAGCTTGTATGTCGATGTCAACATATAATATATAGCACAATACTATGTAAACTTGTTTCCTTTAAAGCAGTAACTATATCTGTGATAATATATTATAAAAAATAATTTGCCTGCTATCAAAATACATATGTACCTTTCAATGAAATCTTAATATTGTATAGTATTTAAATATTTGCTATTGTACTTAATCAGGTTTATATAAAAAAGAAAAAAAAAATGTTAAGGAAGGAATTTATAATACCTTTCAGTTTTGTTCTTCTGCATAGCACAGAGTCATCAGATTTAAAATTAGTAAACATATTATTAATCATATGTGTTAGGCCTTAAATTTCTAGTACTGTGCAATATCTAAAACTGCAGCAAATTATTTATGTTGTAGCACTTTGATTGGAACAAGAATGTGATCTGTCTGCAAGTGGTTTTACATAGACCCAACTACCATCTTTAGTTTCTTTGAACAACTATTAGAAGATAAGACTTTATATAATCATTTGAAATAGAAAGTACGTAATTTTGAAAGAAAAATGTACCTTAGTTTGCCAATTAATATTGTTTTCTTTCCTATTACGTGCTTCATCTCGTTGTTTTTGTTCGATTGCACATTTAGCAGCTGTTGCCTTTTCCATGTCGTTAATCCTTAATCCAACAGTTACATCCCGCCAAACTTTTCGTGATTCGTTTTCCTCTTGTTCACACACTGGCTTCACTAATTTTCTTTGAGTGTAAAGTTCTTTAACGTCCGCAAAAATTTCAGTTCTCTATAAAAATTGAATTTATGAATGAAAAAAGAATAAAATGAGAAATTGGTATCTTTTATAACATCTTGTGTACATACTCCATCAGCCCACTTTGCTTCCATGGCACCACTCCATTCTCCGTTTATAACAACAAATGGTTTCTTATCTCCTGGTTGTGTAATTTGACATGTAATTCGATTACGCTTACCGCCATAAAAAGGTTTTGTCAAAAATTCTACAGCAGCATGATAACCAGTTTGTGTACAATGGATAGTTGCAGTCCCCCCTAACTCTATCCATGGTACAGTGAGAATAGATCTACCATAACCATTTGGGAAAGTCAATACATATTCTTCCCCATGTTGTAATACATTTACCCAACCCTTTCCAACATTATGTACTCCTATACTCAGTCCAAGGAATTTGCTTTTTGTCCATACATGAGCTCCGAAACTAATTTTTTTTGCATAATGTTCAGCATAAAATGCACTTACTATAATGCGAATCGTACTTATTTATCTAGAAGAATATTTTTAAAAGATTTTAATAAATAAATATAAGTAAACTTACTGGGAGGATGATGAGAAACTTGTTCAGCAATAAATGAAAGCTGATTTTCTTTGCACCAAGGTACAGGACCTCCAACAACTAGTTTTGTATCATTAGAACTATCTATAGCATCATTAGGAATATCCCAATGACATCTAAAAATTTCACCTAATATTGGATTATATGGTTTCTTAGCTACCCCTGATTTACGACCTGCATGGAAACTGCATAAATACCAACGAACTACTTGAACCATTCTATCTTTAGCAGTAGACATATCCGCTATGCTAAAATATGGAATACTATAGTGTATAAAGAGTTACAACAAATAATTTTGAAAAATATTACTAATATTATTTATTTCATAGAGTATACCTTACAAACTGATTTGGATGAGTAAAATAGTCTGCATACATTTCAAGAAGCGACCTGCGCTCCAAAATGAATGTAGGTAATGCTACTTTTGTTAAATCCATACCAATTTTTACTTGAGAAAGAAGATGAGTCACTACGGATCCATGGGATTCCATGGAATCCACTAAAAAATACCATAAGATAAGGATTTAATCTTATTTAAATAATTTACATTTTAATATAATAGTTACTAACTTTCTGTTTCACTTTCCTCTTCATAAAGGGCTGTAACATGTAACAAAAGCTTACAACAATAATTTATAAACAATAATGTATAGTAATTTAAAAAATGAGAAAAAAGTAATTTCTTTTTTTAATATAATTCGTTTTAATGTTTCTCCTAAGTCAATAATAGTTGTAATATGTATACCAATTTAAAACTTTAAACTCAAAAAATACAACCTATAAGAACAGAAATTTTCGCATAAATATAAAAAGATTTCTTTTGTTATGTATATATTTTACTATAATTTAAAAACTTACTATTTGAAGCTGCACCCAGCATATTGTGTTTTAATAAAATGTCAATTAAAATCCATTCCTAAATACGATCATTATATGATATTGACTATACGCAATATAAACGTCTTTTTCTGAGAAACAAAATTTTCCAAGAGGGGAAAACTATTCGAAGTTGATTAAATTCATTTTTCTGTAATTGTGTCATACTAAAAAATATTCACACTTGATTTTAACTACAAATTTGATAATGCTTTACTACAAGGTTCGGATGAGACAACAATTCACGTGTATAATAATTGTAGTTGTGGGTTAAGTCGACTGATATCGAACCTCTATTATCGATAACCAGTGCAATTTATTATGGATTTTTAATGTTTATGTAATTTCTTTCTTATTTAAAATTTGAATGTGCTTTATGCTGTGTTTTATTTGTTACTCTGAATTTGTAATATAGATATATTTGTTATAAATAATTAACAATAATCATAACATATTTTAATGTTTTTATCATTCTTTTAATTTGATTAAATATTTATATATTGACTTTATTTGAATTTCTTTCTTGATTTTGAACATGTACACACTAAAATTATATATAAATATATGTATAATAAAAAACTGAAAACAAATAAAATACAGTTATCATATCCTAAGAAAAAAGAAATGTATACAAAAAGTTGATCTTATATTTGTTAAACAATATATGATACATATCAACTTTTAAGCACTTAACACAGATTAATACTTACCATCGTAATCAACAGAGCCATCACCTTTTGTAGGTGGCAACGGATTTTGCTTCCGATTTTCGTTCGATACATCCGCATGTGAACGTTCACTATCTCGTCTTCTACTGAATTACAAAATATATCACATATTTCTTAAATTTTATATTAAAGATTCATGAACCCTGATAAATACTTACATACTGATATGATTTTGCATTGCAGAAGGAGGTGATATTTCGTCTGCTGCATCATAATAATCTTCGTCTTCATCCGAAGATGAATAAGAGAATTGGGGTACAGGGAGATCCCTATCCACAACAGCTTTACAAGTAAAAATCAATGAAGAAAATATGTATTTTAATCCGTTTGTCTACTTGATTGATAGTTTTATTTTTAGGAATACTATAACTTAATAATTTGACATTTATTTTTAATTTAGTACACATAAATAAGAAAAAATAAATTACCATTTGGCAATGTAGGTACCCTTAGTTCTACACATTCAGAACCTAATTCAATACCAGTCTGTACAGTTGCTTCTGGTTCTCTAACAGCAACTAAAATTTATTATATTGCATGTCTTTTATTATAGGTGTATTTTATACTCGCATTTAAATACATACCATGAGATAATGAAGGCGAAACGTGTATTGAATCAGTGGGTCCCCTATATACTCCATTTACAGGTATTGCTGTATTCTAAAAGTATAGAATTTTTACTACATACAAACTATACCTAATTCTATTAAATGTATAAAATTTAATTACAAAGATTTATTAATATGGTGTCTTATAAACACAGAAGAATTTTGGACAGTGAGGGGAGTCGGACAAGGGTGCCCGCTGAGCCCGACGTTGTTTAACATCTACGTGGCAGGGCTGGAAGAAGAACTATGGAAAGGACAAGCTGGGTGCATTGCAATAGGAGGAAAAAAGATATGGTCACTGACGTACGCAGATGATATTGTGTTGATGGCGGATAGAGAAGAGGAGCTAAAGGAGATGTTAAGGAGATTTAAGAAATTTTTAAAAGAAGCCGAATTGGAACTGAGCGTGGAAAAGACTAAAATAGTAGTATTCGAAAAAAGAAGGAATAAAAGGAGACAAAGAAGATGGAAATGGGGAGAGCAAGAATTAGAAGAAGTAGACGAGATAAGATATTTAGGATACATATTACAGAAAAACGGCAGTGATGAGGAGCACATACAAGACAGGAAAAGGAGTGCAACGATAGCAATGAAGAAAACATGGAGCGTGGGAGAAAGAATATTCAAACAGGATTACAAGAGGAGAATGAAGATGTTTGGAGCATTGGTAGAGAGCGTAGCGCTGTTTGGAGCAGAGGTATGGGGCTGGAACATGGAAGAAAGATTAGACAGGATAAAAAGAAGATACGTGAAATGGATCCTAAGTTCAGATAGGACAACACCAAACTACATACTGATAGAAGAGGGTAAGCTAGAAGAAATCAAGGAAAAAGCATTAAAAAGAGCAGCAAGGTACCAGGAGAAAACCCTAGAATCGAAAAGGGAGCTGGTAAAAGAGTGCATAAAGGAAAGAGAGAGAAACTGGGGAAATGGACAGGAAGGGAAAAGAGCAAGAAAGAGAAAGAAGGGACTAGAAGAGGTGAAAAACGGAGAGAAACAGAGGGAAGCAAGGGAAGAGCAAGAAAGGTTGACAGTAGATCAAATTATAGAAGAGAGAAGGAAGAGAGAAACAGAAGAGAGGAGGAAAAGGATAAGGGAATCCGGATATAACAGATACTACAGAAATATAACCAAAGATGAGATACCAAAGTACTTGGAAGGGAGGATGAAGTGGAAGGACAGGAAAATTATAGCCAGATTCAGGTGTGGAAACGAGACAAAGGCAAGGGAATACTGGAAAGAGGAGGGAGAAAAAAAGTGCAGACTATGTGAAAGGGAAGAAGAGGACCTGAGACATGTAACAGAAGAATGTGAGATAACGGGAGGACCAAAAGATATGGAAAAGACACTGAATGAGACTGGAGAAGGACTGATGGAATTAAAAGCAATAATAGCGAAGAGAAGGGCAAGGGCAATACAAGACGGGGAGGAATGACAAGAAGGTAGCACAGCAAGGAGACAAAAGACCAAAGTAGCAAATAATGTGTAGTCATAAGTGGCCAATAGCTAGTAGTCATTAGTGCTAGCTGCTAGAGATAAGAATATGTTAAGGAGTGCAATACAATAAATGTAAGAAATGTAAATCGAAAGTTCGTCCAAAGCCGAAAGGCATGAACTAAAATAAATAATAATAATAATAAATAATATGATGTCTTATATTTATAATGAATATTTACCTTTGCAATTTGTAATTGAACAATTGTATGTTTAACTGAATTGAGCATTGCATTGGCTTGAGTTAAAATTGCTGTATATTTTTGTTGCTTTTCTTCATCTTCTGTAGCAACAGATCTTTGTTTTGTTTCAATTAATTTTATTTGATCAATCAATAATTGAAGGTAAGCATCTGCTTCAGCTACTTTGCGATCAAAGTCTTGCTTCGGAGGAGATTTTTTAGGATCCCATCTCTAGAGTAATTTAAATTTTACTTAAGCATTAAACTAAATGTAGTTTTTGTTCTTAATATCTAAGTAACCATACAGCATGTGAATGACGTAATATAGTGTCTTCTAAAGCACGAATCCAACGTTCTCGTTCCTCTGCATTTCTTGTTTGAAAATGAAATGTTTTTGGATCATCTTTGTATGATGATGTAGTAATTGTAAATGTGCTATCGTCCTCATCATCAATACCTATAATAGCACCTCTTAAACGTACACATCCTCTACGTGCTCCTCTCATCATTTTTTCTTTACTCTGCAATATAATTAAGGCACAACATAACAATTTATCATATTCAAAATATAATATTTATAGCAATTGTAAAGAAAATATAATTAATATTTGCAATTTAAATACATATTTGTTTAAAAATTAGATATCGGAAAGAGCAATAATAAAATTTTCATGTAATATCAATTAACTATTGGTAATTAAATTATAATTGATATAACATGATAAAATTTACATATCCATAATAATTCTTTTTGAATATGATTTAACTTTACCACATAAAATTAATAAGTACTTTTGAAATTAAATGTAATTTTGTAACTAGATATTTAGAGATCAGCTGACTATGACAGATGTGCAAGTATTTAAAGAAATACAAATAATGTTTTAAAGCAACTAATAAATAAATTCAAAGATTACTAATGCATACAGAAATTTATATTAAATTATAATTTTGAATCAAACATTGCATAAATGTTTAAAAAGAAAATGGGGTGTAACCTATTAATGAACAAGAGAACAGTAAATGTAACAATTACAATATTTAAAAATTCTTACCGTATAATACGATAGAAGACCAGCATTATCATCTAAAACAAACCAACGATATTGCCATCCATTAACAACATTTGTCCATTTACTAAGTGAACCTTCCATCGTCGACATTGTTATTTGTTGCTCGCTGTTATTTATGAGTGTATGTGTATGCATAAACCAAATGTAAGCATATATATATATATATATATATATGCTTACATTTGCCTATATGTGTTCTGTATGAACGCATAGAGAGGTAACTCGATAAGAAAACTAAAATAAGACGAATTTCCAAATATCCTCGTCATATTTAAAACAATTTACATGGTATCTAAAAAATGTAATTTCTAAACTCACTGTGAATTTACAAAATTGAATGTTCTAAATAATACAAATATCTATTTTTACTTGACATGCGCAGTCAATGAAACAAGTTTTTCTTCGATAACAGATGATTCTACTGCAAAAGCTTGTCTATACTGATTTGCTTATCTTTCTAGTTACTTCTTATAGTCTACGATTATAAAAGATTACATTACGATAATAATAAAATAACGAATGCAACATGTAACATCGAAAGTTGTATAAATGAGTAATAACGTTAATACAATGAAGGATTTTATATATATATGAATGTATGAATGTATACATAAATAAATAAGTAAATAAAATAAACAATTTTCTCTCGATCTGAATAAATATTAAGAAGGCACACATTCGATTTAACTGCTTAACTGAGAAAACATGTAAGTATTATCTGTTCTCAGTCAGCTGATTAATTACTTTACCTTTGACATATTATGTCTCTGCATATTATTTATTATTTATTATTATTTATTATACATAGTCCTCGCTTAATATGCTTATTTATTTTAGCATGATTTAGCGTAATATTACCTTGCAACTAACAATTACAATTAATTGTAAATAAATTCGTGGTTCGTAATCATTTTGCAATATATACATTTCTATTAATCATAGTTCATGAATTATTTATCCCAAGAGTAATTTGTAACATAATGTTTATTTTGAAAAATATGCAATACTTGATTAACTGATTTAAAAAATTATACGTTATACTATGATAATTTGATTAACGTTGTAGATACCTATTTGATAAATAAATTACAATATTATTAAAGTTTTGGTAATATATTAAAAGTCATTAACTGAACATATAAGATCATTTATAATAAAAGAATATTGCTTTTTTGTAAATTAAAATATAAAAATGAATGAGAGCTATATATTGAAAATATTTGTTCAGTAGACATACAAAATATTTATAAGAAAATACATTTTTTTTTTTAGTTAATCTCTGTATTATAGATACAATTTTTATATATATATATATATCTTATATCTTTATTATATCTTTATGTATCTTGTATCTTTATTATATCTTTATGTTAATGTGTAAATTCAAGTAAATTACAATTTAGTACTTCTATATGCAGCATAGAACAGATATGGAGAAGAAACATGGTTCTAATATAGTGGAAGAGGAAGAATTAGAAGAATCTGAAAATATAATTATAAATGAAGTTGATGGGTTACCAAATTTACATCCTAATTATCAACAATTGGAGCTAGAATTTGATGTAGAAAAAAATCGTTCTGATACAAATACAAGGACTATTGAAGATTTAGTACATGATGAAGATTTACCAACATCAGTTATTGTAACTAATGTAGATCCCAGAGTTTTTAAAGATGATGAATTAAAGGTGACAAAAATATATAGTAAAATTGCATGTAATAAATTCAATATCTAATAAGCATATGTTTTGTTTTTGTAGCAAGAAATACAGAATCTCTTCAAACAGTTTGGGGAAGATGCTACATTTCAATATTTTAGATCATTTAGAAGAATGAGAGTGAATTATAGTTCTCCAAGTGCAGCAGCAAATGCCAGAATACAATTACACCAAGCTCATTTTGGCGAGACAGATATCAACTGTTATTTTGCACAACCTGTTACCCCAATAGGTTTGTAAATTTATTTTTTTAATGAACATTATGCTATAATAATTAACGAGAGTTTTATCAACTTTAAAAATAATATATATTTCAGATGTAGAAGATCAACACCTTCACCCACCAGCATTAACAAAACAGTTCCTAATTTCACCACCTGCTTCACCACCTATTGGATGGCAGCCTAGAGAGGAAGGCGAACCTTTAGTTAATCATGACTTATTGGCAGCTATAGCAAATTTATCTGCAGGTTCTGTCATTTATGGAGTTTATAGCATGTTTTTGCATGTGTATTAAGTACGAAAATCTCCGATAACTGCCAGAAATTCGGGACCCAGGTGTTGTAAACAATTCTATTCCTTGAAACTGAAATCTTAGCTGTACCGAACATAAAAAAAGACAACGCAAGTGAAAGAGGAAGAGGAACTGAAAGAGAAAGAGAAAGAGATCTTTAATTAAAAAAATCAAAATTTTTTATTTTTGATTTTTGATTAATGAAGCTTTTACTAACATATTAAGATGACATCGAACATGATATAATTTGGAGCATATTTGCATACTTGATGATAATTAAATAAGTGATAATGAACATCGATAAGTAAATATAATTCAAATTTTATCGTGTTCCGTTTCATTTTAATCAGAAAATTCCCACAAATACGTTTGTAAAAGATTAATTTAAAAAAACGTTAAAAATAAAAGAAGTTTCATTTTTGAATTATTACCTAGATACGTACATTGTCTCAGCGATATCTGGGATTGAATCATGTGAGTCTAATCAACCCTTCGCGGGTCGCTGAGCTTTCCAGTGCATTGAGGGGAACCTTCCCTCAGTAGTAGGGATGATGAAGATGCAATTATCGAGAGATTCTATTTTGGCAGTTATCGGAGGTTTCCAATACATGTATATATTATGTACACATGTATGTATATACCAGTCATACAAATAATTTTACAGGAGGCAGTCATGAATTACATCCTGGTGGTTCAGGACAACCTGGCATAGTTGTACATGTTTGTGAAACAACAAATCCTATGAAAAATGTTCCACGTATTCAACATACACGTTGTCCAGAACATTCATAAACAGCTCTATTAGAAATATTGTCCACTCATTTGACAATGAATTATTTATCCATCCAAGAAGCAATTAGTGGCATTACAAACAATGATATTCAACACTCAAAAATTTATATTGCAATATTGCAAAATTAATACTTTAATTTGAGATCACAAATTCACAAGAAATAATCTGTAAATGTGTTTTGCTCAGAGTAATATATGTAAGTATTTAAAAAGATAATAAATAGATAACAAATATTTTATTAAAAGTTATGTTTTCGTTTACAGATAAATAATATTTTATGCTGACATTACAAATAAATAAAAATACGTGATATAATGAAATAATTTAAAAAAGTCATCGAATATTAAATAACGTACAAATAAACTATTAGAAAAATCTATATAATATTTCGGAATAACTTTACACCAATTCTTATCCTCTTTTAATTTAAAATCACAATTTAAAGTATTAGATGCTTACTTACAATTATAAAAATTAATATTACAGTATCAAGGGTAAACGATATTGAAATTAGCGATATTAACGTTTCACTCGAAGTATCGATGTTACAAATACTTTTAAAGGAAGTATATAAAATTTATGATCTTAGAAAAGGCAATTAGAATTAAATCTTTGATCTGTTAATTATCTCAGAATTTCAAGCAGGATTTACTCGAGAAATATAATTTGTTACAAAGTGGGTGTGTGTGTGATAAGTTTGAGTAACATTGATATTTAATGTACATATATGTGATTATAAGAATGTACCATGCAACATATGAAAAGTGGTATCAACGATACTGTTTTCTGTCATATTTTAATTAATCAATATTAAAATTCGGAAGTGTGTGAATGATTTTTTTCATTAAAAAAAATTAATCTTTAGGGAGAATGCATATTTTATTAATTAAATTTTTAGGATATATATACTTAATAAAATTATAAGTAGTGTTATCATTTCAGGAAGAATTCTTTGTAATAACAAATTAATATGTTATTCAAAATGTATTAATGCTACATGTTTTTTTTGTAACAATAATGTTTATGCATCTGTATATGTAAATGTATATAGTGTTCCCACTTGCATAAAATATATTTCATATTGATGTAAGATTTAAAGTAATATAGAATTGTTGAAAATTTATAAATATGTTATAGCAAATTACTTTTGTGTGAATAAATATGTTACTCAAAACCTGTTTTTTATGTCTGAATCTTACAAAGATAAAATAAAGAAAATGTCTTTTTATGATCTATCTGCTCAATTATTTCATTTCAATTATATTAGATACTCTAGCTTAATTTTAAAAGGTATTGTTTTATTCATGAAAATTTGTTCATTTTAAAATAATACTTTATAGGAAAAATGTAATAAGATACATCGAAAAATATAAAAAATCCTTTTTAATTTCGAAATTGTTCACTTTTACACTTGTCAATCGCATATTGAAATAATATAAAAGCTTTATACACATAAATGTTAATAGTAATGCGTGTGTTGAGTAAAGATCTTATCGTTCACAATACAATTATGTAAAATTTCTTTAGTACAGGGATTATACAACGTCTTATTATTAAAATATAAAAGAATTAAAATTTTATAACCTTACATTTATATATAACGGTATAGGCCATTTCTTATATTCTCCCTTTGTATGAATTTTTGTTCATTTTACATTTTTTCAATTGAAAATTATTAATATTATTTCGGTTAAAAGAAACATAACGTAGTCCATAAAAACAGAATACAAAAAATATTGTATACAAGAAGTCCTGTAATTTCTGTACTTTCTACAATTCAAATAAGTCAATGAAAAACAATCATATTTGGAAAATATGTACACTTGCAGTAAATAAACATATCCATGCATTTAATAAACATATCCAGACATGTGTTAAAATGTATAATGTACATATCGTGAACATTGTCATTGAAAATTAAATACATCTGTGACGAGCTTATAGTATTCATAAATATTTTAAACAATTTACTTTATTTTTGTATAAAACAGGAGGTATAAAATATATTTATGAAATTGTGATTACGTCAAAAGTAAAAGACAACATAATGACATATAATGAAATAAAAATTTTTGATCTTGTACATTTTTTCCCTTGATGTTTTCAAGTTTTGAAAGAAAGAAGAGAAGAAAGAGAAAAAAAAAAAATTAATCAATTTTATAGTCCGAGTTTTTGAAATATTATAATAATTACCTGTTTAGTAATGCATATTTTCATGGTCGAAGGCGATATCATATTTAATCATAATTTATAAACGATATGACTCTGTATGATGGTACTAACTTTTCATTTAAAAGATGTGTTTTTTGTGAACATGTTACAAACAACGTTAACATCTTTCAATTACATTGGGATTTTTGAGCATACAATCTGATAAACAAGAACTGAATTTTTATAAAAATATAATATTAATCATAAGAACAGCATTATACGTATGTATAATCCCGGCCTATGCCATATACACAAAGGTGTTAATGTCATCGTCGTGTCTACGTATATATTTATGCTCAATAAGCCACTCAATTTGTTCTTTTATCATCTTTTTACTTGGCAGAAACATGTTCTTTAATATATCAACTAATTCGGTTTGTAACTGAGCATTACTGATTTTTTTACGCATCTTTAAAATCTTGATGATTGCTTCCTGTTAAAAGATATACGTAAAAGATATATGTATCATTAATTTTACTTAGAGGAAGGTAAAAAGACAAAGTTAGTTGAATAGAAAGTGTACCTGAACTCTTAGTATTCTAAGTTGTACAATGGATTGGTTGTCTTCTTCTTTACTTCGTTCAGTTGATAATTGAAGTCTTCCTATTAAATTAATTTTACCTCGTTTTTGCAGTTTACCATTTTTCCTAAGAATTAAAAAGAAGAATTAATTATATGTATTTTGAGTAAATTAAATTATTGCGCGATTGTTCAAAAAGTATTACTAACACTATAGCGAATTCTTGGTTCACCCAAAATCGTGTATCATTTGCAAAATCTTTGGGACTATGCGCATGTGGTTCAACTAGAAGAAGTTGACGTTTGAGTTTTGGAAAGGCACACAAAGACCATAAAGTTCGTCTGAGTTCCGGATCAGGAAGTTCTGTTGCCAATCGCAAATTTTCATATGATATCTTTTCAAACGGCCGCTGATTCCAAGCAAATAAAACTGCCATTTGAAATGTTGTTACATCCACATCAAAGCGTCCCACTTGGTTAGAAAATGTTATCTGGAACACCATCCAAATTGGTTGCAAGGTGAAGCTGAAAATTAGAACCGAGATATTGAATTTTTTGAAAAACTTTACTCTATACCCATGTTTACTGCTTCAGAAAAATTTATGTTATTCTGCTTTAATAAACATATACATAGTTTCTGATCGAAACTGTATTAACACTTTTATGATTATGGCCAAAAAATTTCCTTTTTAAATCATAACAATAATTAAAAAGATGTAAAAATATCTCTTTCTAATATTTTTTTTTTTACAAGACATTTTCTTTCTTACCGTGCCATTAGACATATGATGGTACCACTGTAATTTTCTTCCACTGTGTTTTTTTTTATAAAATTCCTCCACTTCAGGAATATAATCTTCTAGTTGTAGTGGTAAACTTACGGTGACACGTTCACTACCTCTAGCCCAAGCACCCGCATTTAGTATCTATAACAAATTACATTAATGCCTTTTAATATATGTATTTTACAATACATAAACCAAAATATTATTATAACATCTTAGCCCATACCTTAATGTTAATACTATCTGCAATAGCAGCTCTACATTGCTCTTTAAATTGTTGATTTAGATCTTGTGACACTTTAATGTCTTGAAACATTCGTGCTAATTTATTAACATAATCAGCAGGCATTCCGACTTCACGAAGCCATTCTACCATATTTTCCTCTTTCTCAGAATCAGCGGATGTATCTAATATTAAACGCCTTGTTAAATGAGCTTTATGATAGCGCATAAATACATCCTTATTTTGAACATATTTTAGCACTAATAACTAAAATAAAACCAATATAAGATAAGTACGAGATAAAATGATTTCAGATATTAAAAATATAATAGTAATATATATAAGTTAAGGTGCATACTACATCTTTTAGTTTGCTTTCAATTTCATCAGAAGTTAATTTTTTACTGAGTGGTGTTTTCCTAAGTAACATATCACAGTAGTTAGCTAGAAGTTCTGGACACTTTGATTCTGGCTGTCCATTATTATTGTTGTTGGGTTTATTATTTAAAATCGTTGTACCAATACCAGAACACTGACGTGCAGGTAATTCTAATCTGAATACCGTCGCGTCATTTACGACAAGTTTGTAAGCTTTATCTCGAGCAGTTAGAAATCGAGGATCATCATCAAATGCTTCTTTAACAAGAATTGAAAACCGACGAAAAAGATCTAATAATCTTTCAACATATTTTTCAGAATCTTGAGTAATAACATCCACAGCTGCCATCATATCAGCTAAACCTGCACTTGCTATATGTTCTTCTAAATTCCTTAACATTGGACCAACTCCTTCAGGAACTCTATCCATTAGTTTTAGCATTAACCTAAGTTCTATAATTGTAATTCAGTTTATACCATTACAAAAATGCTATTATAAAAATATAATTCAAATTACATTATACTCACTATCTGTTTGACGATGCTGAATCATTCGCGGACATTCTGCTAATATGGCTGGCTTAAAAGTTGCCACTAATACACGTACGCAACAATCAGTTAAAAGCTGTACACTAGCACTGTTTGGTTCCAAGTATTTTTGGGCACGAAGTTCTTCTTCTTGTAACTTTGCATCAGCATAACGCATATAATTTTCTACACCATGTAATGATAGCTGTTCAGGTGCTTTAACCCAGTAGAATGCTTCTGTTGCTTCTATATAGGCTGCTTCAAAATTTTCTCTATAGATTTGAAGCTTATCAATTGCATTTGAACATAAATTTACTGTAATATAATTTAACACAACTTTAAATTTATAAGATGTATAAGGAGATAATTTATATAAACAAAAATTTGTTATATACCATAAGATTCTCTAACACCAATAACGAGTTGTGAATCAAAGGCTTCACCATTTCTTTCAGCACGAACAAGTCTCATAGCTGAATCTTGAAGTTTTTGTTTTATTTCTCCAAATATACTTTGATTCCAACTATCCAACATCAGCTATAATAAACAAAAAAATGTGCATTATGGAATTATATTATTGAAAAATTAAAAAAAAGAACTTTACTTTTCTAACAATATCATCAGGTTGGCTTTTTTTTTGTACGCTGGATGGTGCCTTTCCAGCAAGAGACGTTTCTAATTGTCTAAATGGTGTTGGCAAATAATTACATTGTGCAAAAAATTTTCTCCATTCAGCTATATATGCTTTCAATAAAGCTTGCTCTTCTTGGTGTGCTAAAACTCTCTAGAAAGTGCATAAAACATCAATATTTTTTTTGTTGATAAAATATCTTTTTTATATTTATAAATTATAATATGTACCTGCTGAGCTTGTTTTATAAAATCCATTATGTCTTCTTTGAGCGCATCTAACAATTTAAGAGCACCTTTGTCATTCCATACACATACTGCATGAACTAAGAAGAATAAATCTTGCCATTCTGCTTGAGTAACAGGTTCTTGTTTGAGTAATTTCAAAATAGTTGGTCTCATACATGGCCATTTATCTTCAAACATAAACTGACTTTTATCCTAAACACATAATATAGTAGAATATTAACTTTAAGTTTATGTTTACTTACTAAGCTCTCATTATTAACACGAATATTATTTTAATCATTGTGCATTATTTTTTTTATCAAACATAAAAATTAAAGTATATGTACAATACCATCTGTGAAAATATTTTTATTAACTAATGATTTATAGTTCTGTTGTATAATCGAAAAACTAGTATCCAATTGTTAAAAAATAACAATATCTAAGTTAATCATCAGTATACTGAGGTAACAGTAACATTGTATGAATATTTTCAAATATTCTTAATGTACAATTTTATAGATATTTATATATACGTTAAAGTTCAAAACGTTCTTTGACAATTCAAACATTGTATAGGTTATAAAGATTTATATTATATTATCGAAAGTAAAACAATAAAACAAAAATTTTATAAATTTAAGAAGTTCTCTTTAAGAAATTCTCAGATTTATTCCTCAGTGTAAATTGATTTCAAATACAAATATTATTATTCAATGACAACTAACCATCGGCACCTTCGCATAAAGTTTTGACATGTCCTATACCGCAATGAGTCTACGCCAATGAGTACAAACAATAGGTATTACAGTGAACAGTACTGATTAATTATAATAAGGATTGTTTTAAACGTCAATTTATACTTTAATAGATGTTTATTTTAACACTAAAATAGATTTTGCACTTATTTATCGCGATATATCATGTATATTTAAAAAAAAGATGATACATATATACATACCATTTTTTCTAAGGAAGAAACGTAATACAACATAATACATACATACAGTGTACCGTAATGTAATACTATAATGAGAGACTCTAATAAACGTAAAATAGTATAAAACATATATATACATACAGGTAGATAGATCACATGTAGGAATGTTAAATAGGTTAAGGAAAAAATAAGAGGAATGTAAGATGTAGAAGATAAATGTAAAAACAAGGTCATTTCTTCTTATATATAAAAAGTTCACATTAATTTTCGTATACAATACAAAATCAATGTCTTTTATATGTGTTTCCTTATTATTTAAAACGCTGTTTTTTAAACATTGTGTAAGAACTTCGCAGTTTTTGTATTTTTAGTATTAGAAAATTTCGAATAAAAGACAAATATTTTCTTAATGTATAGCCTTTATTGCACTGACTGCAATGTATGTATATTAAAGTGATGTAATAATAAAACAATATATAGTATATTAAAGCGCAAATTTGTATAAAACATTATTCAGAAATTAAATTTCCTAAACGAAAATAATATATAAATATAGATGAAAAGTAGCGTTATTTAAATGCTGCACAAAATTTAAAAAAGTAATTTTTCATCTACGTATAATAAAATTACATTTTACATTAGAGATGTATTTTAAATTTATATTGAACTACTGACATTCTTTTATATTATATTTCTTAAACTTAATTTAAAAATTAAGAACATTTTATTTTGTATTTGGATAATTTATGATGCCAAGTTATTTATCATGGCATCTGAATTGTGTGAAACGAAAAATGTACATTTTTAAAGGAATAATATTATATTACATTATATTAAATCCATTTTGTTATTTGACAGATAATAGATGTAAATATTTAAAACGGCTAATCTTTAAGATAATGTTAAAGAAAGGTCAATATTTTCCTCGGCCCTTAATGACTCATTATATCATTCTAACACTCTATTTTTTACATTTAAAGTCAGTAACAAATGTTATAAGTACACGTGGAATTAAACTTAGATATGGTTACCTAAAAAGAGGGGAGTAAATATCTATTATTTATATATATTTATAGAAACGAAATTGTGTCAACGTTTTTCCGGGTATAGATGTGAGTTGAACATTTTGAAATCATAATCATTATTATTATGTAAATAATGGTAAATTAAAAATCTACAAACATTATAATTTAAATATATTACCATAAGATTTATTTGCTACATACTAATATTCCACATTCTTTATTAGAAATTTTACATTTAAAATTATGACATAATATTTAATAAATAGTTAAATATGTATTACAATAATTAAACTAAAAAGTTAGTAAGAAAAATACATGTCTGTGGCAGCGTGATTGTAGTCACGTCACGTTAAGATTACAGGTCGTCTGCTACAGATGAGATAAAACATTCCAGATGTGGTGAAATACCGTTACATTTTAGCTTGACTTAAATATGTAATAGAATAAAAACTATAACACTTGTATAAATGTAGGTGGATTTGTGTATATTTAATAGAGGAACATTTAATGGAACAACATTAATCAATAAGCAATACAATGAAAGCATCAATAAAGTTTACTTTTGACAGGGTAATTTACGTTTCTGGTGGCACGTAGTCTAGTCGGTGTTATAAAAGGAGGAAACCTCGGTTAGTACCGCGGTGACGTACGATAACTATTATCAATTAGAAAACGTGACTGATAGGTATACCAGTGAATTTAATTATGAAGTGCGAAACCAGTGAAAATATGTTCGGCATATTAATATTATTTGCGATGTTTTTACCTTCTATTGTACATTCCAATTATTTTGGAACGAACAATGAAAAGAATGATCAATGCTTCTGTAAGGTACTATTCTCGTTGTTTTCCCGTTATTCAACTTTTTTCATAAAAAGTAAACATAACCTACAATCAAATCTGTCAACTTTAACATATGTGAATATATGTTATCTTATATTATCTCTAACTTAATATCTTTTTCATAACTTTAAGTTATTAAATTATGTTTATAAAAATTTAGTTGAAGGGATCAATTGATGACTGCAGTTGTAATGTGGATACAGTGGATTACTTTAATAATATGAAAATTTATCCAAGAGTTCAGAGTCTTCTAGTCAGAGATTATTTTCGCTTTTATAAAGTAAATTTAAAACAAAAATGCCCTTTTTGGGCTGACGATAGTAAATGTGCTATAAGATACTGTCATGTAGAACCTTGTCAGGAAGTAAGTATTTAATACGTTAGTTTAATCTATACGCAAAGATATTATAATATCATTTTATACAAATTGTTGAAATTTATGTATATTATATATATTTTTATACTTGTAGGAAGACATTCCAGATGGTTTAAAAGGAGATATGTTAAAGAACAGTCATTTTAATGAAAGTCCTGCGGATAAATATAAAGCTTCAACACAATATGACGATTGCTTACATAGGACTAAAGATCATAATAAAGAACTGGGCTATTTAAATACAACAATTAGGTAAAGAAAAATAATTCTGGCACATTCATAAATAGAATTATTTATAAACAAGATTTCAAATTCATTTTGATATATTTTGTTTAGTTCAGAGAACTACAAAGATTTTGAATTATGGAAACAATATGATGATGCTCAAGATAATTTTTGTGTGAAGGAGTCTAGTCCTGGAGAATATGTGGACCTTTTGCTAAATCCTGAAAGATATACAGGTTATAAAGGACAGAGTGCACATAGGATATGGCGCAGTATTTATAAGGAAAATTGTTTTAGGTAAAAATATAGGTTAATGATAAAAAATGAAATAGATATTAAAAATTGCTGCATTTTATATTTATATATGTATACTTAATTCCAGACCTGAAAATTCGCCACATAATTTTATTCAGTCTTCAAAAATAAATGGTGAATAGTTTTAATTCAATAGTATACTAATAATATATTTCAAAGTATCCATTGATTTTATTGTGATATATTATAATTTGTAGGGATGTGCCTGGAAAAAAGGGTGTTCTACCGTGTTATATCAGGGCTTCATACTAGTATTAATATTCATTTGTGTTCAAAATACTTGTTGTCACCAAAAGACAATTTAGAGATAGTGCCTGGTGGCAGATGGGGCCCTAATTTGCAAGAGTTTCAAAAAAGATTTTCACCAGAGGAAACAGGAGGTGAAGGTCCAAATTGGTTAAAAAATTTATATTTTACTTATCTGCTTGAATTAAGAGCTTTGGCAAAAGCTGCACCATATTTGGAAAGAGAAGAATATTACACTGGTAACAAAGCACAAGATAAAGACACCCGTTTGGCAATGAATGATATTTTAAATGTTGTTAAGTAGGTATTAGTTTTAACTGATCAATTATATTAATTTATAACTAATGAATTGATGCTTCTAGATTTAACGTTAACATGTGTTTTAGATCATTTCCTGATCATTTCAACGAAAGCGTTATGTTTACTGGTGGAGCTGAGGCTCAGTTATTGAAGGAACAATTTAGACAGCATTTTAGGAATATATCTCGTATTATGGACTGTGTAGGGTGCGATAAGTGTAAACTTTGGGGAAAACTTCAAACGCATGGTTTGGGCACAGCATTAAAAATTCTATTCTCAGGAAAATTCGACAGATGGGAATCAACATTAAATAATTTTAATAGAAAGAAATTCTTCTTGGAAAGAAGCGAAATTGTTGCACTTATAAACGCTATTGGAAGGTAAGCAGAACAATTACGCTTTTTATATTTATTCTTATTTTTATCATCGTTATATCAAGCTTTTATATGTAAGTGTTATCTTTTAAGGTATTTTGCGGATTATATAAAGAGAGAAATTATTATCAGAAAATATAATTAATTATTTCGTAATTTTGCAGATTGTCAGAAAGTATCTTCGAGTTGGATAAATTTAGACAAATGATGAGATAGCAGAATACAGAATAATAAACAGATAATTAAGTTACTTTGGTAAAATGCATCACACAAATCTTTATATTTATATAACCCTTGATTATTTAGATTTATATATTTAATTATATAGTAATTTTATAGAATAACTGATTTTCGTATCAGTTATAAATTATTTAAAAATTTTATATTTATTCTTAAATGTGGTATAAAATCGCAATAAAAATTATTACATTTAACGCGTAATCTTTTTTATATCTTTATATGTATAACAAGAATTAGTTTAATATTGACAAGAAAAAGAAGAACTATTATTGAATAAATATAATGTTGATTGAATTATTAAAAAAGTGTCAAATTTCGTATGATTGCACTTTGTTATTTTATTGCGATTTTAATGATAACTTAACTCTATCTGTGATAAATATTTCTTCTATAGAAAAGATTCTTGTACCAGTTTTGAAACAGCGTACAGCATATTCAGTTTCGAAAGAACTTTCATTTATCGAATTCATAAAACGTTCAAATTTTTTTACTGATATATACACAAGTATATCAAACTTTAAAAATTATAGCTTGTCTTTTTACGTCTACTTTTATTTTAATAAAAATTGTTATCAATGTAACCACTAGTATATTATTCTATTTATAAAGATAATGTTGGTTAGCAAGGTTCTACGGGCAAAATAGACTGTAACGTTTGAGGTTCAATAAGATATTATAAAAGTCGTCCAAGATAAATCAATTTTGTATAATATTGTGTACATTTTTTGAAAAATGTTTTTATAACGAAGGCCACAGAAGGTTTCGCATTATTTTCCGACAAATTTACATACAAAGATAAAACACCAGTGTATTATATTTCTATATACTAATTCATAATAGTTTATAAAATATTTAATATTATTGTATATAGGCGTAAATTTAATTTATTGTCGCTAAATTATACTATTTGCAGATTATAAAATAACGAGTTGAAAGCGTATTAAGTTATGGATTACAAAAATGTATTAAATGATAAACTTTTTTCATTACATTTATTTATAATGAAATAACTTATCTAAATAGGTCGTATATTATACGAAAAATTTAAAATTCTATTATGAATTCCGTACATGAAAACTATAACGTGAATTTGATTATAGCGTGTAAGAATGTATATTTTATATACAGATATGAATTAGTGTGGTGTGTCTAATTTTTACGGATTTATTTATAATCTAAAGTAGCAAAATTATTATGTAATAATCAGCTTATTTCTAAGAAAATATAACACGTTTCATTTCAGTAGAAGATTTGATACATGCGATTATAAAAGGTAACGAAGCTTCGAATATAATATGAATTACAATACCATCAATATTTTATGCATCGTAAATTATTTATATCCCTCCCCTCGTAACGAATATCATTCCTGCGTGTATGGTTTAACGAGTAAGGCTATTTTCTCGATTTCTTATCATTAGCTTTTAACCATATATATATATATATTTTTTTTTTTTTAATTTTCTTTTAATAAATCATTTTCCGATTATTAGCAAGCATTTTGTAATTTCTTATTCCGTTTTATTTTAACTACAAGGCGAATCTACGAGCGAATATCGGTACGCAGAGTACGGTGTAATATCAACGTACCGAGTCGATAATCTTCTCGGATAACAGACACCTAAGCGTCTGTTATCCGAACCCATTGAACCGCGAAAACAGTCGAGAAAGATCGTTGACCACCCTGGCGACGATCTCGAGGAACGATTCAGGTGTTTTATGATAATTCATATTCTAATATTTGAGCATATTCGATCGAGTATTCTTATTATCGTCGCGTTTATGTTGGAACCAGCAATGTTTATATATAGAATCGAGTATTTTCGAATAAATTTATCAAGACACGTTTCTTGCCATAACCCAATACTTAAAATAATTTAACAATTATCGGACTCGAAAGTGAAATTTTATCTATCCGCTCGCGTACTCGACAAATTTTCAAATTTGATTTACCAAGATCGCAGCCTTATTCTTAATTTTCGTCTTGTTTTCAATCATAGAATTTTCTTCACTTCGACTATACCACGAATATGGTATACGCCTACGGTGTATCGTAGATCCTAGGAGACTCGCACAATCGCAAGCTTCAAGAATATGTCGTGGATTAATTTCTCGAGTAAGGTATATAGACGCGAGTAAAATAACTTTATTTTTTCGAGACGCCAAGAACATTACCGTTTATCCTGTCATTTTATTCTTTATCGCATTTCCGGGCCGTATTATGTCTATGGTATTCGTATGCGATGTAAACAAATACTCCATATCGTGAATTGTCATCAGGCACCTCGGTCAGCCGTCTTGTGGGAGGCAGATACGTGTGCAGGGCTCAGTCGATGGATCGTACGTCAAAACGACCGCTTCAAAATATTTCCTTTTGATTAGCGCTACACGATCCTTCTAGGATCGCCTCGGGGTTACTTCGTTGAGCTTGCGACCTGCGATGGATCTCGAGCACGAAAATGTCATATCCGTAAAGACGAAATCGTGTGTCGTGCTATCGGTAAGCAGAGTATAAGACCTTTGAGATGCGAAATTTAAAGTATTATGCTCCGTTTATCGTTGGTGCGCCACGAAACGAGCATCGCTTGGACTTCGACATGGTAATGTTTTCACAACAGTTTCCGCGCGCTGACTTCCGCGATTCCCATATTCTAGCATAATATTGTCGGGCTGTGAAGTGGCATTATGCTAGGAATATGTGGTATCGTAAGTTCATCGTAATCTTCCAACCAAAAGAAATTAAGATAAATCACTGTTCGTTCTTGTAGACTTTATAGCTTAAAAATTAATCAGTAGTTGGATGTCCTTCAACATCGAGGAACCGTAGTGTTCTTGACTTGTTGTATAGCTAATCAGTCGATTTGTTCCTATTTATCTTTGCTCGATGCAATTCGAAGAGCAGCGGTTATTTATGTACTGTGATTTACGAATGCAAAATGACGGGGTTGTCGTTCGGGTCAGGCAATTTTTTATTTTTAAATATCTTCGACGAATGCTGTTACGAGAAGCATTAGTTACGTTTGGAGATTTGTCGTGAAATTATATATCGGATTCGCGTTTGAAATGCGCGTGGCAGTGGTGGGCGCCGGTGTGATCGGCATGACAAGTGCGTTCGCGGTGAAAAGCAGTTTTCCACAATTCGAGGTGCAGATATTTTCGGATAAATTTTCACCAGCTACTACCGGCGACGGAAGTGCCGGTTTATGGAGTCCTTATCTTCTCGGAAACACTCCTTGCGACAAAATATCGTGAGTATTTAGTATTCTGAGCTACTGAGAACTGTCTCTAGCTGGAAAAGCGAACTATGTACGTAATTGGAATAGCATTATGTTAAAACTCATCGTGACGAAATCAAAGAGAAAGGAGGAAGGTGTAGTTTGATCCTCGGTGAAACAGCGAAGATTGATTTGTGCTGATATTTTACGCTCGTCACTCTCCAAGTTACATTTTATTTTTATTTTTTAATTCAATTATTCACGTAGAGGTAAACAGCCTTTTTTAGTTGACTGTGTTCGCTTAATCGCTATAAAATAAAGCGTTCGACAATGATGCAGCCTCCGCTGACGAGGGTTAAACGCAATTTACATTCGCTTTACAACTGCACTATACGCTAACAGACAATGGAGTGAAATCACGTATCGATGGTTGGAAAACTTTTGGAAAGCGGGCTTGGCTTCTGAGATAGGACTCTCCTTGATACCGGTATACCGTGTTACCAGTAATCCCGATGGTTTCTTCGATTTAGCCTGGACGAAAGTGGTGTACGGTGGTTACGAACTAAATCCCAGTGAATTGGAGAAGCTAAACGCAGAGTGGAATGCCAATTATAAGTACGGTATCAATGGAATTCACTTGCAATATTTAATTTCCTGTCATTGTAATTAATTCGTGTCACGAATTATAGACACGGATGGATGTTCCTGACATATACGTGCGAGCCAGTTAGATTGTTGCCTTGGTTAATGAAACGATTCCTCCAAATAGGCGGAAAACTACGAAACAGGAAAATTCACACGTTCAACGAGCTAATCGACGATGGTTACGATTTAATAATAAACTGTAGCGGCCTCGGCGCACACGAACTCGTGGCTGATAACGGCGTTAAGTCTATCAGAGGTCAAGTTGCTAGGGTTGGTAGTTTTAGAGATTGATATACCGCAGTATGAAATTTCTTTACGCATTGTATCGTTTAAGGTGACGGCACCCTGGGTAATGCACGGGTTACTGGTAGACGACGACGATGGGAATTACATAATACCGAAGTAACGAATTAAATCGAAGATATATCTTTAAGCGTCAATCGTACGACGATTTTGTATTTATTTATAATGTTGAAATTGCCCTTTCGATAGCATCGACAGTGTAGTGTTGGGTGGTACGCACCAAGAGAACGATTTCGACTGCACACCACGAAAAGAAGACTCAGAATTCATTTATAACGGATGTATGCGCATTTTACCTGCTCTGAAAGTATAGCTTTCTTAAGATTTTTAACTAGATCGAACAGGTAATGACAGTTAATAATTATTAATCGTCTTTCTTCGAAGGGAGCTGAGATAGCGAAGGAGTGGGTTGGCCTGAGACCTGGAAGGTACCAAGTTCGTATCGAGGCTGAAGTCCGCAGGTCTTCTCAGGGCAGACAAGTTACGGTATCGAGAACAAAGCTGGATGAACGTGAAACGTATAAATTTTTCGATCGATTTGAAAGTGACGCGAATCTTTGCAGGTGATACACAATTACGGGCACGGAGGGAGTGGCGTGACGTTATGCTGGGGCTGCGCCTTGAACGTCGTGAACATCGTAGAGAATACGACGAGTTTGAAATCGAATCTGTAAAGTCTTAGATAAGCGAAAGATAATAAAATATCTTTTTCCAAAGAATATGCTACGTTTGTTACGTTAGACAAGCCTGCGCGTGCTCGTGATAATCCTACGGCTGACAACGCTGTTTCATACATATGTAGCAAGTTTTCGTGATCCCTTTTGCGACTGCACGAACTTTGCAAAGCAACGTTGCGCCGTAATTAAAGTAACGAAAAGTTTCTCGAGCAAAGGTTTAACACGAGCTGCACCGCAGTAACCGTCGATTAACCCGCATTGTCGCATGCATTTTGCTTGAAAGATCTTGCACCGTTTAAATTGAAATTAGGATACGAGGCTGCCTTCTTGTCTCGAGAAATGGAAAAACAATTGAGGCGAGGTGCGATGCGTGAAACGAGACGATCTATTTTGGAAAGGGCATTTCTGTAAATAGCATCGAATTTCGGTTTCTTGTACGTCAATAAATTGATCACAGTCGAATACCTTTTTCACCGAGGATATTATTAGTTTCTCGTTTGTCTAGGTGATCGGTCCCGCGTACGGAATAAAATTGACGGATCGAAGTATAATGCAGGTCTGGCTCGACATATGATCAAATTAAAGCCATGCGACGACAGTTCGTTTAGAATAATGCGATACGCCGGTCATGAACCTCATCGAACGCAGCAACAAACGTCCTTTGATGGTGGAGAGCGAGATCGAAGCCGGTGATACGAAGAAGAGTTACCCGATAAACAACGAGATCACCAGTGAATCTGATTCCAGTGCCGAAGTGCGATCATGTAAAACAGTGTACAGAAACCGGTGCAAGAAACTCGTGGTATCTGATACTTTGTTTAACGTTCTTCCATCAACCGATTCGACCAAAGATGATCGGGAACCGATTGCTTCTAAATGTTTCGCCGATAAAAAGGACGACAAAGGTATTTGTTCCTAAGCTTGCGCGCCGTGTAAACAGTTCCATTTATGAACACGATATTGCAGCGGATTTGTCGTTCGTGGAGACCGACGTTGAGTCGCGAAAGGAAGGAACTTCGATCAAGGCGAAGAAAAAGAAAAAACGGAGGTACGGTAGTTTGTTATCAAAGAAATCGAAAATATCGTTCTTCGTTTTCCTCTTTGTTTTCTCCTATTTGTTAGATGTTTACGATTACAGATACTTGACAATATGCACGAGTAATTGCAAATACGACGCGGTGAGACGAGTGGCGGCTCGTTTCGGCATGAAAGAAGTTACCGAGGATAGCAGCTGGAACCTTTACTGGACAGATTTGAGCGTGAGCGTGGAACGAGCGAAAGATATGAAAAGATATCAGAAGGTCAATCATTTTCCTGGGATGACAGAAATCTGTAGAAAAGATTTGCTTGCTCGTAACTTGAATCGTATGCTGAGGCTTTTCCCAAAGGACTACAATTTCTTCCCCAAGACATGGTGTTTTCCCGCAGAGTAAGAACGTTCTGTCCTTTATCGAAGTAATCGATAGTATCAATAGAAGATTTACGTTATCTGTCGATCAAAACGTCTAGCCACGGAGAGGCAATAGCCTATGCTAAATTGAGACGCTCCAAAACTTTCATCATCAAGCCCGACACAGGCTGTCAAGGGCGCGGCATTTATTTGACAAAAAACTTAAAAGATGTTAAACCCAGCGAGCGAATGATCTGCCAGGTTTACGTGGCTAGGGTATGCATTTTCAACTTTAATCGTTCGTTTCTACTCTTCTTTTGGTGAAGATCATTCGTGTCTGTAGCCCTTCCTGGTGGACGGCTACAAATTCGATCTTCGTATCTACGCGTTGCTCACCTCGTGCGATCCTCTTAGGATTTACGTCTACAACGACGGTCTTGCGAGGTATATAGTCGCCACTTTGCTTTTAATTAACCATCGACTTTTGCGACCGTACGAAACTCGAGCTGTGCTGACGGTCTAGAGCAGACGTACGATCGTGAAGGGTGCGACGAGTAAATTCGAGTTATTTATTCTTTGCGTGCCGCGTTTCAGGTTCGCCACGAGCAGATACAAGGAACCAACCGGTCACAATACGTCCAACGTGTTTATGCACCTAACGAATTACGCTGTCAATAAGCACAGCCGAATGTATGTAATCGACGATGAAATCGGTAGCAAAAGGTTGGTGGTATGTTCTTGTAAGCGTTTCGTTTCGTTCAAACCGCTTCAGAATGACGAGAATCTTTCGTACGCAGGAAGATATCCACTCTGAACAAGTGGTTTAAGATGAAAGACGTCGACGTGGATGAACTGTGGCGTAAGATCGATGAGATTATTATAAAGACGATTTTGGCAGCACATCCAGTTCTGAAGCACAGTTATCACACGTGTTTTCCAACGCACGATAAGACCTACGCGTGCTTCGAGCTACTGGGCTTTGACGTGTTACTCGATTGGAAGTTGAAACCATATCTTTTAGAGGTAACGATCGACGTCTCAATTATTAAAAGTTACACACATAGGCGAGTATGCACACGCACAGTTTTTGCGCTCATGGGAAAAAATATACTTCAGGTAAATCACTCGCCGAGTTTTCATACGGACGCGCAAATCGATAAGGATGTGAAGGAAGGTCTGCTGATGAGTACGTTCGAAATGTTAAATTTACAGCAATGCGACAAGAAGAAAATTATTGAAGAAGATAGAAAGCGAGTTAGGGATAGATTGCTTCAGGGAATAAACACAAAGGATGGCAGGTAAATTAGCAGGAATGTTCTCGTACCGTAACTTGCTTCTGGTTGAAGGGATAATTCGGATCGTGAATTCGGTACAGTACGAACGATTCGACGGTCGGCACAACGAAGCTTGACAAACCGGAGGAAGATCTGCAGAAACAATTTAAATGGGAGGACGAGCATATGGGCAATTTCCGCAGAATTTATCCATGTTGCGACAGCGAAAGGTACGAGCCATTCTTTAAACAAAGCAGCATTTCCGTGTACCAAGATACCGCGGCATCCAGAGCTCGGGAAGAAGCGTCAAGGATTCAAAAGGAGGAAAACGAGGTGTTTCATCAGTTTACGTAAAAGTGTATTTAACGAACAGCTCGATTCTTGTTCGTACGAGAAGCGCTCATAAAAGCGAATTTCATTGACAGATGAAGATAAAGGAACAAGAAAGCAAGAAGATTTCTGGCAAATGGAGCGATTCGAAATTGCATTCGGAGAGTCCAAACGTAACGCAGAAGTCTACAACGACACACGATCAGGATAGGAACAAGTGTGCGAATGTATCGAGGAGGAATTCGTCCCATTCGAACGTCGGTTTTTCAAAATAACTAAGTGTTGTAAAGCATTGAATTTTAACGAAACAATTTTCCAAACGTATTTATAGACAAAGAAGCAGACAGTTTCGGCTACAAATACTTCACACTCGTTCGAGCCGGAGATCATTTGCGAGTCTGAGGAAAGAGAACGCGTTACGGCATTGGCTCAACGAGATTTCCTGATCAAGAGTTACGGAATGTTGGAGCAAATCTATATGGCAATGAAAAAGAACGGTACGTTGCGAGCTATCGACGAGAAGAAGTACGGATTGTATGGAAAGCTCGGGTATGCGGATAGTACGAGCAAGAGCGCGTCTATTTGTAGGCACAAGTGTCATCTTCATCAGCATTCTGGAGTGGAAACTAGATACGAACCGTGGACGAGTCAGTCGCCGCAATTTTGCCTGAAAGCAAGTAAAGTAGATAATGTTCCATGAAATTAATTAGTTATTATTTGTAAGTTTATATAAATATGTTTTGTTTGTTTCTCCATAGGGTAAAGTGCCGGATAATAATTTTCTATTTACGAGTTTAAAAGATAAGAAATTATTATGTGCGAGGTGAGGTATACGTTCGAGTGTCACGAGTACAAAGTACAAAAGCAGTTTCTTCGAATTACAGATTTCAAAGTAATTTGTAACGAGGTGCCGGTTTATATTCGACCGAGGATACCGGAGAAATTTTGGATGGATAATCTAAATTCGAACGATCAAAGCTGTCGAATAACGAAGGCCCACGTGGCCCGTACCTTATCGAATATCGTGCGCCTTCATACACTTGAGAAACGTGGAGAGTTCAACTCGTCGAAATTTTAACAAGTATACGTCGCGATTCATGAATTCAAAAACACAATGAGATTAGATATAAATTTGAAAACGTTTGTATTTTACAATTACTTTTTTAAGCAATATCTAACGAGTGATTTGTTAATATCAAACTGTATACTTCATGTTAAAGGAAAAAGATTCCCCATATTTAAAAAATAATAAGTCCAAACACTAATACGTTAAACTATGAAAATAAATTGTTAATTTGAATCACTTCAAAAAGAGGGATTATTGTAAACTTTAGCTATGTTTCGATTAACGGATGGCGTTTCGCAAGATATATACAAGAATAATTTAAAAATCAACATATATGGATTTGTTATTTAAAGTGACATATAAATATGTACACACACATGCGCGCGCACATACACACACACGCACACACACACACACACACACACACACACACACACACAATGATTGAACATATACACGCTTCGGTAATCGAAATTTTCATCGCACATCTTGATTGCGTATCCTAATAATGACATACGTATATACATGTAACGTGCCTGCAATATGTATAATAATGTTTATCGTTGATGCGACATACATACACGCTATACACGCATGCATCTGTGATGTATGCATATATGTATGTATGTCAGCATTCACATGACAAAAAATAATCTATGAACAATTTTGGCGTGTATACCTTTCGATCATAATAACACGTAGACATTTCTTTTTCTATTAATGTGAGATATTGTTGTCGATTTCTATGCCTTGCATTGTTTCTTTTTTTTAATTTCTTCCGTTTTCAATAGTTTTTCCTCTTTTTTTTTTTTTTCATCAACGGAACCACAGCTTTCAATTAAAAATGAACGATCGATTCGTCGCGGCACGTTTCTTGAACGCTTATTCAAAATACAGGAGCGTTAAGATTAATAATGAATGAAAATTCAATTACCAATATTAGATATTGATCTTGTACAAAGTAATAATACAATAATCATAATAATAGTACTTAATCGATAATAGTCCAGAATAACAGTAATAATAATAATAATAATAATAATAATAATAATAATAATAATAATAATAAGGTGCTGCATTCAAATCGCGTGTTAAAACGCTCAGGTTTTCCATAAAACTCAAATAATAGTACACGAGTCCTTAATTTAGACGTAAAGTGATTGTCTAGGGAAGGAATAGGAACCATTACCTTCCCCCTATCGTCATTACATGCATCTTGGCAAAAATAAAAAATGACCCGATGAACGCATATAACGCATTCTTGGCTCGATTTAACACAATACAGCAGATATTTACAAATCTGATACAATAAATTGATAAGTATAATCATTATACGCGCAGTTTATGTCGCTTTGTTACTATCGCTTACCTTCGAAAGAGTGTAAATGACCTATGTACATAAATGAATACATACAAATTCGATAAAATTTTACAAATGCTTAAAGAACAACGAAAGAGTCGAATATTTGGATATTTGTCTAATATCGTATTACATAAGCGGTGCCTATTTCCGTGAAATCGTTGATCTATAGATCGTCACGCTTTGAGTGTTACGAGAACGTCTCGGTTTTGATGGTAAGATAAAAGGCTGAAAAACAACGAGGTGACAGAATTTGAAGGTGGTATAATGAGACAAACATTCAGACACATAAGAAATGCATTTTGCTTTGAACAAATTGTACAGGGATTAAGCTACTGTTAAACATAAGTTAAAGAAATTTTTCTTCCCATTTGGATATAAGGTTTCGTTCTTAGGCGTGCGTCATGTTCAGTGATCGCATAACGGTTTCGTTCGCAAACGATACAACTTACGTAAATTACCTCTGAAAAATAGAGCAGCTACTAGTAGTTACTTAAATTACGATTCATTCGTTTGTACTAGTAAAACCATTATCTTTGATCCTTCAAATACCTAGCATCGTTCTCGATTGCATGCCCCCTCCCCCTCTCAACCGTCACGTAAAGTAATATTTCTCTTCTCGTTATATGCTTAATCCCCTGCATTCCCATATATAATTTTTCGTAATAGAGAGAAAAAAACAAAAAAAAAAAAAAAGCAACGTTAACGCGCGAGACATTCAGCGTGCCCCCCTCCCCCCCTCGTTCCGTCATAACATGACAAAATATAGGATGAAGATATGTGAAGATGGTATTCTATTCGTTGTAATACTAATATGAGCATTATGTAGTTATAGGATCCTGTGTACATTACTCATGTATAATATTTGTTAAAAAGGATTACAATAAAACAAGCTTAAAGCGTGGATTATACGGAGAGAAACTCGAGAGTTGAAGTTTAGAAGAATAACTAGTTAACTCTGTCGTGTATTTGAGATACTAGTTAATCTGTAATGCTCTAGAAGTCAGTCCTCCGTATAATGCAGGCATCAAGTAGTAAAATGATAACTGGCTATATTTATATATATATATATTTATTTATTTATATATATATATATATATATAAATAAAACTATACAATCCGTGGACTTGTTAATTTTACATTAGTTGCCGACGGAATTCAGTTATTCCTTTCCTTTTGCATTACATTAATCATTCACGTCGATAATATATTCAGTTCTTTTTCAATATACTATTATATTAGTACTGACACCAAACGTCTGTGGCAGATATAACAATAAACCTTAAGTTGACGAAGAAGAGCGTGAATGTAATATATGTATGCGTGTTCATATGTGTGCACAAATTTATTACTGCAACTAAATACGAGACTTCATTCGATATATATATATATATATATATATATATATATATATATATACACGAAGTATCTTGAGTTTAATTCATATTTGTACGAATTTTCTCTTAAGTTACGGCAATTATTGCATCAAGAAAAGACGGATTTTGCAGAAAACATAAATGCATCACATATTTTTGACATCGTGCTTATCGTTATAATCCAATAGTATTGATTTTTCCACATTTTATTCCGTAAGGTTCGTTTACACGGTAATCATTCCTACATTCCCTGAACACCAAAGTTTCTTATGAATCTGAGTCTTTATGTTTCTGCTTAAATGAACATACGTGATTTGTTCATCGCGTGATCTTATATATAATACGGAAAGACCCTGCAAATTATCCATCAAACGAATTCGTGGCTGTTTCTTTGTCAAGGTATATGAAGAATCATACGGGTAAAAAATTCATTATTGATACGTGCCAAATTAAACCCCAGCATAAACCATGGCAAGAAACAATACATGATCTTTGATGGAAAAAAAGAAGTTCGACTTTTCAAGTTCCCTTTTTCATCGCGTAAACCGTTGATTGATCTTTGCAAACAGATAGAAATATTCTTTATACATGCTGTGTTAAAACTTCTCCTTAGTGTTGGTTCTATTTACAATTTGAATATATTCTAAACTATAACACTAAAGTAGCTCGAAAATATATAACTGACCATGGTTTATACCAAAATATTTGAAATATAAAAATACAAGAACCGCAGCACTTTTATTTGTAACATTTGGGAGCAAAAAACGGCGTTTGAGAATGATATATGCTTGAAGGAATACGCATGGCAATACGTATTTTTTTCGGTACGCAGCACACCATTGTCAAATGCGTTTTTTGGAAACCTAAAATAATTCGGTAATATTTCAATTGTACGAACGGGTTTATAGCAATTCTTTTGTTGTTCTGGTACTTGAAGATAGACACGAACATTTATAATCGCGTTATGAGAACAATTTACATCGCTTGAAATTCATATTACTCTGTTCTTAAGTAGTTGCTAGATGTGCATTTGCAATATCTCTCTCTTCTTTTTTTTTTTAAATACCACTTTAATCCTTAATCAACTTAACGAGCCTGATGATAAATGACAATGACATAACTAGAAATAATTGATGAAGTAATACACGTTGTTAATAATTTTTGAATATCAATTATAATTTAGCAGGAACGTTCACCCAAAGCTAAATAAAGTAAACAGAATATATGTATTTGTTTCATTTGCTGCTAATATGCAGTTCCAGCAATTTTCGCTGTTTATCACATATATATACGTACATATCTTTCTATTTCATGTATATAGGGTTGCGTATCACGCAAATGGGTGGTACTATATACACATTTTATGATTAGAGATAGAGAAAATATTTTACAAGACAAAATTAGATGGTGTTACGCATAATTGTTGAGGCACAAAATATGTAAAAGTACTGTAGCAATATAGAACAGATAGCAATATTCAATTTTGTTCTCTGATAAGTTGTTCTATCTCTACCTGTTTTAAAGAAATGGTTTCGTTTAGTTGCATGATGCATCTTGTATAATTATCCTTTAATTTTTTATCAAGTGCAATTAAAAATAACAGATCGAAAGAAGTTCACCGATGACTGTACAGTTTTTAATATCTATAAATCTTTTTAAAATTTGTATGCCTTCTGGACTCCGATCTCATCTATACTTGACAGTATGTCGATTGTAAACAGGTCAGCGATATCAAAAGTTAAAAGATAAATTACTTTGTAAACAGACTTGTCGTAAACAGACTTAAAAATTAATATAACTTTTGAACATATGTCGTTTTTGCCATCTCATTCACCAATACGACTCATAGCAATACCCTAATATTTCAACAAGTTAAAGCTAAGATATTAACAAACAGCGCATATTTATATTATATGCACGATATTGCTCGTGCATCAGTGTATGTTGTATGTGTTTTGTGTGTGTGCAATTACACGCGCACGTGTGCGTGTACAAGGTGTAAACGCTAACAAAGAGTCATTCGTGTGTCGCATATACGACGAGTCAAGAAGTGTTATGGTTTAAATTTAACCAAAGGTATATTTTTCGATTGCAAACACTTATCACACACCCATTCGGCATAAACTTCTGCCGTTAATAATTGATAGGCGGTTTCCGATAATCCTGTACATCCCCTGAAACAAATTCTTGCATGTTAAGTATATATTTTTTTATATGATAATATATAAAGGAAGAACATAATTTCTTACGCACCTGTGAAACCAAAAATTACAACCGGACTCACAAAGGATCGCCTGATCGTTATCATGCACTTCTTTGTGACATACTCCACAAGGATAAATAGGTGGAGCATTAGGATTTTGTGGATTAAACACCATTGGCTGATCTGGAGGATATATCTGTAATATTAGAATGATATACATTTAGATGCCGACATTGTAAATTTATGATGCAACTGTACGATGATATTGATAAATTGATCTACCTTTCCCGCAGAAACTGGCATTGGTTTCGGTCCCATCCCTGGTGGACCTTGAAAACCATGAGGTGGCATAGAACCTCCCATGTTAATAGGATGGCCCATTGGCGGACCTCCGCCTATATTACTAGACATTGTACCCATCGGACCAGCTATGTGACTCATTTGATTATGATGATTAATACTCATATTAGACATGTTATTCATTGGCGGTCCACCCATATTCATGTTATTTATTTGATTTGGGCCACTCATATTCATGTTATTGGATACCATCGAACTCATGGTAGTCATGGGTCCGTTCATGGGCCTTCCTAAGTTATTAAGGTTATTTCCCATATGATTCGGATGTGGTTGAGATCCGTTGTGTCCAAGTGGACTGTTTACACTGTTCATAGATGGCCCGTTCAATGGGCTATTGGGTGGTATATGGCTATTAATATTGTTCATATTCATTGGTCCGTTAGGCATATGATTTGATCCACCCATTGTATTCATAGGAGATCCCAGTGGACCACCCATAGGACTTCCCATACTGTGTCCCATGTTATTCATTGGACTACCCATTGGGCCACTGTTCATATTATTCATTGGACTACCCATAGGCGGGCCGCTAAGTTGAGAATTACCCATGTGACTCATATTCATATGATTGTTCATGGTATTCATTGGACCAGGTGGCATGCTGGGGCCCATATTATTCATCGGACTCATACCACCTATTGGTGCATGATTCATAGGGGACATCGCTCCCATATGATTCATGTGATTTGTCATGGGCGAATTTCCCATTGGACTCATGCTACCCATATTGTGTGGCATCATAGGACTCATTCCACCTATAGAAGTTAAAGGGCTCATGCCTCTCATAGGTGGTCCACTTATATGATGTGGGTGATGGGGATGCATATGAGGCGGTCCACCATGCATCATTGGCGTCTGCGTGGTTTGCGGCGGTGTATCATCGAAAGGGTTACTTGCTACTATTGTGTCTCCATAGCCAGTCAAAGGTGGAGGTAGTAAATCCTGAAAATATTTTTTGAGTGCAATAAAATGATGAACTATAACGATTATTAATGGTATGCTGATCGATTATAGCGTAAAAAGTTACCTGTACTATTGGAGGTTGTTGCGGAGATGGTTGAGCAACATTTGCATTTGTACGTCGTTTCTTTTTTGGATTGGCACCAGACGGTGGCGGTGGTGGAGGATGAGGGTGAGCAGAAGATTCAGGATGTGGGCCACTAGGACCCATATTCACACCCATACCCATACCCCCCAAAGGCATCCTTGCAAAGGGTGGCATGCCTGCAATATTGTGGCTCATCTCCCTCGTTGGCTTGCCTTATTTTAACATGCCTTATCAGCACCACAATAGATTTTGATGATAAGTCTTTACTACTGCTCCACTAGTATTTTTAATTAAAGGAATACTATGTTTTATTTTATGTTTTACAATTATAACAAGTACACTTAGAATATATATTGTTTATGTCAAGAACGCTTAGTTTCTCAATTCATGAAAGATCAAAACCTGTACAATTGCTAATTGAGATAAATTATAAAGTAAATTATAAAATAAATAGTTATATGTAACGTTATTTGAATATAATATAAATCTGACTGAAATTTCAACATGTACATCCCTTATATCGTAATTTAATTCAATGGGTAATTTTATGTAATTTAATGGTTCTTGTAAATTAATTGGTATAGTATGCGCACATTTCATCGTTATGTCTTGAATATATATTTATAATCTTACATTCTTAAGTGTATACATTCAGGTAAATACATGTATAATTGCAAGTTGCTATACTCTGTATATTGGTATAAATACAGAATATTTCAATATGTTTTGTTTAAATAACCATCATTCGAGTAAAAATAATACACGACATTGAACGACAACGCGTTTAAAGCGATAAAAGTAATGTAAAAAAAGTAGACAATCTTTTAAAAAGAAAACAAAATAAAATCCGCCGATGCCAGTTTCTTAGGCCAACCTAACCTACACATTTTTCTAAATCGTTTAGTACGTTTAGCAATACATAAGAGATGTGCGGTCGAAAATAAACGGCAGTTGTAAAGAATGAAAATAATTCTTATATTTACCAACGCATTATATTCGGCAAGATATCGTTGTATACATGGCTTTCCCGTTTTTTCGGCAGGGACCAACACCATTGAATTATGTCGTGCGCCTAGCTAGCTTCAACGGCTGAATCCGCGCAGTTACTCGTTTTTAATGGTTCCTCCTCACCAGTCACATATTTTATGCTAGCACAAATATATTTCACATTCACGAACATGCAGAAGGAGTACGGTAAACACTGGCGAGATGTCAGAAGTATATGGAGTAAGGAAGCGCACGCCAATGTTTCAGGTCGCCATTGTCGCGTTACGCGTGTCCCTGTGGTTGTATTGTTCGCGTAAGAATATTGCACAGTGTATTCTGCAGATGGCGGTACTAGCTGCATTCCTGAAACATCAAGACAATCAACATATTAAGGCAGCTTCGTATTATCGCGAAGCTTTCTTTTAATCTATCTAAGAAATTGTATTGGTTATCAACACTACTAGTCGAAATCATCCCGCATTCAATCATATTGAAGGTGTTTTCAACCAGAGAAAATTTATTTCCCAAGAAATGTGAAATCTACAAAAATGAATCGTTCGGTCGTAATTTGTCGTGCTGAGTACACGCACGTTGTATGATAGAATGAATAGGATGAATACGAAGGAAAAAAGCTTCTGTGATTAACTTCTGAGCGAAATGTTCACAGTTCAAGGCAGAAGTTTGAGAACAGAAGGAAGTTCCTTCAAGATGGAGCAGTTTAGTATAAAACATACGTTACTTCGACGACGCTATTACCTGTGCTTGAAATTCTCCTTCTCTTCTCCCCCCCCCCCTCTCTCTCTCTCTCTCTCACTTTCTCACACGGTAGTTTCACGCGTTATATCTTCCATTCGCATTAGGATCCAGGAGTTGTCCCTGTAACCTCAGAGTAGGGTCTGTACACGTCACTTTAATTATTTGAGTTACATTAGCAAGTTAGCGGGGTTTAACAACTGGAAAATGGGTTTCGCGCATATCTACCGCGGACAGTTGCTTCGTAGTTACTCGTAATATAGTTCACGAAACTGCAATAAAAATATCTTATCTTTCTTGGATTTTATTTCGCTAAGAATTCATATGGACAAACTGGATGAACCGCGTCATGATTAACACGGAGAACGGTAAATCACTGTCAACTAGGTAAAAGTGAAACTCGAGTATCATTTAGAACTGAGAGTTTCTCTTTCGACTCTAACATATTCCCGCGTATTGTTCATGAACGTTAAGCAGGATATACATATACGTATATGTGACTCTTGATAAAAAGAAGCGTGAGTCTTTATCGATGTCTTAAGTAGGGCGCCGTTGACACGTTAGTCATTTATTATAATGATTTACTACATACCAGTAATGTTATAATCTTGCAATATCAAGAAACATATATCGATCGTTTTATTATTTTTTATAATATTATAATATTAATAGTTTATTATATGTTTATAATTGTTTAACCAGTTTAAGATTCACCTCGAGCCAAGAACGGTGTTATTTATCAGAAGTGATCGGAGGAATATCGATCATGAGTCCAGGACAAGGAGGATCATGACAGTTCTCGTGAGAAAAATGCAGAGAAAACGTTCAAAAGAAGAATGGTAGGATTACAGAGCAAAAGAAAATAGAAAATACAAAAGGAAAGGGAAAGGACGAAGGACAAAGGATCGAAGATCCGATGGTCGCGAGATGTGGCGATCGAAGAACAATGTAAATGGATCCCACAAATAGCGGCATTTCGCAAACAAATACGGCATGCCAATCAAACTGCCGTGCGCAGACGCGTGCGCTGAATAAGTACGAGCGATTATATTTTCGCGAATTATAGAGAACCGCAGTTACCGATGAACATTTCATCGAAAGGACGCATCGAGACGTCTTAGTCGTGATCAGACCTTTCGATGTTTTGCTCGCATGTTCGTGCTCCAACTCTATTGCGATTCACCTCTATCTCATTATGAAGTGCTTACACCACCGTTCATAAATACTCCAATAGCATGATCGATTTGTAGTAACAGCGTGCAATTTTTCTTACGTCCTTTATGGGATCGTTACACTGCAAGTTTAAATTATCCTTTAAAAGCGTAGTGACAATACATTTCACTACTTTTTATCACATATATAAATGCCAATGGCGGCTATAAAGAACAAAAGTATGCATTTCTGTAGTTAAAATTATGCTTAATTTTGGATACATTTTATCAAAAGCAAGCAGACGTGTAGATTACTTTTGAACGCTAGTTGAACACATCGTTTTCCTTGGAATGTTCACGATCGCAAACTTCGTCACGCGTCGCGCAATGCATGAAAACATCCTAATAGAAATCATCCTTGACCCAATGATTCTCTTACTCGTCGAGACCCAATTTTATTATTGTCGTAGAAGATTTACATCGTATGTTTCTCACGTCGCGTCAGCAAGATGATTCGAATCGGCGACGCGAGTCGTTCAGATCCGTATCAATTTTAGAATCTATTCTACATTTCAAAGAATAAACGGAATCCATTGGTTGATCGGCGAAGTGCATCGAATACAATCGATCGGTATCGAACAGATATTTCGACGGAGCAATTTTTGTCCATCGCGTTAGAGGTCCGGCAATAAAGTGGGAGCGCGATCGAGCGAAATTACAGTGGCGATTGTTCAAACTGACAGGTACAAGGCGAGCATTGCGGCTTGATGCGGGGCCGATTTTTACGCGTCATCGTACCGTGTCAGTGTCCATACTGTCCATCGCTCGCGTTCGATCGCGCTTCCGAAAGCATAGTAAAATATGTTTTCAACGCGTGATTTCGTTCAATGTCGCTACCGGAAGCTGCGAAGAATCAAAATTGCTTGCGCCGTGATCGTAACCAGTTCATGCTCAACGTTAATTCGTTTTTCGTCGCTTACAGTTTGTAACAGCTATACGCTTGTTTTCTCGAGATCGACGACTATAAATAAGCGAGTTGCTTCCAGGAAACCAGCGTTCTTGTCGCTTATTCAGCGTCACAGAGATTCAGGCTTTTCCTACTTTCTCTCGCAGGCCAGCAGTTAGTGTATATGCGCGTGTTCGACGGACCGTGACGCGTTCCAGCATACTTTCATCTTGGGATTTCTACTTTGGCAATGTTTGATATTGCGTCAAAAACGTCCAATCGAAGCATCCAGCTGAGAGACGAGGCTGACGTAGTTCTACGTTCTCGACACCAACCGCTGTTCTCCACGGTTCCTGAAGCCACTCGCGTGCACGCGAATTTTTTAAATAATCGTCGGAACCGAGACAGACGGAAAATGAAAGAACGTCTTACTTCAGTAATAATATATATTTTCCTTTCAATATTTAACGTACGATATATATTTATATATACATACGTATTTGTCATAAATGTATAAATATCTGCAGTCTAGTTACGATATATGAATATAAAGAAAAAATTGTTCGTATAAAACATGAAACAGAACTTTGATAATACCGGTGGGGAATTCGCGTCTACTACGATCGTAGCTTTATTCTATCAACGACCGCTCGCTCCGTTTCGATGAACTGATCAGTGACCGGGGACATATAGCATCAGAAAATTTTCACGCGCCATCGCCAACCGACCCAGATATGTGCTCGATTTTAAGCTCCAGGCTTCGTGAAATTTATTAAACACGCTCGCATTATCGACCTTCTTTATTCTCGTCGCTTAATAATAATTGGAAAATTAGGAGGTTGCCTGGAAAGTGAGGGTTTCACGCAACATTTGAGCTCGGCGACGCGGCACGTAGAGCGGTCGGACACGTTGATATTCCTGCTTATCCGCTCGAAACGAAGCGAATTCCACGCACACGCCACACTGCCGTAATTTCACCCGTGACAACGATCACGAAGAGAACGACGCGCGACATTACGTCGTCGTTTCCTGCCTCGGCCACGCACAGGCCGCGGCGATACGAGAGAAAGTGAACAAACAGCGAACCGCTTAAAGTTCCCGCGATTCAAACGAAATCAACGTAATTCCAGTGGAGTTGGAGGAGAAAAGAACGATCGTAAAACGAAATTTACATTTATAGCCGTTCACTTGAACATTTTCGTCGCTTATACTCTGTTGCGTCTTTCGTCGCGTTTACGTAGGAAAAACGTAACAGCTGTTCGCAGCGTCTGCGAGCTATTTATTTAATGATATGATTCGTTTCCATTTGCTTCCCCACTGATTTGTGTCCAATTTCCCTTGCGAAATTCGAGCAACTCGCGAATATGAGTCAGGAGCGAAATCGTTTATACTTTCTCGATGCTGGTCGCTTGGCATTCCACGATCATAAGACGAATTATGAAAGAAAGACAAGCTCTTTGCGATGCAAATTTATTGCACGATGATATCGATAGATAATTCAGGAACCAACAGAACTTCTGTGTCTATCGAATAATTCTCCGCGTGCGATTCGCGGTTGATCAATCAGATGGCAGATTTATTTGTCAGTTAAGGATACATGGTTTGCCGGAATCGGCGAATACGCGTGTCCTTCCGAAGCGACAGGACTGCTGAATTTCGTCGTGAATTTCGGTTGGCGTTAGGTGGTGCGTGACCTCCGGAAACTTGGTACTTAACGTACGATATCCAGCCGTTTCGGATTGCTGAGTCGTTCTCACGTTTCGAGCAGAACCTCGCAGAGATGTTTCGCGCGATTCGCGTTATCTTCTCCTCTTGAAACGCGTTCGCTTCGTTTTTTTTTTTTTTTTCTATATTTTCTCGGCGAGCGAAACGGGAACCGAAAGACTAACAGACCCATTATGATTTTAAAGTGTCTAGCGCGGAACGGCGGGATAAATTTGCCGCGGAACGAAATCAGCCAACGAGGAATCACGATACGTGACTCTCAGGACAATGAGCCATATCAATCCTTCGTCTCTCTATTCTCCTTCGGCTGGTCGCGCGGCGAATTCGTTTCGTTCGACCGATGGAATCGAATCGCCTCGAAAACGATCCGCCTATTCAAACGGCACTCGACGACGAATCACCGAAAAGAGGAAAAAGAAGGGACGAGGCCAATGACAGAGAGGTGACTCGCAGGGATGAAAAAAAAAGAGAAGGAGAAGAAGAAATAAAAATAGGGAAGAAAAAAGGGACGCGAGAGAGCGTGAGAGGATCGGGTGGGGGCGACGCGCGTCGACCAGAAATTCCCTCGACGCCGCAAAAGCTTCGAACCTCGATACCTCGTTCGATCGAAAGTGGATCGACGAATGAATCCTGTCCGTGTAATCTTTATCGATACAAGGCACGATCTCCCCTCCCGGTCGCTGCGTTTCGTATCGCTCTGGATCGTTTCGTATCGCTTCGTATCGCTTCGTTTCGATAACGCGTCGGACTTTCGTTGATCCGCGTTCTCTTCGTTCAGCGTCAGTTTCTCGTTACGCTCTCCTTCTCCCTCCGACCGTCTACCTTCGGTGAACAGCTTAATCGTATTTTACGGCAGATCAGCCTGCTATTCTCTTTACTCCATTTTTTTTCACACCGATTCGCCGACTGTTATCATCGTGGACAGGCGCGCGCACACACACGTACGATCGCGGTGCTCGGCGACGCGCCGGCTCGATCGTCCGTTAAATCCGCGGCTTTATCGGAATTTCTCTTTCCCCCTGTCGTTCGCGACTTCGTTGCCCCGATTTTGCTGGAAAAACGAAGGTTCGATCGTTTCAAGAGTACACCGGGCCCGGTCTCCGGTCCCGGTGAACGGCGTAAACGTTACGTCCAACTTGCGTCGTTTGAAGATCAGAAATAAGCATGGTCCGCCGGAAATTATCGACGTCGCGGTGATCCAAGCCCTCCTCCCGGATAACGCGGAAGAAGCAAACGGGCGAGGACGCTGAAAGAATAGTTGGTTACAGCGCCGATGCAACCGGTTTTAACGAGCGGCACGATCGATATGGGTTTTCCTCGACGAGGATACCTCGAGTAATTAATAGCGGAGATGAAAATAAAAATGTACGACCTGGGAGAACAGACGATTGCGCGGGTCGTCGCCTATGCATGTTTCTAGATTAAACTAAATCCATAAATCTGCACGGATGATCGAGGTCGGTCGTGGTGCAACGCTGCTGGACGTTGTTGGAAACATCGCGCGTGAAACACGACGAATACTATAGGGGACGCGTAAAGTTGAAAGAAAGCAAGCACGTGGGAATTGGGTTTTTCCCACGAGATAGGAAGGCGCGTGAGCGCGAAGAGGGTCGGGAAAGAGGTTAAACGTTTGGGAAGAAAGCGTCGAAAAGCGGACGCGTGGAGACGCGAGTAAAGTGGCGCGCGGAGTGACGCGATTCGAACGGCCGGGCAAAGAAAGCGCAGCGGCTCGGAAGAAGTTTAACGAGCAAAGTGCAAGAGCGAGTACGAAGGGGAGAAAAGTGCAACTTGTACGGCGCACACTCACGCACGTCTCAGCTTCCCCTACCTCGTAACCGTCTGGTACACAGAGAGGTGTCCGGAGACGGAGAACTACCGGTATATATCATCACGTCGTCGGCCGCTACACACACTTTCGTATTTATCGGGAGAAGAAGGGGAGGAAAGGCTACGGACGGTACATTCGGGCCAGTGCGTTCCGAGATTTCGTGGTGAAAGGACATCGTAAGCCAAGTGGCCGATCGTAAGCCTTTATTCTCGGTTTTATTTCGTTTCTTCAGCTTGCACCGAACGGACGCCCGGTTGCACACCGGCTCCTCTTCGTTTCCTCGATCTAGCGTTTATCTTCGCGTCACGTGATTCGAAAAGGAGCGCGATATCGGGAAATCTATCGCGCACCAACGAGTCCCGACATGGCTTCGACAATCAAGGTGAGTGAGTGACGAACGTGCAACAGGTAGATACACGCGCACCCTATGTACACGTACGCCCGGTGATTTAAAGTTTCGCAGTATCCGGAGGGGCTCTCTCTGTTTCCCGCTGTCTTTCTCTCCCCATTCCCGTCGTCACGGGATCCGCTCTCTGCTCACCCCATAGGGGTGGTTGTCTCCGTACGCGACCGGCGAACTCGATACCGTCACCGATCCTGCCTTTCTCTATCTTGAATATTTAGAAGACGGGACGGGCTATCGCTGTTTTCGAAGTCACGTACCTCCAACTTTTCCCGATCAAGCCTACGCACGGAGAATACCGATCGCGCTCTGCCTAAATGGCCCATTGCCGCGGTAATCCCTTCTGCCGGATTCTCGCTTTATCGGTTACGATTGCACGTTGTTTCGCATCCGATATCGCACATCGGTCACGTAAGTTTGCTTTCTCGCATCCAACTTTTGTTTTGCTTTTTTTTTTCAACAGCTCTGACGCTATTATCGCCGAAACGAACAAACGTTGTCCGAGACAAAGCAGTCGCAACGACCGTCGCGTTAGATAGATTTCCGTGATGCGAATGGAAAGTGCCACTGCACACGCGTATCGCGATACAGAAAGCAGTTTTCTAGAGCGCAGAACCGTGTGCCGTTTGGATTAACGTATATACGCGTTTCGCGGGACGATAAGAGCTCTCGGGAAAAATTCGCGACTGGCTCTGACGGAGCCGAACGGTGGAAATCCTTGCGATATTAAAGAGCCAATAAACGTCAAGAGGCAACGAGTTTCCAGTTATTTCGTCGGAAAGAGGATATCGGCTAAGTGCGCGCGCGTATTCATTCGTTTCTTTCGCGATATATTTCCGTGCAATCTGAAAACAGCTGTAACGCGTTTATTTCGTCCGATTGAAAAGGAAGGGAACGAAAAATCGAGCAAGATGATGAGCGACGAACATATCGATCCTGATATCCTCTTGGTCCGTCAATCGGGAAAAACATGATTAAGTTCCTGCACGTAGCTCGGCTTTGCAGCGATCCAATCGAAATCCATTTATCGAAGGCGTCGCAACGTTATAACTTATGCGTGTCGCAATCGTACGTTCACGAACAATGGCATGGAAACGGCAACTGCACGGAATAACAAACCGATGGAAAGGGTTCCTTCGTCGTTTGGTTCTACTTAAAACTCGATCGTCCTAACTAAATCGTATTGCGCGTTGTTCGAAAGCTTCGAAGGGAATTGAGAAATTCCATTACACCCGTTGCGTGTGTTCGCGAGGAATTCGCGTTCAACGGCGGAGGATGGCACCCGTTAATTCGCTACAATTCGATACTTACACTGGCCGGCATTCTCCTCCGTACGGCGAATTACGATTCATTCGGCGCATCGACGATATCGAACGGCAGTCACAGAGTCGTGTAATCGTTGTCCATCGGATGCCAGTCGACAACTAGGCGATTGTAAATTAATTTAATAACTGAAACAGCACGACGTACCGGCCAGTCGTACATGAACAATAAATTATTATTTATCGCGCACGGGGTTTGCAAAGTCGCCTACTAGCGCGCTTGCGTACACGCGCGTTCACCGATAACCACGACGGAATATTACGGCTACAAATGGCACGAGTTTTCCAGGCATGCCCCGTTTTAGCGGTGAATTATCATTCATAGACCGTGACGACAATTAACGGGCCATACGTAGGATCTACGCGGAATGCACGGACCAGAGGAATCGTCAGCATCGTCTAGCTCGGACGTAATAACCCACAACGTTATGGTTACTATCGTTACAGCCGACGTGACAGCAATAAAATCTATATCACACCCATTTGCCATTTAGAGCGGCCAATAATTCTTATAATCCACATCGATTTGCGGAAGTAAGCGGTTTGCGTGCACGTACCAGAGCCGGCATCCAATCCACAAATCATCCCTGACCGTGTATATACAGCGACGTGGTGATTTACCGAACCGTCGCGATTATTAGCACGGCTATAGCAAAATCGAAACTCGCCGCTGATCCTGTTCGAGTATTCAGCCGATTATAGAGGATAGGGGGAAGCAATGAAAAGTCACGAAGTTGGCCGATCGAGCCTTAAGATTTAACTATCGACAAGTCGACGACGACAATTCGTTATCGCCAGTGATATCGCTGAATATTTTATTTTATACGTTGAGGTTATTCGATGTATAAAGAAGAGAGACGCGTGGATAAATTATAAGGTAGAAAATATATTTAATAAACGGAAATGAAAAGTACAAGTATGTAATGACAATGTCGGTTGATCCACATCCGCACGCTAGCAGTGTTACCCTATGGTAATAAAAAAATCCTTGAAGCCAACTTTACCTGTCGACTGTTTTATGGTTTGCCCCGTCGCAGTCTTTTGTCTATTCGCTGTCGATGGCTTCAAAGCTGAAGAAAGCTAAAAGACCAGATGTAGAGTTTTCTTAAAAGCGGTGACTTTCGACATTATAGCGATAAAGGGAGACGACTGAAAGGCTTCTCGCGTCTATGCGATAACCAAATTTACCTAATCCCGTCGTGCGTTTCTTAAATTCTCGCGTCCGAATCTCACTCTCGTTTAAACGAATAAACTAACGTTTTAACGAAATTTCCAGCGAAGCAATTGGAACGAAGAATCGTGTACGTTGGTAACGATTATTTCGTTATTTCCTTGATCTTCCCTCCGCAGCGAGAAATTTCCCTCCGCAACGATGGAAAACTAGGAAAGGCAGAGTGGTTAATACAACTTGATAGAATTAAATACAAAGCGTAAATGTAGCTTAGAAGGAAATAAATGCGAAATACTCGCGGCGAGTCGGAATTGATTCAAAAAGGGAATGTACACGGGTCCTCTATGAGCGATTACCGTTGTAGATGTACAAATGGAAGAAAAATCGTGCGATTCACGTCAATTTTGAAATCTATTCTCGAAATTCGCTAGTAATTTAGGATAAGAGGTGGGAGAGGGTAATTGGAAAAAGTACGAAACGACACCGAAGAGGGAAACAAAAAGGAAAGAAGCGAAGGACCGCGTGTTCCGGATTGTGATGCGAGTTGTTTAAAAACGAGGTTGATCGTCACGCAGTCGAGGTGCACGGAGTCGAGAGGTACAGCGCGACGAAAATAAAATCGAACTTTGAAATATTCGTCACGGCCGGTGTCAAAAGAACGAAAAAAAAAAGAGAAGGTGTGTCGGGCATAGGATGCCGAATATACTGCCAAAGTATATTCGTCTGTCAAGCAGCTGCGATCTAATCGGAAATATTTTTTACGTTTCTCTTCCTCTCTCACCGACTAGCTCCATGCTTTTCAGATTGGCAAGCAATCGGACGATTCGGCGGCAAAGCTAACAATAAGATCGTTTCCGAAAAAAAGATCGTGCAAATACGACGCATGGCGGGAACGATCGAATCGTTTATGACGACTACGGTGACTATTTCGGAGAACTTTACATACATATACATACGTATGTGTCTGTTATCGCTGAAAGATATCGGGTAGTTGCCCGACCACGTATTATTTTATCATTAGGATATGATAACATTTGTTTTAAATAACCGATAGTTTGAAATAAATGGAATGCAATACAAAATAAGCGAGGGTACGATCCATCGACGAAATTTATAACGAACTACGTTGGAGAGATTAATTACCCTCGGACTATTTACGTAGTCTACAAAATACCGGATCACAAAGCTTTATCCTCGTTCCAGTTCTTACTTCGTTCCTGTTTTAAGTGGGATCGTACAGTCTCAGAGGATAGACTGGTCCTGTGGCGAGAGATTAATGAATTACCTACTTCTTTGACCACTCCGTTCACTATTTTATTCCTCTCGCGAGGAAGAATCCGGATTACGGCGAGAACAATTTTCCTCTCTGTTCTTTCGCGCGATGGCAAGCTCACGTGCTACGTGGACGAAGCAAATAGCATTATCGTTGGAGTCGATATCGTTAGCGAACGCGCGAACGTTCCCTCGAAAACGGCGAACGAAGGCGAACGAAAGCGAACGAAGTAATTTAAAAGGCAACTCGTTAGTCAGTCGCCGTACACAATGCACAGATGCAACGAAACGCGGAAGCGTGTTGATAGGAGCCGGGGTGAGCCGGCGGGCCAACGGAAGCGAACAAACGAAAGTCGTAGGTACGCGCATGCCTTCGTTACTCACGGTGGTTACTGCTTGTTTAGCTATGTTAGCTTTGGCTTCGCCGGGGCAGCGTATAGTCGCAGTCTACAGCTAGCCTTTCCTTATCCCCTTTCGCTATTCCATCGTAGGTATACTCGTGTGTCGCGACCTTTACCGCGGTAACATCCGCCAATTCGCTTCGTCCTCGTTGGCTCGGTCTATCCGTTACCCATCCTTTTATTATATTCCAGTTCAATTTCCTGCTTTCAACGAGTCATGGGAACTTCGGACTCCTCTCTTTCGTTCCGCGACGCGACTCGATGTGTACCAATTAAATAAACGACATCGATCGATCTAGAAACTTGGAATTGTATCATTATCTCGTCGTATCGGATAGGCGCCACTCAATCTCGTTAATCGTGAATTTCCTTAATTGCTTCGTGCCCAGATGCGCGGAAGGTGCCTCGACCTTTTAAAGATAGTTCCTGTAGCGTCTATTTACTTAGAGCCCCGTATGCAGCACTTAACTATCTCCAACTATGTTTCAGCTGCTGCTGGTCGCCTGCGCCTTCCTCGTTTACGCTGTTACGGCAGAATCGGAAGAAGGACAGACTGCAAGATCTCGAGTATCCGACGAGCAACTAAATATGGCCCTGAGCGACCAACGTTACTTGAGGAGACAGCTCAAGTGCGCGTTGGGCGAAGCTCCTTGTGATCCTGTAGGAAGACGTTTGAAAAGTACGTGTTCGTTGGGCCGTATAAATCCATCGGGCGAAGGGGCGGCAGGCACGCGCGACTCACCACGTCTTGTCTCTTGCGTAACCAAGGTTTCGCGATTGTCGTGAACGAAACGCGGTACAGTGCGGAATTTTCAATGGTTCGCGTGGGACTGAAAAAAGAGAAAGGATGTCGCGAGTAGTCGAGTAGATAGTCGATCGGTATTTTCTTCGATTCAATGGATACGTTAATGTCGGGCGGAATTAAATCCATTTTATGGGAAAGTTCGCGTTGTTCCGAACGGCGAGTCATCGTCGAATTGCTTAGGTTGGATTTATATCCGTATTTCGAGAGCCGTGTGTTTCCTCGGAGACTTTGCCGATAAATTTCTATAAAGTTACCAGCAGAATTCGATTTAACCCAGGCGTTGTTATCCAGGTTTAGCACCACTGGTTTTGAGAGGCTCCTGCCCGCAATGTAGCCCCGAGGAAACACGACAGATCAAGAAGGTCCTTTCACACATTCAACGGACCTATCCAAAGGAGTGGTCGAAGATAGTGCAGCAATATGCCGGAGTTTCGTAAGACGTTGGGATAATGGGAGCAGCTGAGGGGAAAACGGCGATGGCGGATACGTCGATAAAACAAAACAAAAAAAGATAAAGTACGGAAAACAGGAAAACGGCGATCTGCCTACATCGTAGCCGTTTAAACCATCGTTCAATCGTTTCCTTCCGTACGTTAGAGAGAGGTACGATCGTATTCACAGCGATCACGTTCTTCGAGCACGCGTTATATCCAACGCCCGTTCATCTTCCTTTAACGAACGCGTTTACTATCGTTGATCGTTAACACAGCGTTACGCACATAACGATTATTTTATACACATCGGGACAATCGTATTAAATATAAAGTAAATATGAAATAAAGTTTGTTTTCCAAAATACAGAATAGAATCGCTGTTTCACGAAGGCACGTTTTCGCTCGGTTCGAGTTCGCAAGCGAGCAATATGTATTACCGGCTATGGAACGGTGTTCACGGTGTTCGGCGATCGAGACTAGTTCCGCGTAGAAAAAGGTGTCACGAATCGAGAGCGGTATATAAAAATGAAAAGAGCGAGGAGAAGTGGAAGAGGGAATGATCGTCCACGATTATGACGTTAGAAACGGGGACAGTAATAATAGCGGATGCAAGTAGCGGGAAAGTAATAAGCCGGATTCATATTTTATATTTTATTCCGGCGTCTCGCCTGGTTTCAATTTCGCTGTATTACAATAGATAGCTTTATTCCCGTAAACTATACGAGAAACTCTGTACAGGCGGCGTTTTATAACGTCTGAATTTCTCGTCGAAACGTTTCCACGAATATTTCTCGTCGCCGGTTTTCCTACTTAAACGCCGCGTCACGAGCCGTCGCTACGCGCAGTTTCACTTTCTATCAGCCAACCACGAAAGTTCGTTACTCAGCGATCGCGATGCATTCTTCGTGGCATGTTGCGTGGTTTGCATACGGTATCGGAAATATTTGAACGACGCAAGACGATGCAAGGCGACGGCATCGCGAGCCAACGATTTCCAATTAGGTTGTATAACCGTGGAAACGTAATTACCCGATATCGTAAGCACAGCGTAAACATTTATCCCGTTTTATCGAGGAATAACGACAATCAACAAGTTGATAATTACTTGGAATATAATTAACGATATATCCCGGATCGAGCGAGCCGGATTTACAGGAACTTCGAACTGTATCGCGATTCTGGCCTTAATTTATCTCCATTTCCATCCCTGCTAAATCCCTCCTTTCGTATTTTCTCTTTGTGCCGCTTCGTTTTCATTTAATTCGGATGTTGACGATATTACGAGTCTGACGGAGTTCGATCATCGGCAAATCAAATTAATTCGATTTCTCGTCTGTGCGTTCTTCGTCGATTAGATTTGCGGATAAATGCGGAACGTCTGGAATTTTCTGCTGTCCGTAATTCCATGTTATCGTGGACGTGGACTCGGCGTTTCTGTTCGTTGAAACCCGTGTCGGAGACCGTGTCGCCGATTTCCAGCGGGATCGATTCACACTGGCCGAATCAACGCGTGGTTGACCGATGTAAGCCAATTAGCCAGATGTCTAACATCGTTTGCGCGTTGTACCATGCATGCGTCGTATATAGAATGTTATTTCCTTACGCGTTTACGATGGTCTGACGCTAGGGGTAATAGGAAATAGCTGAACGGAATCCGATGCGCGTCTATAACGTCTACAACGTTCGTAACATAATCGAGCAACCACGATACGCTTTTTCAACGAAGATCGAAACCTCGTATCTCGATGTGCAACGTTTCGGACGTTGAACAAGCAGCGATTCTCGTTCTTTTCTTCTTTTTTTACCGAAGGCAAATTGCAGGTTGCGCGGGTCCGCGCCGATTGCGATATCGGCTACAAATCGATGTTTCTCTCTTCGGCCATTCGCGTAGGAATTGCCGTCAATAATATTGATTTCCGCGAAGTTTATAATTCGTTTCACGGGAAAGCTAAATTTTTCTTCGAACGAGGGTCGTTAATTCTTCGCCGTTCTTCCGAGCATACTCGTTTGGGCAACGTTTCGTTGGGCCAACAAGCGGTTGTTTTGTAATTATCGAGAGAAATAGGCGGAGGGCAGAAAGAATTAGCGGGCTGGAAGGCGCGTAGAGTGGAGGCTCGTAAACGACAGGATCGAGATCGCACGATGTACATTTTGGCAAGCGTTTGTTCTTCTTGATTGATGCGCGATGATACACTTTCATCGGGGAAATACAAATATTGAATCTCGTCGGAGGGAGCCGAGAATCAATGTTTGTTTTCTCGGTACCTCATAGACGACAGGGAACGTATAGATCATATGTACATGTATATTTGCGCATTCCTCTTCAAATTTATCGCTCATTCGCCAGTCGACTCTACCTACCAGCAGCTTGAATATTATAGTTCGATGGCGGAGCAAAGGGTAAGTAAATGTACATAAGGGTTCACGCGCCAACGTACACTCCGTATCGAAAAACGAAAGAACTGTACCTCGAAACGAGGCACGGGAACGAGGTGTGCCAAAAAGTGTCGTTTAAAGTCAGAAGAAGAAGAAAAAAAAAAGAAGAAATAAAAAAAAAAAAAGAGAAAACGGCGAAATAACCACGTAATGATACGAAGAAGGCGTACCGGCGTTACCATAATAAAACGATAGAAGCCTCGTTCGTGGTATAATTTTACATGCATGTTCTGTGACGTTGCGGAATATTTGTACACGGCGTGTACGCTTATCTTTCTCTCGTAACAATAAAAAGAATAGAGTCGAGTAGAAAGAGCGGCAGGATCGCGCAGCTGTTTGCGGTCGTTCGATCGCGACCCTCGTGCCCTATTATAATTCGTTATACGATCGCGGTGAAACGACCTACTCCGAGCTGCGCTCGTTCTTTCCGCTAGATCCACGGTGTCGTTAAAATGTTGCACGAGGATCGCGACCCAACTCCCTGATTTTATTCGATACGCGGCTCATCAGCTTAAGGGATCAACGTTCCACGACTCTATCGACCACCCGAGACCATGAGAGGCCGACTCGTTTCAGTCGATGGGAAACAGATAAAAAAAAGCACCGTTAAGTCGCTATATATACGTACTTTGGTGTATACGGTTGAACGACGATACACGAAACGCGGACGAAAGAGGCGTGGGAGACGGAACGGAAGATGAGAAAAGAGAAAAAGGGAGGAGGGGGCAGAACGGGAACGATAGGGAAGAGTAGGCCGAGGGAAGAAGTTTCTAAGGGAAGTTTTCGACGAGGGGCAGGCAGACGTTACGGGACAAGAGTCCGGTGCGACTGATTCGTTCGGTTGGCGCGGCGTTGGCATTTTCGCACGTACCGAATACCGGCGCATACACGACTACGCTTTCCTCCATATTTATGTACACGCGAAGAGAAACAAGTTTCCGGCTCGCTCGTTGACGCTGCCGACGGAGGAATATTTTCCGCGATAAAAGCACCCGTTTATTTGTACGTGTATCGGCTCGATCGCATCCCGCAGCGCGAACGCGATACGCATCGTTCGGAGAGATATCGTCGTAACTTTCACCGGCCACGGCGCGGACCATCGTAACGCAAACAGGGTAGCGTTTGCGGCGGAATAAGTAAATCGATAACACGGTGTATCAAGCAGCGATTCGTAACTTTAGTTGGCTATTTACGCGATACGCAGGTAGTACGATAAAGCGTCAGTCTGGTTCGATTCGATTTGGTTAAGGCCGGCCGTCGGAAAGTATCGAACGTATTTAAATTTGGTGCGCGCGAACGCCGACAGGAATATCGAAGAGTATTCGTTGCTGGAGTATCGAGCGGGCTGCTATCGCGAATCAAAGTAGTATTCGTCTGGTAATCGACGTCAGTGTCAATCATGCTATGCATATGCAACCCTCTTATCGCGATTCTGCTACGGTTCATTAACAAACAACGAATTCGGTCGTGTTACCGTTAACGTTATGCGGCGCGCGTTTGTTAACGCGAGAGTGGGACGGCGTTGCAAAACTAAAGGAATTAAAAGCGGAATCGAACGAAGAGAGATAGCATTATTGGCCGTGGAAGATAGCATTCGGAGTGGTTGATAGAAAGGCAGTGTTTGCCGATTAGAGGCGCATGGTTCGATAGAGATCGATGGAAATTACGACGGAGGAAAAGAAGGGAAAACTGGGAACGGAATTAAAGGATAGAATGCTAACGAGATTCAAGCGCACGAGATATCCTCGTGCGTCCAATACGCTTCCGGCAACTCTTGCCGCTCACAATGCCTCAATACAGGCGCACCGATGACCCGAGCATTCGCTACACATGTAAACGCATTTTGTCGCAGAGGGACAAACGCGAACGTGATCCTTCGGTGCGTATAGGTCGTTTCAAAAACCCGAAACGACCGCCGACGTTAAACGATACGTCGCCGATCCACCAGCAACGATGATTTACACGGAGGAACGGCGATACAAAATGTTGGCAAAATCTAATATCCGAAGTGTTCTCGCGTTTTGAAGATATTTTTGCCCCAAGGAACGTGTTCAACGACGACCTGCAAAAACAAGCAATCACGGCCTTTATCGCGAAACGCGTTACCTTTGGAGCGAGCATTTTCCAAGCTTTTGTTCGTCCAAGTCTTGTTTTAGAACACGTTGATGCATTTTTGAGCCGGCCTGTATCACAAACCCCGATTATGCGGCTCGTTTCGACACGTGGTGAGGGGACTACGCGACAGAGCCAAAGAGAATACGATCGAGAGAGAGAAACGGAATAGGAAAAAGGAAAGGCAGAGATAACAGAGGAAGGAAGACAGATAGGAGAGGAAGGTAGCGGCTCGAAAAGGCTTAATGAAAGTTGCCTGTTGCTCGTACAAATCGTCGTGTCAACGGAGAAAATCTCCATTCCCCACTCTTTGCTTCGACCTATAGCCAGCGAACGAGTGGCCTTTCACGTGATAGTCGCTCGTAAGGCCGGATCAATTCCGTCCCATACTACTCGCTCTACTCGACTCGCTCCTAATTACGAGGTATTTTCGTCGCGGTGGATTTCCCAAGCTTCTCCCCGTTCACTTCAACTAGCGGTTAATTCGATAATTAGAAGGGCGCACTAAACGTCTAATCTGTCGCCAAAGGTGAATCGGCGGCCGATTAAAATTGCCGCTTATCGACGAGATCACGATCGTACGTGCAACGTAAAGAAAATCCATTGTTTTAACTATCGTCGAAGAGATAAACGTTAAATCTTGCGCAGGATTACGTGTTTCGCAGGACCGGTTGATATTCTTCGATGGCGAGTTCGCGGCTTCGGACCGACTTTGCGTCGTATTACTGGTGACGTGACTGTGGTATAAGCTGGTCCCTGGTGAACGCGGCAGCTTTGCTACAAGTTTCCATCGGAGACAACGGGAAACTTTGTGGACTTTCCGAGATAATTGTGTAACCTCTTTGTACGCGTCACCAGCGAATCCATTTTGTAGCGTCGATATTCGCTTCCGCTGTTGCTACGTGTTCAAATTTTTTCGCCCTAATTAAAGCAACCGTGACTGTCAACGTTCGAAACGATCGCGTTCTTCGTTACGCTCTATATTCGAACGTTAGCTTGGAAACGAATCTTTAAATTCGAATTTTTGAAATCTTAATCTGGATCCGAACGATGAACGCGAAACGCGTATTCACGAACGAATTTATAAACGATCCTCTTATATTTGTTGCAACGTTGCAAACAACGGCTAAAACTTTAATAGCCCATAAAGATAATAGCAAAGGTTACGACCAGCATACTCTCCGTAACAACGTCTCCTTTCGACGGTTACGTTAAAAGTCACGCTAATGGACGCGGTTGAAGAGGATTAAGCATGGGAAACGTAATTCGTCCGTGCCAATGGTGACGTACGGGCGAATCTTTCTGCGACCGCTGATTTTCGATAACGGCCGCCACCGTCTGATGGACTTCCGGAAGCGTGTCACATCTCTCAATAACGCCGTAAACACAAAGACATTCCTGTCCGTTCTACGCGTCGTTTATGTATACATAACACATTCTTCGGTGCTAAGCGTGGTTATGCGCGCGGACCAATTCCATCCCTCTTGCTCCCGCTGCGAATGCAAACGGAGAGAGACACAGTCGGTGGTGCACGTTCGGGTTCTGTGTGTATGCACGCCAGGAATTCGCCGCGGGAGTGAAAGAGAGGATCCGAGCGAGAAGCTACGGCGCGAGGGGATGGACGGGGAGGAAACCAAAGGGGAGGAAACGGAGGAGGAAGGAGGGAGAAAGCGAGAACGAGGGACAGCTGGACCGACGATAGGACGCGCAGGACGAGGAGAAACGAGGAGAGAGATCGGGACGAATAGGGACGGGTTTGATTCGAAACGGGAAGAGAGACGAGGAGGCGAAGACAAGGAGGCGGAGAGCCGCGAACAGAGGATGGAAGAGAAAGGAAGATAAAGAGGAGGAAGAAAGGATGGAGAACGAACGCGAGAGCGTGAGACGGAGTGGGCACGAAGGGGAGAGCGGACGAGGAAGAAAAAGAGACGCGAAGGAGGAGAATGGATAGGGACGGAGAGATTGGTATATGTATATGGCAGATACATAGCACGGCTTGCGGAGGGCACAAGTTAGTGTCTATATACGCGAGAGATCGATAGAGGACAGAATCCCGGGACATCCCCAGCGATCCTGTTCTCTTATTCTTGCAAGAAGCATCCTCGGGTAGCCTACGTCGTGCCTCCGTTGCATGTCCTCGCTTTGCATTAATGCGAGACTGGTAAGCGAGCAGAGGGTTGGCAAGGGGTGTGCTGGCTGGCCAAGAGGCGTCTCGGGCAACGAGCGGCAAAGGAACGAGCATTATCCGGCATACATTACGCGCTCGTCGAACGTACTCCAACTTTCTTTCTTGGTCCCACGACTCTCGGTAGCCGCTGGTGAAATTACCACGGGGGCGGACTCGATTTCTCGGGGCTAACGGCGAAATCGTGTTCGAAGGTGGGAACCGCGCGCGCTTTGCGCTCTCTATCGCCGAGCTGGGCGCGAATAATGATCTCTTTTTAGTACGAGATCACGGTTGAGATCTCGTGTCGCGTATACGTTAACGCGTCGTGGAAACGGTTTATCGGTCGCGGCGTCATCGCGGCGTCATCGCGGCATCATCGCGGCGTCATCGCGGATTCGCGCTCGAAGTTTCCCGATCCGGCAGTTTTATTCGCGCCGCTACGTAGAGAGCGCGCGGCAATCTTGTTTCGTCGAAAGGCGTATCTTTTAATTTTAGCGAGGAGACGGGTTGGCTGGCGAGGGAGGGAAATTTCGAGCAACGAGTCACCATTATCGTCGCCTATGCTTCCCCGAGGCGAGATTTCCGCGCAAGATGCGCGCCATCCTGATTGCATTACACCGTATTAGATTATGCCATACGGTAGTCTTCGAAATGTCAAAATGTAATTACAAGAGGCGCAGATAACAGCGAACTTGGCCGAATACAGCTGGGAAACGTGCGTGCGTTGATACAACTATCGCGTTATTAGATCGGTAAAACTGGCCTCCTGCTGGCATCTTCGGTGAATTATCAACCGAATTGTAATTATCGAGAAGTACGAGCTGCGTCGTCACGTATCAGTAGTGACGTATCGCGCTTTGGGAACATTCGTCCCTCATCTTCGGAGAGTTCGAGTAACGAGGTTACAAGGATCGAGAGATAGGAGGAAGCAGAGGAGGTCGGAGGTTCCTTCCTTGCTTCTGTCGAAAGGATCATATTACTCGACGCGACGCGACGTGGCGAGGGATCTCCTACTGTGTAATTTTCTCGGCCTTGATATTCACGGCTAATAATTGTCGTGGCAATTCCATTGTTAGATCTTCCTGTGTATATATATATTATGTGCTATATAGAGGGTGATCCTTGGTACCGCTGCCAAATTTCCAAATGTACCTCGTGTTACCTCGAAATTCCTCTGTACCACTAACTGAGACATTCCTCGATGCATCACAACCGCGACACAATAATAACTAAACGTATATACGAGTAATAGCGTAAATGGATACCGGATACTGGTATTAATACGCGGTATACAGATCTTACCATGGATGTTAGCTCGTCCAATAAATTCATGCCGTTTATCAGGTATTTCTATTTCTTTAATTTCTTCGAACGCTCGATTTCGCGATATTCGCCACTTTAAATAATGAACTTCTCGCTTCGCTCGACGAACCACGATCTCCGTTTCTTTAAGACGAAGCGCGGAACACGACCGATGTTTGGAATCAAACGGATTCCGCGATACGATTGCGAAAATCTGTTCGATCTAAGCCCATTAGAGACTGATACAGCTACGTAAGAGCGAAGCTGGCGAGACACGATATCGTTGCAAGAAGTTCCATATGGACGCGAGTATAGGGTGAACGATAGACCCAGAAACCATTTCTTCCAATCGAATATCCGGGAAGAAACCATTCCATCGAGCCTTGAAATAACAGCTACGTTCGCAGTTGCTTAGAACCGTATAAAGTCGCTTTTACGCTCTTCAACGACATCCATTGTGTCGGCCGTGTGTAACGTCGCGCTGTATCGCAGAATTTCTAGGAATTCCACACTGACTTCATGCATTTTTATGCGCTCCGATCGGTGTAATTGTCCCTCACCCTGTTGGTCGCGGAAGCGAGCGTAGTATCGTGGTTCGTTCGTTCGCTCGTAACGACTAAGCGACCAGACAAAATGGAAATTCACGGTTTTCAAATAATCGTGTAGGTTCACGCGTCGCGGATCGAATACCTTATCGGTGGACGTCTCGTTCGATCAATGAGGACGCGGCTACGCGTTACACGTACCGGTTACCGATACGAGACACTCTCGGAGGAAAGACACGCGAACGAAACGTGTACTCGCTCGGCCAAGTAGCTTGACCAATTTCGTAAATGGCAGCGATTCATGCGTTCGGTCTTAAGTGGCTCTTTTCTTTAATTTTTTTCTCTGTCGCGGTAATGGCGCGTCCGTACGACTCGGTGCTTTCTTGCGACGACCATTCAACGGCATTTAAGGGAACTGGCAGCAATAGCCCGGTCGTAATAAACTGTAACCCGGGCGCAAATATCATTAAGTGGCACCTTTAGCATCTTACACCTTTATATAGCGTCCCATAGGCATTCTGTCGGCTTTCGTTTCATTTTAAAAGTCAATGCCCTGTCGCGACCGTTTCCTCTTCCACGTTACCGTTTTATACGATTTCGCCTCGATCACCGAGACCTTTAATTCAATCTCCGTTTCAAGTACATACAACGACGACGAAGAAAGCGTACGAACGATATTACAAAATTGTCTGAAACGCCTTGGTGACAGATTCGAGCGCGGGGACACGGATGGACGGCTTGATGAAAATCGGAATTCTAAAAATGTGTTCGGCTGTACGCGGGAAAACAATACGGGATTCCATTAGGCTGTCCGCGGAAAGCCCGATTTTCCATTTTCCACGGTGACACGAACATGCTCGGATGACACTCGGAATATCCTGGTGTATTCTCTTTAGACCGTTGCCACCGTCGGTTTCCAAGTTATACTTGCAAACTCATTGCACAGGGCGTCGTCGTGCTCCTCGACGTTGGCTTCGGCGTCGGCGTCGGCGTCACCGTTGGATTCGGCGTCGGAGTCAACGTCGGAGTCGACGTCGGCGTCGACGTAGTCGTTTCTGCTGTTCTACACTGCAGGCGATGTTAATCTACGGAGCTTTGGCTGCGCGCAACTGAATTTCATAGATTGTACCCGAGGACGATTGCTACGACGCCGGTACATACAATAAAGTTACCCGTTGCAATTACAGGCCGAAACTTTCCTCAGAAACCGAACCTGCTTATTGGAAGACTAACGTAGTTAGCTCTATTCACGGGCGGCTGTTAAGCCACGATAACTACGTTATTACGTGCTGGGAAATGTGAAAGTACGCAGCGCGTGCAAGCGAGACTATACGCGCGAGTCGAACGTATAGCGAGGAAAGTGAGATAGCTGGCAACCTGTCGTTAATATACGTGATTGAAATTTTTAATTAACAAGGACGAAAATTATTTCGCGGCGAAACACGGCTCGAGCACGGAGAGGCGTCGAAGGATTTCACTTTGCGATTGGGAACGCGTCGCGCGATCGCATATCGCGGCATCGCATCGCGCGAAGGAAAACAACGACGCGCGACGACTCCGTGGTCCCGCTGGGCCGTCATGAAACGACGCTCGCCTAAAGGATTTCTCGTCTCTCGTTCTCGTATCGAAAGAAATTTTCGTGTACCAATAACCTTGATAGGTATCGGAGAAAAAGCGGAACAACCGGCTGGCTGCCTGGCTGTCAGGTTGGTTGGTTGGTTGGTTGGTTGGTTGGTTGGTTTTGGCTTGGCTGGGTGGCTGGCTGGCTGGCTGGTTGGCTGGTTGGATGGTGCTAAGAGCAGCTCGAAACAGATCGGCGGCGCGGCGTTACGGGTCTTCGAATATTAATCCAGTGCCGTTGGAATGCATTATTCTCTTTTTATCCCTGGTACCGCGTTGTGCGTTATTTTTATTTTTAATAAACGTGACCGCCAGAGATTTGCTCACGAGCTATGATGCGGAGAGACATTTTCTTGATTAAAATCATCGATCTCGCTGGGATTACGAACACGTACTTCCGGAGATGAACGCGCGCGTATCCAGTACGCGCGATTCTAAACGCGTCCTACACGCGTATTTACCTACGTTAATTAGCCTTGCGTATCGATTCGAATCGGATAGTCGGGTCACGCGACCGTACGAGAGATTCGTTACGCGGTTCTTACGCGGTCGACGCGGAGCTTTGCGCGCGTTCTTCGCTGTAAAGGGAGCTGGTTTCGCTGCGACAACAATTAGAGTCGGCGGATTAATGGCAGATTATTTCGCAAGACGAGGCGAGGATAAAAGATTTTAATTGTTCGGGTTACATACGGATCGGTTGGTTCGCTCGTAGCAAACGGCGAGAACAAAGCGATTGCGGCGCGCGCTTTGAGGTGAAACGCGCGAGTCGCGAGCATTCATTAAAAACGATGAAAACGGTCGATTTACCGTTCGCTTGTTTTTAATACTTCTTTTGGCTGAGCGGAGAACACCTTTGCGGTCCGGTTTAATATTAATGCGAACGAAATTGAAATACTAATTAGTATTCAGTCGGGGAAGGTGCTTTCCGCGGTCGAGTTTCACCAAGTGACGGTCTCTTAAAACGAGACAGGGCACCGCGCCGTTGGAGCTGGAAGGGTGAGAGCGCGAGGGCAAGTTTCGCGTCTGTCGTGTCTGAGGAAACTCAACACTCGCGGGAAATTACTCGTAAAATGGCTGGAGGGAAACGCGAGAATGTTCGTACGTTTTACGACTTCCGAGGATTCATCCGACAATGTCCGTAAACACGTCGGATCGCCTTCTATCGGTCTTAGTTCAACGTGTAATCCGAAACGCGTCAAGACTCACGACGACGTGTGTATCGTACTAAACGGGACGAAGAGAAGTTGACGCGCGGCGTCGCATATGTTTACGCGCGCATCTATTCGCCCTACGGTTTTTCTCTCGGTTTACCCGAATGTTTCTGTCTTTGTTCCACGCGTTTTGCACGCTCGCTGTTTGTTGTCGAGCGTTTCGTCGCGTTTACGGTAACCTCAAGCCGCTTAAACACCGCTCGGCACCCCTGCGGTTGCGCCGAATCGTTTCGGACTCGTCTGCCCGAAATCGTCTGATCGTTGGTCCTGGTCGCTGATAAATAACGTTCCGTGCACTTTGTTACGGTTTGTCTGCGAGAGCGCGCGCCACGCTCCTTTCGTCTCGTCGCCGTTCCAATCGAACATCGGGCTCCGCGTTTCAAAGAAACTACGAAACCGATCGACTAACTCGCGACTAAACCCTGCGGATGAGCAACGCGCCATTTAACAGACAACCTATATACCGCTGTATATCCCGCACGCGCACACGCGAATCGAGCGTAGGCGTACAGACCGACACGCGTACACGTAGTGGACAGCGTGACACGTGTGGTGGCAAAGATAAGCCGGTGAAAATACGCGCAGTCACGTATTTTATGAAATGTACGTAAACGTTTGTCCTCTGTGTGCGCGGTTGGTATACACGCGCACACGCGAACATTTACTATGAAAGTTTTAGCGGCATTAGCGCGTCGCGCGTACGATAAACGAATTTTCCGGCGAGATACACCGAAGAAACGGACGAACGATGCTCGGACCCACCGGATGCTTCGTACGATAACCTACGTCTGTTTGGACAGGTCGGCAACGTGGACGGTCGTGACCGTCTTAAAATTTGAAAGCGAGATGGTCGCGTTGTTGTTACCCTTCCGATTTGTATAGAAACGTAACTGGCCTGGTTTTTCGAGGCCGCGTTCCTCCTCTCGCGTAACAACGAGCGAGTTAAACGCCACGACAGATTACGACGAGATGCTTTTTCGACGATAATCGCATTAACCGTTGGGTTTTACGCTCACGCGAGGATGCGTCGAACGCGGGGCTTTTTTTATACCAATGCTGGCTACAAAGGACGCGCTACGTGGAAGGGAAAAGAAAATTCGAAGCTTCGTCGAACGTTATCGGCTCGTCTCTTCAAGTGACGAGCTTAACAACGAAACGCCGTTCAAGTTTGCAGATAGCTGGCCATAAGGTAAAACGATATCTATTACACCACAAATAGTTTCTGCGACTAAGTTTTAACTAGCTCTATACTTTCCGATATATACTGTTACTTTATCACCGTTCGAGCATTTCTATCGACCGTTATTCCCCAAGTTCTGCCGGCGCTGCTACTCCGATATAATTTGAACTCGGATATAATGCAACCTCCGATATATTATCGACGATTACGAGCATTAAGCTGCGAGCTTTCAGATCGCGTCGGTTCTCCGAGTCATTTCTGCGACGTTGAAAATGAAAAAAAAAAGAGAAAAAGAAAAAAGAAAGAGGGAAGAGGGAAAAGACAAAAGAGGGAAGAAAGGAGAAGTACAAGAGACGGAACGCGAGGTAATTCGAAAAATGGATAATAATGATCGAGTGAAAACGTTTCTCCAGCGATTTTATTATCGCCGATGAGAATTGAAAAGCATCTGATCGGGTGGAACGTCTTCGTAGGAAGGGCAAGCGTGTCGCAGAGATTATTTAGCGCACGACTGATTGTTTGCACGACTGACGTAGAATATTGCCGACTGCGAAACGAGCTGGACTAATGACGCGCCTCGAAACGGCCGAAACGTAACGTGATCTTTTTGCAAACATTAACATCGACAATCCGTTAACGCGGCGGGTGGACCGGGGACACCGGTCTTCTAAAATGGATGGCATCCAGATGTAAATTCTCCCCTGATGCATTGCGCCAAAGCATAATTCGATTTAGCCGAAATCCAAAACGGCTATTACATCTCGAAAATCCGTGTAGCTGTACGAGTGCCGATGGAACGCGTGTCATTTCGCTAATTGTACCTAGTGGTTACTGTAAATTATTTAATTGGACAAATCTCATTTTACCGGTCGAACCGTGCGTGCGTGAATCCTGCTGATTCCTATGCTTTTTTCCCGCCACTCCTATTAACAACCGGTTTATGGTATAATTACACGATCGCGTTAAGTTCGTCGAACGCGGCAGCTCGTAGAATCGACCTAGAAAGCCGGCTCACGAGCTCTCTCGTTTCCGGACGTTCCTTGATTATAAAAAGAACGAACGGGCTATTTCAAACGAGCCAGGAATTTATTTTATTTACGATATCGCATGCTACCACCGCACCTATAAAAGTTTGCTCGATTTGCATCCTGTATCGCTTTTCCCTCCGATCTGCGTATATACAAGGTGTTCTATTTCCATCGTTTTAGAACACGAATCTATTAAGTTCTCGCGTTCGATCCTTTACTCGTATTTATGCCTGCGATGTGTTCAACCGTACAGCAGTTCGCGTATTTTAGCGTACAACCTTTTCGTCTGTCACTCTACGAGCAGCGAATTGGAGAGACGAGAACGGAACACCTCGCGTGTCCAAAGTAGAGAACGATCGAATCTCGTAACCGATAACCCGTAGTTCGAAATACGTTGTACTTCGCCCGATAATCGTTGAAAGTTAACGCGTATCTGGTGTCCGCGCGTGTATCGCCGTAAAATCGAACGGCGGATCGGTATCCCAACAGCTTAAGGTGTATTCGTCGGTGCAAACTGGCAGCTCCGATCTGCGAACGTGTTAAACCGATCGACTGAGGACTGAGGCTGTGTCGATTGGTCTAACGGTTATTAAGACAAAGATGTGGCAGCCGGTATACATAGCCAGACAAAGTAAAAGGGTAGGAGATAGATAACCCTATTGCTTAGTATGATATCGTAATTTTACATTTAGAGGACTTGTTTAGAGGATGGTTTGATCGTGAGATTTATTAAATGTTATTGCCTGTTGTTGAAACCGTCCAATATATTTGTCGGAAATGATAAGAGATTTGGAATTTTGGGGCGATCGACGAATCTTCGCTCGAACTGATCATCGTGATTACGTACTCCAGCTGATCGTTATTGGTACCGATATGATGATCGCAAGAGTTTACCGGTAAAGACAGCGATCGGACAAAAGAGATGTCGATGACGATGAATCTAAGTTCGGTAACGAATCCACGGCCACGGGAGACAAATCGGATATCATACACGATCCGTACACGCAACTCAATCGGCAATTCGTTCGGCGACTAGCTCACTGACCCCTAGTCCGAATGGAACCGCCCTTATATAGTCCTTTTCCCACCTCTCGGGTCAATCATTGTTTCCAAGGAGGGCCGCACAATTACTTCGTACCTCTGTTATTACACGTCCCTCCCGTGACCGCGGCTACGTTCGGCGACTCGTTACGTCACCTCGGGCCTAAGCCCATCGTCGTAAACCTTAGGTACCCATATAACTATTTCTTAGTTTATTGCTTAGTTGTAAAGTCTGAATTAGGGTATTGGATTTTTCCCAAACGTATCAAAGAAAAGGCACCGATGTCCTTTCATCTCCGACATATTTAAAATAATAATGAAGTATACGGGCTATATTCGTACAGTGTATAAGTCGTACCGTAAAATAGGATCGCTAATGACTCGTTAATTAGATGGCTGATAATTCGTCGATAACTGGTTGATAACTGACGATCGACAACTGACTGTAACTCCTTTAATAACTATTCATACCATTTACTATTAAGCATATTATCGTTTTTACCCTAAATTTTCGATCGACACGTTCCACACCCTAACGAAGACACGCGAGATACGTTGCCCATAGCGTCGCATAGGCGACATTGCGACGCAGGATATTTCGTCCGTAGCGTCGCACAATCGGCGTTGCGGTAGCGAGATATTTCGTTCATGGTGTCGCATAAGCGACGTACGTATCTCGAAGTAGCGAGGCATCCCGTTCGTGGTCGCGAAACGATTAAATATCGTACATCGATGGAATGGCATTTCGAATTTTGATACACCGTCGATCAGTTGTTCGACAGGTAGTTAAAATGTACGATTTGCCGACTGTCCAAGAAGACGCGATAGGTACGCGGCTGACTTTGGTGCGTTAGTTGAATATTCCTTTGTTCCTACAAATAAATCGGTTACAGCGTCCACCTACGTACCAGTGCCAGTGTATGCGTACACTATACATACTCGTGATTGCTGGTTTCCGCGAACGTGACAATTTCTGTTCGCGGTCGCGTCGTTAACGGCTTATTTGCCTGCGATAAACGTATCAATCGAACAGGAAGGTGTCGCGGTAGTCTCGACGCGTGCAGGAATTTCTCATAGGTCTAGCGACGTCTCGACGTCGGTAGGACGGTTCTGCCGCATTTGCGGCGCCTTCTAAGTTCTAAACCCTTTTCATTTATCTTCGCCTGGCGCAGCTTAAGTAGCAATTTTGTTGCGCCCTTTGCATGTAGTTGTTTCAGCTGCTCCGGGCAATCCCCTTAATGTATATACTTTTTCTCACTGTCATAATTGAAGACGTGGAGGGTGGGGTCGGGCACTTTCCGCGAATGTTCATCGCTCGTAAATTTTCCACTCACGGGAGAAGGCTGGACGAGAGGCCACGTGGCCATCGAATCCAACCGGCATTCGCAACGAAGCAGATCTCTCGTTCCTCGGAGATACCCCGTATCGTGAACGACACTCCGTTACAGTGCGTTACGCTCGAACGCGATTTGCTCTTTCACGGTTCTCCAGACACGTTTTGTCGATTATACTGCGCGGTCTACTATTTCCACGATTTTTAAAAACCGGATTGTTTGCCTTGGCGTAAAACATCCGGTGATTGGCAAATATGACGTTTGCCGCACCCCTGAACGTATTCGGCCGTGCAAGGTGTAGCGTTACAAACGAAACGGAAAAACCGACGGTGAACGCTTATTTTTCTACTAATATTTGCTGGCCATTAACGGAATCCTGGCTTATACAAAATAAAAACAAAATAAATGTTATTTCGTACAAAATAAATGTTATTTCATAAGTTGGGGACGCGGAAAGTCAACTACGCTCGGTCCGTTGGAAAAATTCTACCCCAAGAGTTTTTGGTTATACGTTCGGTCCACGATGGGGCAGGGGGTTGGTAATCGAGATCACGGGAATCTTTCGAAATACGATTTCGGAAGAACGTATCGAAAGCGGATGTGGGCGCAGGCGCGAACAATATAGTGTCGGTTGCTTCGATCCCGAGGCTCCTCCTCCCCATTACGGTTTTTTTCGCTCTTTGACATCGCGATCGACGTTCAGACTCTTCTCTCCTTTACGGGTGGTCGAGCGATCGAACGTCAGAAAGCGCGAAACTCCGTGGACCGCGGTGGACGCTTTTCGACCAACGAGCGGCAAACTCGTGCCGCGATGTCGTTTCGGTCTCGAACGATTTCTACCGAAAATCCCGCTTTTCTCTCTCGCCCTTTATTTTCCCATGGACCACGCTGGCCGTGCGCTCGCGCTCTACCTCCGCTTCCTGTTCTTCCCTCTTCGGCGACGACGTTCCGCGTGCATCAAAGCTACGTAATAAATTGAATATTATATCCAAGGGTGGTGCGTGGTGCGGCGTGGACGGAGCGGGCGAAAGAAGGAGGACGAGGCCGAGGAAAGAAAGAGCGAAAAGGGGGAAAGAGGAAAGTGGAAAGAGGGAAGAGGGAAGAGGGAAGAGGGAAGAGGGAAGAGGAAAGAAGGGACAGGAGGTCCTGGACCTGCGCTATGCGAGGCAAGCGTTCCGTGACGGAGCGTTCCGACGCTCGACTCGCTCGACGGCCAGCTCGACGCTGTCAGTACACGCGTCTCGACGCCCGGGGATGCGTCCCTTGCCAGAAACATAGCGTGACGCTTGGTTCGACGGTTCGAGCTCGATCGGACGAACGCGTTTCACTATTTCTCGTACAACCAGTTAACAAGAAGTGTGTCGTATCGAAAAGAAAACAGATACACATCGATCATCCATCTATGACGGGTCGCGTACATTTACGAATATAATGCTACACCTTTCCCACGAGGTAATGTCACTACGGCGACGTACATAAGTTTGGAAGCAATTGGTCGACCGAGTTGCACGGGTATCGTTAAGCGCGTACCGATCGGTTGGGCCGATGAGGACGAACAAAAGTAGGACGTGAAACGCGAGTGTCCGTCGATCGTCGGGATCGTTCGATAGATCACCGTACGGGGCATTCGATTCGCAAATACCCAGAGGATTTAGCAGCGTTCGGCCGGTGGTTACCAACGATCACGTAGCGTTACGAGCGGTGATTTTCCGCCGGGGCCGTACATCAACGTGATATTTTCCAACGGAATTCCCTGGTGAATTCCAAGTGAATTACAAGGATCATAGGTACGCGCGGACGGGCTTCTAGCTGGCCAGAATCGAACGGACGTCGATTAATTTTGCGATAACAATTTGCGAATATAACGGGACGATAATCCGAGCTGGGGAAATTCAATTTTCGATATCGGAGAAAAAAACTTAACGACTACCGTCGATTCCGCGATGTATATCCGAAACGATCGGAAATCGTTGCCGCTCGGCCTCTCGGCCGCTCGGCCGATCAACGACGATCGACGGCCACGGGATCCCTCCTAGAGGCGAGTAAAAACAACCGGCGATATTCGCACATGACGCGTTTTTATCGAACCGGTCACCGTAGATGGTCATAGCTAATGGCCTTGTCGTTGACTTTGATAAATTCGTCCCCCGAAGGAGATTCATTACGCGGTAATATCGGACGAGTATGAATTTTAATATCGCGCCGAACCTACTCTTACGTCCGAGCGTTCGATCCGTTTAGCCGCCAAGAATTCGTCTCGCTCGTCCGTGCAATTGTTACGTAGAAGCCGAAATTACGTTTCGATATTTACTCGGGGCAGGTTTCATGGTTTTTTCGCCGGTAAGATTAATCGATGGGATATGTGCGCGCGAAAGCCGACTTGCCGTAACGATCTCTCGTTACAACGGTGACCGTTCGCCTTCGATGGAACGTCTGTTCGAAGGGAACGGTATAACGATCGTGAGACCCGAAACCCCAAGGACACGTTAATTTCCCGGCTAATCGGTTAATCCTGGACGAGGTAGGTACGATCGTAATCGTCGGTCGGGCAAGGCAGAGGCAAAGTCCTTCGCAAAAACGGATACTCGCTGCTTTCAACGGCATCCTAGATAATTAATCTGTTTCTCCGTGGAATGGTCCCGTATTTGCATAGTTACGCGTATGCAAATGATATATGTACCTTTCTGCCATCCTGTCGCAAAATTATTCTTCGGATTGCGAGGCGACGAGAGTAAACGGTCGAGTCGAGTCGATGCGATTCAACGATCGCGATCGCGCGAATAAATCTTCCCGAAAGCGTATAATCGCGTACACGGTGAAACTGTGTCGACGGTCGACAGGATTTCGCCGGGAAGACAGGTGGAGAAGGGAGGAGGGGAAAGAAATTAAATCCGCGCGACATTCGCCGAGATACGTTCTCGCAAGGAAAGGGAAACGTGGAATAAGATTTCCGCTCGTCCGACAACTTTTGCAGAAAAGTACGCGCGCCTCGGTCCTTTCCGCGAATCCGTGATTAAGAAACGATCGGTCTCGGCGTCGATCGATCGCGATAATACGAGTCCTTCTCTTTGATACGAGTAATTAACGATCAACGGGGGATCCTCGATCCTCGATAAAGCTCGGTAATAAAAATTACAAGCTCGCGTTTTCCTTGATTATACGATCGTACTTGCAGCAAGGGAACGTAACGGAGTCGTTCGAGTTGCTTGGCCGTACGAAATTTAAGCCGCGCGCTTAACGCCGTTTCACCGTAATGAAGACAAAACGAGGATTCCCAATTTTTCGGGATTACCAAATTGCTAAAGAAAGACATCCTCCGGGGAACTCACGCGCGCCGGATAGCCATCGTCGAATCGAGATCAACTTATTTCCAGTACAATGCCAAGCGAGCCATTAAGGTTTTTTCCTCCCTTCGTATTCTTCGCGCTCGCAAGCGCTCGCAAAGACATTTCCGACCATTTCGCCGACCAGGCTTTTAAATCGATCATAACGTTTGCACGATTCTTTTCTCAACGGACTATGTTTGCGGACAAACAGCTCATCATGGTAAACACACGGAAGACGCTCGGAAATGGAATTTTGCTTCGAAAAGTGAAATCTCTTTCGCCCGGATCCTTGTATTATCAATCTGTTCGAAGAAGCTTTTAACGACGACGAAAATCGAATTTTCTTCCACTTCGTGTACCTTCGCGCGATCGTTTGATTCTATCAAGTGACTAGCTGGAATCGATGCTTGGAAATTAGTATCTCGCGAGTAAATACAGCGACAGACCGGCGTGCTTATCTCGTCCAATTAAAAATCGTTTCTCGCCGAATTAAAATCGTTTCTCGTCCGTCGTACACGGTTCGGTCCTCTACGCGACCTTTGTTCGTTCCGCTAGGAAATCGTCGGATTCGTCGTCTCGTTGCTACGCGTACATTCAGACGTGGATTCTCGCGATATACCGCGTGTAGAATTTTCCTTTGCCGCGGATATCCCCGAGGATGGAGAACGAAGGTCTCTGGTTGATTTTCATCGAACCGGCGGATGTTTCGCCCGGCTCGCTGAAAGCATCGATCACGCGTCAACGAGATAAAACAAAGAACGTATAATCTGACATCGGTTCGAACGAAAAAGATACGACGGGCTGCGTCGATGTGTAAAGGTGCGGATCGCGTTTAAAGGTCGTTGTTTACCGTGGAAAGAAACAAGAGCCGTATCGCGGTGGAATAGATGGGCCGCCGGTGGTACACGCGACGGAAAAGGAGAAACTTTTCATTTAGTCCTGCCGTAAATAAGAAGGGGCGGTTGTGCCGTTCGCACTCATACCGTGTGTACACGAATTTTTCGTCGGACGGTGGTAAATTGTGCTCGCACGCCGGCTGAAATCCGTGCTCGCAAAATGGTCGAAATAGTTATTTACGGGATAGCGTAGAAAAGATAATTGCGCCCTGCCTTGGACAGAGAAGAAATCGAGGATGTACGAGTAATACCCTGATACCGTTTGCCCGATTTCTTCTCCACCAAATGTGCATTACGTGAAATTGCGCCAACTCGCAGCTCGTACCATCGCCTGACAAATGTATCGATTGAAAAACGGGAAGAATGAAAGGAATAATAATAAAAAAAAAAAAAAAAAAAAAAAAAAAAAAAAAAAAAAAAAAAAAAAAAAAAAAAAGAAAGAAAAAATAAAAGAAAAGAAAAATAAACAAGAGGCCGGTGTACGAAGAAAGAAACAAGTAGTAAAAGGAGTTTGGGGTAAAGAACGGGGCAATGGGTACGAGCAGAGATTGGAGAGAGGGAAAGATAGATAGAGAGAAAGATAGTCATTATTATTGTTCAGGTTTCTTTTTCTTCCACTTTCAGAATGAGGGTGGCACGGCTATTACTGTGCTACGTACTTCTCGAAGACTACAGTACCAATCTCGGCGGGGCTGCAATTACTAGCGACGCCGCGCGCCAGGACGCCTCTGCGACGAATCCTACGCTACCAGGTATATATTTGTCGGTATATGCTCGTTCCCATATATCGAAAAGCATTGTTTTCTCTTTCGAACGCGTGCCACCGGCTGACAGAAAACCGACAGAAAGCCGACAGAAAACCGACAGAGAACCGAACGAATCTTGGCGTCGATGCCGCGGATATAGCACGGTGCACGCGACGCGACGTCTTCAACGCGGCTCACCTTCGTTCCCGACCAAGTAATTACGAGGCCGGAAACGAATCAACTTTCGCCTCCGCGTGGTTACGCAGTGACCGTAATCGTCGTGACGATTAAGCTCGAGAACGTCCTTGAAAACTTTTTCATCTCGATTTCCTGCTCCGTGGAGCGGCACGGTGTTTACGCCGTACGGAGTGCGAAATTAATTTTGCGCCCCTAACGGATCGAAACGAATTACAACTATTACGGCAGGTAACAACGAGCGAAACTGCACAAACGATTTCGCGGCTCTGGCTCGCGTGTACATCGGTGATAACTAACTTGGACCAAATTCCCAAAGCCGATGACTCTGTTGCCCGACCGCGTATTATTCCCGAGAGTCTCGTCGTTTCCACGACGCCTCTCTGATCCGCTCCAATATTTTTTTTTTTCTCTCTTTCTTCCAGTTCTTTTTTTTTTGTCCTTGTTTCCTTTGTCTCCCCTTTTTCCCCTTTCTCTTCTCTCCTTCCCTTTTTTCGAATTCAGGACGGTGACAGAGGTGCTCGAACTCGTCGAACTACGCACGTCAAAGGGTTTAATTACTGCGGTGACTTCGCGTGGACAGTGCCCAGTTCGAATCACCTAATCGCGGTTTTCATCGGTAGCTTCAGTGTGTCGTTCTATCGCATTCATTCCGTGCCGCGTAGCTTTTATTTCCGTGCACGGAAAGACGCATCGGGATTTTTGCCGTGGAAAACCCGGTTAGGTGCATCGTGATCAGTCACGCTCGTTCTCGGCTCGTATTCCATATACGGCTCGTATAGTCGGCTAATCGTCGACTATATACGCAAATATACACGCAAACGAGGAAACGAACGCGTATCTTTGGCAAATGTCTCTCCTCTTTCGCCGGGACACAGAGCTGTAGCAGGTTTACTCCCGTCGTTAGATAGCAGAGAGGACAGCCGATCTATAGAGCCTCGAAGCGGAGAAATCAAAGTATACGTCGTGAAGTCTTGTTACCAAGGACGAATGAATTCGCGAGAAATAACACCGAAGAATAGATGAATTTCCAGTGGAAGAACGGCTGGTTCCCTGCTGCGCAGATTTCGTGGATTCGACGTCCGAAAACGTCCGTATCGGTAGGTTCGCGACGACGGTCGTCGATGGTTATCCGATCTTTTGTTTCCAGGAAATCGTTCGCTTGCGACGGAGATTACGCGGAGTGTAGCAATCTTTTCAAACGAGTCTTCGTATCAAGATATTTTACGAATAAAAACGAACGTTACACGAACGTAAGTTTGTTTAAAGCTCTATTAACTCTCGCCTGGCGGAAACTTGCCCGTCGTTGTTACGACTCTCGAATGATGTTTTACAGCGAAGAGTCCAACAAAAAGAATCTTTTCCTCCGTGTGGTACTGAAATTCGTTTGAAACTTGAAATTATTTATATCGTTTGATATTTGAATAATAACTCGTTAATGAAGTTTGAAAAGTAATAAACGTGAAATACCGGCGTGTGCCACGACCGATTCAGCTTCCATCGTTCGAACGTTAAAAGATTTCAATAAAAATAGAAAATACGAATCGCGTCATGGCTTGTAGTCATTATATTATAAAAAAAAAAAAAAAGAAAAAAGAAGAATAGATTTCGTAGATTTTTAATTGATGCATGCAATTAGCTTGGTTAACTGTCGCTCTTCCATTTCGGCTCCATCTCGAAATTCCTATCGATGCGAAACTGACAATGATAAATAATTCGCTTTGCCATTCTGCGAATTTAATTTCGATCCTTTATCCTTTATCTCGATAAACCAATCAACCGTTTTATCGATTCAATATGACCATTAATATTTATTAGAATTGTTCACAAACAAAAGTTGGACCATGTAAGTACTTAAACTCGCACTATATCGACCAGCAGACCATTATTCTCCCCGTGTTTGTGCATTTTTATTGTTACGTTCGATGAAAGCTTTAACACTGGAATTTCAATAGCTCAGATCGTGACGCAACATGCGAAATTTATTCGTTTCGATACAAAACGGCAGACTATGAAAGTTCGTCTTAAAACGTACGTGAAATATATCACCTTCTTATCGTTGTTACGAGTTGCAAATTTGACGTAAAGGTAAAAAAAAAAAAAAAAAAAAGAAAAAGCGGTCGATAATCGAACCAGACGAGTGATCCTATCGATGGTACTACGAATTAACGCGTTTTAAATAAATGGCGAATAAATGATAAATAAATGGTAGATAATTTGGAAGACATCGGAGGGCATAAATTATCACCTCGCTGATATTTGTTACAAAACGAATAAAAAATGGCACCTATTGTTATCTATGGGAACCGAAGGATTAAACGACCCGTCTTCGTGTAACGTTTGTTCGTTGTTTATGCTCGTAAAACATCCTGACAAAGTTCGACCAGAAAAAACTACAACTGTACCCTGCACATAACTACTATATATTTTGCATACGCGTACACCGTGTACATTATATATACAGAACGTTCGCGATGTATCGTGGCAACGTTTTTCTGGAAAACGGCTTTCGAAAAAACACGACAGGGGGAAAATTTTTAATGTCCTTTATCGCGAATATGACAGCGTACGGGAATTTTTTATATCCGCAGTATTGACCTTGAGGGTCACAATACGCTGCGTGTTTGAATTCTTCCCGGCGCAGGTTTTTGTACGATATAAACAAATTTATAGCGTTCCATTTAGAAAAACTACAGTTCATCGTCGATGTTCAACGAACAACGTGGCACGATACATATGAAACATTCTCGTACGCTACCACGTTCGCCGTAAAGAGCATCGAAACCTCTCTTGTCACTCTTTTCCAAAAACTTACCATTTTCGAGAAAAACGCCGGACGACTATACCGCCAATGTTACGCGTATTTCTGTAGGTGTTTTGTCCATTGGCAAATCGCTTTTGATCGAATAACGTTCGTTCAACGACTCGATGATTTCCAATTACGTGGCACGATTGATTCCCTTCTTTGGAGGGCTTGGAACGCTCGACAGTGCCAGGGATACCTTAAGTTTAATTTAAAGTTTGCCTAAGTTTAATTTAAAGCTTTAACTATATCGCGTTCATCGTGTTTAAGACAAAGTTGTGCCGGCGCGAGAACCATCGGCATTCGATGTGTCGAGAGAAAGCAGTTAACGCGTTTTAATTTCATCGCAACCGGCATCGAGCTTTGTTAGTTCTCACTGTGGCGAGCCACCAATCGTCCCAAATCTATTTGCGACGTTAACAATGCGACGTTTCGTTGATTACTCATTAGGGAGGGAACAGGGTGTAACAGCACGAGATCAGATAAGGGGTTACCGCAGTGGTTAGCGATTATACATAGCCATGATGGAACTAGGTAACGCCTTACCGGAGGCCTGCACGCCGTTACACCGAGCATAATGTCCTTCGAGAGCTGCTAAGTTGGCCGTGGTATGTCGCTTAAACGGATAGATAACGGGAAAGCGGGGTGACTGATAACGGTCGTCGACAGGCCAAGAATAAACAAAAGGATATGATTATCACGGAATGCAAAAAGAGAAGATCCGAAAAGCTGTTCGACGAACGATCAAAGCCACCTGTTCGTAATTAACGCTGTAACTGCCAAGGCGACGTTTAAACCATAAATTTTCTATCAAATAGATGAAAACGAGAGGTATATAAAGGTAATATGCATACCAACGTTCGTAAGTACGGCCGAATATTTTATTCAATTTGTAACAACGGTGCACGAATGTCGGTAAAACGTATAAATTAACGAGAAGAAGGTCCGAGACTGAAGATCAAAAGCGATGTTTACACAATCTTCTTATGTAAAACTGACGCAGAGTCAACAGATAATTATTTCGTTTAACGATTTACCGAGGCTACATTGAAATACGTTTATGGTTGAGGTAAAATTACCTGCTGCTGCCACTACACGCGCGTTCTTTGCAATTAACGGGAGGAAGATGTTGTGTAAAAAGCTGTGGAATAAACAACAGAATATGTTGCAGGCAAAGGTAATACAGCGAACGAAACCTCTTATCTTCTCACTATAGTAGAAGTTCGATCCTCGGAGAAAAGTACGGCCGTCGAGCTGTCATCGTGCGTTTCGCTTTTCGTTTATTACGTTCACGATGACGTCAAACGGCGAAGTGCTACTAACGGGACGAATAGGCCGTTTGGAAACGTAAATCGCCGAAAGATTGTTCATAACCGAATTTGAGGATGTAGGCTGTAGATCGTTCGACTCGAGACAGATGTTCTCCGTCGATAGAACCGAGTGATATTACGCGTATTTGTTCGACATTATAGGACGTGGAAGCGATCGAGATACGCGTATTTGTCTATTAGCGTTTCAAATATTTGCGTAGATTTTGCAAAGTGTCGACTATTTATCAGAGATAAATATAAAACTTGGGCGATAATATGGAAATATGGAAGATGTCTGGTATTAAATTCAGCAACGTCGAATCCAGTTACAGCGAGAGCTAAAGAACTAACGGCAGAGACAGGTTGATCGAATTAAATCAGATTTCCAAACACTTATGCACGGTGGCGTACTAGCGAACGAGGCTGTACGTATATTATGGAAAATAAACTTTCGCGCATATATTTCGCAAGAAATTATTCAAATTCCCAAAAGCGCACTGTGCGCACTAAATCTAATCCGAAACTCGCGCGAAAAATGACAAATTTCCGCTACTGCGACGGTTTCGACGTTAACCATGAAGGCTGCTTACGTAATTGAAATTGATAAGGCGATACAGGCGAGAACGTAGAGAGAATAAGACGCGATAAGAAAGAAGATTCATCGGTGAATACAAAGAAGGTCTGTCTGACTCTGTCGGGCATCTTCCGCAAGATCTACCCAGAGTGTGCAAAACGGTGGTCGAGTTCCCTTTCGTTGGCACGAAACTGCCCGACTTTCGTGTCCCGGAGCCGCTTCGCGTTGGGCTCATTGACGCGCGAGACCATCGAAAATAGCGGAAAACGACAAAGTTTGTTCGCAAGGCTGGCGCGTAAAGCGACGAAGGCTCGCTGGAAGAAGAAAAGGAGGGGCGGTCGCGAACGGCGACGGCGACGACGACGACGACGACGACGACGACGACGACAACGATGGTGGTGAATGTCCCTGAAGTTGAAGTAGCTTCACTCGGCTTGCCTCGACTACCCCACTGGCTCTTTTCTCTCTCTGGCCGGGCCCGTGCCGCTTACTTCACCAAGTTTTTCCTTTGAGGATGAAAGATATTAATTAAACTGTCACAGACACGGTAGCAGAGAGCTTCTAACTTTATTTCGCCACTTACAAGTTTACCGCTTAAGCGGTTGCCGCGCGTGCGCGCTCCTTCGCTGCCGATCTTATCCCGCAAGCGTCAGAACGCCACGGACCTGGTTATGAATGCGAAGTGACCCCCAGGGCGCAGCGTGCAACGCGTGACTAACGCGTTCATTTCCCTGACATAGTGCCGCTTCCTCCTTGGCTCGTCTGGCCTCGGCTGCATCCGAAACGATTCGACTCGGTTTCCCGTTAGATACTTTTACCCTCCAACGGAATCGATCACCGCCGCGGTAGGATCGTTCCGACTATTTGTCAAATTGTCCATCGAAACCGAACGACCATTTCACCAGCGTGATCGTAATGGAATCGATGTCGAAGTTCGCGTAAGAACAATGGGACGGCAAGGTAAAAACGGTATCTACGAAAGCTCGAAACCGACGCAGGTCCTTTTTTCCGGGTCGAACCGCTCGTTCCCGAAGACCCACAGGCTCCTCGGTAAATTCCTGACAAATGAATCGATCGGGGACACCGAGCTCTCCGGGTTCCAGCATATCTGGCGGTCGCTTTGAAAAATATCGTACCGTCGAGTCATCCTAATGATATTTATTATCAGCAACTAAGTTGATTCGCGAGAAAGCGCGCAGACGGGCTTTAACTTGTTCGCGATGTATATCGACGCGAGTAAACGCTTTTCCAGCAGTTCCCGAGACCCTTCGCGAAAACTTAAACTCGCCTCTTCGGAAAGATAGATTGTGAGAGGTTAACCGATTAATAAAGCTCTCCGTTAATTCATCGGAACATCGTTCCTCTGAAATTTCACGGTTCTATCGTCGCCATCGTCTACAACCTCTCTTCTCCAACTTGTCGTAACTCCGCTACAAAGTCAAGTTCGCCGTTTCCAAGAATCGGCTACTTCGCCGACGAGGTACGCCGGTTATCGAAAGTATTCGGTCGGAGCAAGTCCCGGTACGAACGAACGAACGAACGAACGAACGATTGATCGAGCCGGAGGTCACCGGTCGATCTCGTTCTTTCTCGATTATCGTCGACGACCATGGGCCGCTTATCTCGCACGAAACTCCTAATTAAACCGTCAAAGTATAAGCAACGCGCTCTCCTCCCCATACCTGACGCCGCCTAATATCGCAAACATCCGCGTGGTTTGCGTCAGAATGGCGCCTAGGAGGTGGAGGTTACAACGCCCGGAGAAACGCGCAGCAAGAGCGCGAGATTGACGTTAATTACCAGCCGGTAATGCGGACGCACGTGACCACGCGCGCCAGGTATGCGCACGGTGGGAGTCGCGATACGCGTGAGCGTATCATCGAGGAAAGGATAGCTCGGCGGACAAGGTTCCGACGCTCGGCTCGCATATTAGATGCGATCTCCTCGCGCCTCCAGATTTAAGGACACGTGCCGCTGCGGTCATACGCGCGGCACGTAGCCTCGTATCGGAGGACGAAGAAGGCGCGAATGGAATAATCGTGCTACGCGTACGATGACGCGTGTGAAATGCACGCTATTCCGGTGAACATGCGGGAGTAAGGGGGTCAAAGTTTTAAACGCAATTTCGTGTTTGCGCGTGAGCGCTGCGGCTGATCTTACTCGGTGTACCGCGTTCGTCGCTAAAATAGTTTGGAAAGTTGGCGCAACAACCTGGGAACCTTAAGCACGCCCTAGCGTAACGCGCGCGAGTTCCGCTTCTTTTGTTTTCTCAACGGCTTCTTCGTTCCACTTGGTTAATTGCAAATTGCACGGCTCCCGCGGTTATTTTTCGAATCGACCCGAACGTCCGAAAACTCGAGGACAACTTAGCGGAAGTGGAGTACGCCGAAATTAGATTTTCGGATGAGCGCCCTCGCGGAGGCTGCCTGTTCCCACACCTTCCACTTCGTTCAACCACCCCCTAGGCATCATTCTTCGCTCCATCCCATTTTCGTTCCATTGAAAACGATTCAACGGCTCGGAACGCGCTAATATTTCCGTGGTTCCGATCCCTGGTAAAACCGGTCGCGATATTTCAATCCGCTAAAGTTGAATCACGTTTGTCGTGCGACGTACGTACGTATAATATATATGTGTGTGTGTGTGTGTGTGTGTGTGTGTGTGTGTGTCTGTGTATATATAACATATACATATATATACATATCTATATATATATACGGTATTTAGTTGCAAATTTCCCCGGCTCGACTTTAATAAACCTTTTTTCCGCCGGCAAGGATGGAGAGCATCTAGCTGCGACATATTAAGGGAGCGTGACGCGAATCGCGAGCGCATAATGCGCGTCCCCAGCTGCTTCGGTTCGCGCGTGTGAGCGCGCGTGCAAGCTTAAAGTATGTGCACGTATACGAGGCGCGAGTGGTCGGGCGGTTGAGTGGATGTGCGGCGTGCAGTTTAGGAAACCTTCGTGTTCCGCATGTGCGATCTTACTAATTTCCGGGATCGAAACTTGTCCTGGTAGGAGGAAGGGTTGCGAAAGGCGGTGGAGGATAGTTGGTTGGCAGCCGCGGTGGGGCGGACAGGTCCCAGGGACATGGGCGCGAATTCGATTAATTAAAGTACGAATTCGCGCCGCTTCGTGGAAATGGAATTATCGCGGCGTAGTCGGTGACGACAGAGGCGACGGTGGTGGCGGCGGCGACTCCGCGCCATCGACGTTTCTACGCGACCGAGAGGGTCGAACGGAGCTTCCCGGTTCGTTCTGTCGCTCGCCTCGGCCCTCTATCTCCTCCTCTTACGGTCGAGGCGAGAGCAAGTCCACCGGCAGGGCGGCGATTCCAGAGAGGGAAAGGGACAGGTGGGTGCCGGTGGGTGCCGGTGGGTGCCGGTGGGTGCCGGTGGGTGCCGGTGGGTGCCGCGCGGTGTAACAGCTTGCGACTTTGAACGCGTTGAAGCGAGAGCAGGGAAGGGGGTTATATATTTACGGTGCTCCATCGCGGAGAAAAGTTTCGGCAAGGACTCGAGCCGTGAGAATTTAAAGTCCCTGGAATCTGGGTAAAAGAGCGACCAACTTTTCCTTCGACTTCCACCGGCGTTTCGATAATCCGCTTTGGTATCGTGCCGTTTGGTCCGCCGAGAATACCCGAAACCGTTCGTTCGGGCGTTCACCGAGTCCCGGCGACGCTCCGTCAGGATTGATCAAATATTTATTAAGTGGCCGTCGAGTTTGCGTCGTTTACGTCCTTTTTTTGCTGCGGTGACTTTAACGCCTTTTTACCCTCCTGATAAATGCCGCGCACCTACCCATTATCCCATCCACCAGCCGCCTCGATATTTACGTGGCATACTCCTTGCATAATAATCGTTAGGAAAATAAGACGAAGAGCGTAATCGTTGAGGTTGTTACAAGGCGTGTATATGCAGATTAACGCGAGACGATGAAAAAGTTGGAAGACATCTTCGTTGTTTTTCGTTGTCCGATGTTTTGCTTGCATTGGCGACAAATTTTAACGATTTCCACTAGCCGAGAGCTGACGTAACATTCGAAGCGCTGTACGAAGCCGCGAATGAACTCGTTCGGCTGAATCTCGCGCGCTCTCCTTCTAAACTCCACCGTTATTTTAGTAATCGGCTTTAGTTTTGCCTGTTACGATCCGACGCGCGATGAAGTTTCGGAGAAGCGTTTCTTGCACAACGAAATCCATCGATTGGTTAAGTTGGTCGGAATTCGAGCTCAGCTGCAACATCTAGACACGGAGGAGTAGGGCGATCGTTCGATAACGCGGAATTGTCTACGAGCACGCGGATAAGATTAAACGAAAGGCCAGCCGGTGAAGATTACAACGGTGGTTACAAAGCACGGGAAAAATTACTGCGATTAAGATACGCAAAGGAAATTTACGACGTAGCGAAGCCGGAGCGTAGCTGCGCAACACGTAAAATCTGAGATTAACATCGACGTTGAAGGTAGAGAACTAATTTCCGTTCTCTTTGAAATTTTGTACAATTCCAGAGGCGCCGCTTGGTTTTCCGCATACGTCGTCGGCGAAATACGGTTTTGCTTCCTGTTTTCGCGATAACCGCTGGTGCAACGGAACGCGAGTTCGGTGGATCAAGAGCAATCTCGGATCTCGTGACTACGCGCGATGCAAAGAGGCATCCTCAATGTATTTCTACGCCGCGGTGCTTTAATCCGCGATTTGCGGTCCACTTAGTTTCTGCAACCCAATTGTTTCAAGCCGCGCGATCTCTCGAATCGTCTCCGTTCGAGCGGCGCTCGAGCCTTTCTTTCGGCTGGTTTATGCCGGCGGCAACGCGTCACAGACGCGGACGGACGACAGAGGAAACTCGTGTCATACAACTTGTATACCTTCTTTTCCCTTCCACGGCAACGACAGCTACGATGATAAAAATCTTTTTGCATCTGCATAATATCATAATAACTATGTAAATCAGAGCGACGAACCAGTCCACAAACACAATTGGGCATTCGTATGCTAACTTTCCATCCCCCGTTTCCCACCTCCTGGCCTCCATTTCACTTTGCTAGGTACCATGTATATATATATATATATATATATACGTATATATATATATACATATGTATGTATGTATGTATGTAAGTATGTACGTAGCTGGTTACCTAACTCCGATAACGAGTTCGGTGCTCGAGAAGAAAAAATAAAAGAACCGTTCCAGCATCCACTTTTTAGCTATTATTCACGCGTATAACAAATCTTTTGTCGGAAAAACTTTCTTCCCGAATGAGTAGTGTCACTCGCGTACGAGAGACCGGCCTTCTCTTTCCTACGGGCGAGATCCAAGTTGGCGATAATCGAAGACGACCGGCGAAAGTTGGACAGCCAGTTGGACGTGGCGAGAACGAGAAACAATGAAAGCATTTCTTAAGATTTTTATTCGACTGTTGGATCCCACCGGCAACGGACCAAGGCATTACGAACGAAAACGGTTGGAATAAAAGAAACGGCGACGATTCGCGTTTGAACGTGTACGTGGTGCCGTAGAGAGCGCAACTCGCGCGCGCGTCTAATGAATTTAATAAGCATCGTAAACGCGTTGCAACGAGGTCGATTGCGACTTTAAACGGGCGGTACGCAGATGGTGCCCCACCTTTCGCGAGCCGATGCCGCATTTATTAATCGTAATGGTTATATAATTGCGCCTTGTGTATCCATCGTCGCGGTAATAGCTTTTATTATTCGTTGGCTCGCACTGATCCATTTTACACGTCGATTCCTACTTTTCGTGATATTAACGCATCAAATATTATCTATCGCGTGGCACGCTGAATTTATATTGTATCACGGGAAATGTAATTAAATTGATCGAATTACATCGCGAATCGTGATTAAAAATTGTATTATGAAAGCGGCCGACTGGTCGAACTGATGCGCGATTAATTAAAACGGCAGTCGAGTACGAGATTGATTTTCTATAGATGTAATACGTAATCTTTTACTCGACCGGAATACATCAACGACCATCCACGTTGTCGTTGTGTTTTAACTTTTCTCGATCTATGTAACTAGCTCAAACATTAATACCGTTCCTTTAATAAATGAATGGCCCTGCCCTTTCGTTCCCTTCTCTTTTTCTCTCTTGCTCGTTCTTCGGATACCCCCTCGTCTCGATTTTTTCTTTTTTTTTCTTTTTTTTTCATCCTTTACTTCGGACGAAGGGAGAACGACGACAGTGACACGACAATTCTCAGATTTGCTCGTCAAATATGCCGGAGGATTTAATAAATGCAGCGTCTCGCTAAAGTTTCGCGATGAAACTTAAATATCCCTGAAATGCGAGCTAGAGCAAGGGGAGGCCGCGACCGTGCCGCGAAATTCCTATACTTGGCTCTTCTCTTTTTTCTTCTTTCACTATCTTTTTTTTTTTCTTTCTTTCTCTTTTTTCACAAATTAATGCTTTCGCCGGGATAAAAATTTGCCGAGCTCTGCCTCGAGAAAAAGGAACAGAGAGATGTTTGCTCTTTTGGAAGCGAAGTTGCCTTCCCTTGAAAGTCAAGCTTCCTTCTGTACTCCCTCTTATATTCAAAGTTCGCTGTTCTATCGTAATAACATGGAACTTTGTTAAACTCTCGTTTGAGGAAAATCTTCGTTGCCGTGGATCCTCAACGTTAATGGCCGATTCAATCTATTCTTACCGATTTCACGCGGAATACATCGATTTCGCAACTTTTCGTTATCATTGGGATCCCACGCTTGGAAAATGAAGCATTATTGCCATCGATAAGGGACCGATCGAAGCAGAAATTCCGAATGGTTTTCAACTTTCGGATCTTCCATTGGAAGCGACCGTGTCTCCGATAAGATGACAGGAAAATACAATATTCATTTTCGATGGTCGCGTAACTCGCGATAGCGGGACGTTACAGCGATATCGCGTGGAAACGTAAAGTATCGACCGTACGATGTTCGCGAAGGTCTTTTTTTTTTGCACGGGAACCGGGGCCTTTCGCGGCGAAAAGAAAAAGAAGAACACGGGCCAGCGCTTCTTCGTTTAAGCGTTGCTCATATTTTCGTTCCGGCGGTGTCGACCATTTCTCAGACTGTCTTTCCACCGGAGAACGATTACGGTGTATCTTCCGGCAAATACGGTGGCAAGCCCCGGCTCGAAATAAGAGAGTAATTTGTCGAAGGTGGAAAACGTATCGTGATACGCCCGGTGATATGTATTTTTATGATAGGTGCGAGAGACGCGTCGACGAGAAATACGTCGAAGGAACATCTGTACGGTTCCACGATTCTTTATTCACGGTAAGCGATGCGAGGGCACCGGCGACACGTAAAAACATTCTTCTTTCGGCCGCGTCGATTCGTCGTGACGGGCACCACGGCGGGCACAAAGCTCCACAGGCCACGGTATCGTCGAGCGCCGCTACCAATTGCCGTCCAATGTTCGTCCACCAAGTCCCTAAGATCTCTGAAATACGTCGAGCGATATTTTATCCTGTCGCTGCCGATGCTCCCCATCCCCACGCGCTACGCGATAGATCCGATTCGACCTTAAAGCTCATTCTCTTCTATTTCGCTACTCCTTCGTCGCTTCCATTTCCAAGTATCATAGAAAAATTTCCAAATTTACGACGGCACGAGAAAACTGCTTCACGGATATTATTGTCGGACGGGAATACCGCCTTTTTTCTCTTTTTTTTCTTTTTTTTTTCTTTTTTTTTCTTTTTTTTTCTCCTCTCGACATCTCTTCTCCATTCTTTCTTTATTTGCGAATATCCGCCTATCGATCCTGTCGTGTTTACTCCCGACGTTGTACTTGTGCTCGACAAAATATAAAAATAACGACCGTATCGATGGTATATAAACGTTAAAATCAAACGGAGCGGAGCGCTTCGCCTCGTTCCGCCCTCATTAATTTTATTTCGTTGCGTCCATTCGTTTCCGCGATACGAGATCGCCGATTCCACGCACTCCAAAGTACTTAGCGATTGAAATCGGAAAACATTTTTGACATCGATGAGCCGGAGGAAGATTGGCTCCGTAACGTATCGCGCGTACACTGCCAACGGCAGATCCGAATATGCATTTACCAAGTATTCGTATCGCGGTCGCCTCTAATTATCCTCCTGTTGGCGCGTGTATTGAAATCGCAAAGTGGAATTCCATTCGCGACAGCTGGACCATGCTATCGCGGCTATTCGGCGGTAGCTTCGCTCGATAAGATGCTACGGTAATCTGTACAGCGGCAGAAGAGATTGAATTATTTTTCTGCCAGAATAATTTTGCCATAAAATAAAGGCGGCGGCAGCGAAACTGGCGTGGGTGAAGTCGCTGTAGACGCGCCCACGCCACCGACTCCGAATACGACTCCAGTTCCGACTCCGACTCCGACTCCGACTCCGACTGCGACTCCCACCTCGAAGCGATCCGCTCTGCCCGCGCCGCTCCATTCTCTTTCCACCGTTTTCTCCCGGTTCCTTGGAACCCCCTTTTTCTTCCTTTTCCTTTCAGCCTCGCAGCTCACCGGTCGCCCGTTCACCGTTCGTCGTTCGCTGTTCGCATGGCCACTCAGCTCCGTTGCCTCCGCTATTTTCCTCCACGTTTCCTTATATTACATTCTAGATACGGCTGCGAGGACTACGCTGCAACTTGAAAATTCCTTCCCTCTCCTGTTTCTGTCAGTGAATATCTTATCATAATAGCTACCGAGCTGTTTTCTTAGGTCCGCCGGGCCCAAACTCTTTCCTCTATCGCGCCCGCACTGCCAGTTGCTTACCGCCACCCCGGCTCGCTCGACCCTTGCTCTTCGAGTAGCAAAAACCTCGCGAAGCTACAGCGTTCTCTCTCCAACCTCCGCAAGCAGTTACGACCCCGTATCCTCGAGTATCGCGCACACGTCCGCACACAGCTGCAGCGCAACGTTTTTCCGTTCGATGCACACGATGCACACCGGTCGAATGCAACGCCGGAGCGTCTTCCGGTCTCATCGGGCAGACCGGTCCACGGGTACGCGTACCGTTCGTGCCATTTCCAAACTTTGACTCGTTGGGTACGCGATATCGCGCCATGTGGCCACCGTCCGATAGCACCGCCACCGCTTCATTTTCACCGAACCGTTCGACTCGTTCTCCGTATCGAAGAAGCTTCCTCTTTTTTCCTCTGTCTCCCCCGTGCCCCCTTTCCCTCCGCCTCGGCTCGTTTCCAGCTTCGGATTATTCCAACTTTTTTAAAACGGCGCCAGGAAAGTTTGCCCGGGCAGAGCGCGCGCAGACACATCGTCAGATTCCTGCGATCTACTCTCGATTCGGTTTAGATAATTTTATACGGAATTTTTAATTTTGGAATCCAATCGGTCGCGTCGTACGAGCCGTGATTACTATACACGCAAAAAGTTTGGTGGATCGGAATAATCGTTAAGAAATTATTAGACGAGTCAGCGACGTTAACATCTGGCTTTAAATCACGGAGTATCGGAAACTCGTATCCGCGATCCGATCCAGAAAATCAACGAGTAAATGTAGAAACAAGAAACAGCATATTTTGTTCATTGTCGATGTGAAACTAGTCGGCTGGAAACTTGTAACGTTAAGATCATTTCTTATCTTGGTGAACAAGAAGAACCGCGGCACCGAGGTCTGCGAAATAAAGGAGTTGCGGCACTGGGTCGTGCAATTTTCTTTGCTACGAAAACTTCGTCGGGCGATAATACAACGAGAGCAGGTGCAACGTCGTGATGCAGCATTTTCATGACATGCTCACCAAACACGTAATTACTTATCTGGTAATTATTCTATATTAACGAAACCAATTAAAGTGTACATAATCCGCCACTTTAATAAGGTTCGCGGATCGCAACGATTTATTTGTTTTTTGTCAGAACTACCAATTTGAGTTATGTAGCAAGCATTCTCGTTATTTCTGAACCAGATCATGCATATTAAAGTGATAATTGCATAATGTTATAACGATAACCTCGTTGAATATAATTAAATTTCTTTCTCGTATATTCGACGGGGTCTCTGTTTCAGCCAATCTCGATACTCGTATCATTGATTTTCTTCCTTTCTCTATTCTTCGTTATTTAATTTCACGAATCAGATGCAAGTTTTAGCCAGATCTGCCTACCTAATCTCGTTGCTAAACGCTTTAAACGAGTTTCAATCACAGTGGACCGCGGGGTTGACGAACGTTTGATAAGCCGTTGGTTTTCTTCGACGCGAGCAGACAGTTGCTCGCGAATAATTTATACCCTGCCTTTGCGAAAGAAAATTTTTTCCAACGGTAGTTATCGTTGCGTGTATCGTATCTTTAGAAAAAAAAAAAAAGGCATATTTTTCGGGGAAGGATTTTTTCGGATTGAAAACTTGCCACCATACTCTTTGCGTGTAGAAAGCCGAGTAGAAGAAGGTAAAATAACGATGACGTATTTCTGTGTTCTAATTAACGAATTTTCTGATCGCTTTGGTTATCTTTTACATCGAAATGTGGTAACTGGAAAGGGAGATGTTATAAACGCAAGCATATCGTTTCTGCCTTTTTGAGTCCTGAAATCTCTTCCTTCGCATTTTGTACATTAAAATCATAATTATTTTGTTTCCATGAAACAGTGCGGTGTCTTTCGTCAAGAGACGCCGCGAGTTTCTACTTCCCTGTGCTATTTTGAAGATAATTTACTCCGACACAGAACCATTCCATAGATTCCCCTGAACGTATAACAAAAGTTAGATTATGAGAAACTATGAAACTTCGATTAATATGACTGTAGAAATGGACGAAGTATTTAATTACACAGAGAGAACTTGAACGCGACAGACTTGCAATTATTATTCGTAAAAGTGTTCGCACACCTTATAAAATAAATTCTCATCTACTATATTTATCTATCAAAGCACAAAGTAACGCACGCTAATTATCTTTTATGGCAAAACGTGATATTATATGAAAACATTTAAACAGGTAAGGAGCAAAACATATTGCGTTCGTACAGTGTTACCATATCCAATTACAAATTACGTTAACATTTTTTACTTTCAATTTTACGCTGTATAAAATATTTTTGAACGACTGTCTGTCAACGACCTGCTCTTCGGAAACAACGAAAGAATCTCTCTCTTCCTCTCTCTCTCTCTCTCCCTCTCTCTCTCTCTCTCTCTCTCTTTCGACTAACGCGAAAGGAATACACAGCGCTACTAGCGAAAGCGATAGAGTTCTCGTCTTTCCATCCTAACCTTTAAAATATCGATACAGCATCTCGATTGCTGTAACTGTAAACAAGAGCGAGTATACGCGTGTTGCCGATCTCCGCGATATAGCCAAATACCAAATTAAAGTATCGAGTAATATGATCGATACGGGATCGTTGTAACGTCTCAATCTTTGCTTCAATGGCGACTAGTCCAACGGGTGAGGTATGCTTGGTTGGCAGCCCTGACTAAGGCTTAGGAACCTTATCTTTTCACGTTTCCGTCAATTCGCTCGTTCGGCATACTATTCAGCGCATTTTTCACGGCGAAACGTCGGTGTCCTTTTCATCGGTGATAAACGTTCGTTCCCGAGGAATGTTTACGGGGGAAAATTCTCTCTCTCTCTCTCTCTCTCTCTCTCCTTTCTCGATCCATCGGCTTAACATAATGCACACCAGTCCGGCGTATCATCTTTGGCCATTAGCCAGTGACAGTGCATCCGTTGACAGGAAATTGAAACTATGCTTCACCAGCGACTGTTCGATATTATATGCGCCAACAAGCTGTTAATCGCTGTCATTGCGCCATCACGTACGCTTTAACGAGGGCTACGAATCACTGCTATCGAATCCGCACCCGTTGTAAACGATGTGAAATATGTTTCCAGCTACACGAAATATACGCACCTTTCTATTTTACCGGGCTGTCGCGATTTTTCCATACCTTCCCTATAAATTCGTCGCTGTTTTTCCTCGATAGACGATACGTTCCAGTAAAACAGTCACGAGAGACACACACAGAGAGAGAGAGAGAGAGAGAGAGAGAGAGAGAGAAACTAATTCTAAACGCAGTTTCGTTTCCAAATTTCGTTACAAAAGACTCGTTGTGGCGAACGTCGCGTTGCGACGGATAGAAGCGTTGCGTGTAACGAGACCGCCTTTGACCGAAATTAGAACGAGAAGCACGCGAAACGCGAGAACAACGAACAAAACGGTATGACAGTCGGAAGTTGGAAACGGCTAGTTTCGTTCGTTGCAGGTATCGGCCGTCGTAGCTCCTTTTTGAAAATCTGCGATCGTCGTGGTACGTTTGACAATAACCAAACGATATCATACGTTATACGAGGATGAAACGCAGGATACTGGTTTTTTGCAGATCTGCCGAGTTTTGTGCAGCCGATCGGTAATGTGACAGCGGCTATTGGTAAAGAAGCCGTTCTACCGTGCACGATCCGGAAACTAGGAAATCACAAGGTAAGGGATTTGACGAAGGTTTTATGGGAGGAAAAAAGGAGGGGTGGGAGGAGTTGGCGTGGCCGTGGAACGTTAATTAGCCAGGCCAGGAGCGTAAGAATAAACGGGTTCGTTGGTTCACGAGTCGGCGAGCTCGAGTCGTTCACGGGTCACGAGGCGATAAAGGAATTGGAGATTTTCGGTAATCTCGTCGCAACAAATGGGTCGCGTGGATGCTCGTGGCAGATGTCAGCGGCTCGCGTCTTTTTGCCATTTCTCGTCCCACCGCTGTTTCGCTATTCACCACCTACGTCTACACTACCATCGCCACCACTCCTGCTCCCTAGCCCCTTCTTCCAGAATAACTTTCCAACAGTTTTCCGCGTGGAAAAGGTCGCGCCCCGCTCATTCACCAGGTGGAGATAAACCGAAACTTCGTCATCCGGTCGTACAGGGTTCGTCCAACGCGCAACAAAGCCCCGCGCAACTTCTCGCCAGGTACACAATTCATTAAGCTTGGCAGTGGCTAACGAGACGAAATTAAGCGGCGTTCTGTCGCGAGTGATTAACTCTTTGCGTGGCCGGCGTACGTGTATTCGTATTTGAGCTTCTTTCGCCGCGGTATTTCAATTTCATGCGAATTAACGACAATGCGGCCGGTAACTACGCGCGGCCACCGACGCTTCCTGTGACAGATTAAACTTTAATCGACGCAAAATTCGAAATACCGTTAAACCTCGAAGCGGCGAGTGGTTCGTTTCGGTCGGCTCGCCGTGGTCTCGCTTCTCGCCGTAGTCTCGTACCCGTTCTACCCATCTGTACTCGGCCGCGTTTGTATTAATACCGGCTGTTCCTTTATCTTTACGGCAAGGAATATTCCGATTGTCGGTTAGAGAAAAACGGGACTAGCCGGAAAGAAGGGCGCTCGCGGAAAGTTTTCGGTGCTTCGATGTGGGCGGCTGCCGTCGCTTTACGCTTTTTGCACAGCAACAACGCGAAATATCGGAGAAATTTTCGAAAGTTTATTCGCCGACGAGACTGGTGCCGGCGTCGGCGCCTGAAGCAAGTCTACCGATAAAAACTACGGAAAACAGTTAAAACAACGGTACCGCGATGAAATTAATATTCAACGGTTGGTACGGAAAGCGTCGTGAAAATTTCAAGCCGATTTGTCAACGGGAATGGGCGAATTTCGCGGCGAATCGCCGAAGGAGGGAAACCGCCGCGAATACAACGTGGATCGTACACTTTCATCGCAAACGTTTAAACGGGGAATTTGCGGCACGGCGCCGATTCCGCTGGTTGCCCGGGGCTGTTTCGCCAACGAACGCAAAATAAGACGGCGTTTCATCCCGCCGCCCGAAAGCAAGCTATTAATCGACCACGAAGTTTTAGTCAGTTTATATCAACGAGATGAAAAACGTCGACAAACGGCGCCCCGCGACCAGCCTCGAAATATCATTGCACGGAACGTCCGATAACTTTTCTAACCCGATTTGTTTTCGACGTATTCGATACACGTTCATCGGTATTCGATGTTACATAATCGAATTTCTGGCAGTGACGCGCGCACGAATGTTCGCATCAGCCGGAACATCGAGCTCCGTTTCGCCATCGAATCCTTTTTACTTCTCCGCTCTCCGCGACAAACGTCGCTCGAACGACCCAGTAATTAGAAACTAAAGTCGAGTAACGACGATGTTTTGCGCCCTGCTGGCCGTTTCGCTCTTAGCGCGGAGATTTTCCCAGCAAACTCTCGACGTACGATCGAACACGCGTTAAAATCCGTTTTTGCCCGCACGTAGTATCAGCCGCATCGCGTCGTGTTGCCTCGCGTTCCTGTTATTTTACATTATTTTCAGAGGGTACGCTTTTAACGCGTTCGTTCCACCTACGTGGTACGTTCGCACAGCATCGCGGACACCGACGCACCGGTACACCGACTATCGAATGATACTCGACAACCGCAGATTTGTATTCACGCGAATCCATTCTGCGAAACTACCGTACTAGAACCGTAGTCGCGTTACCCTTCGACGAAACGACCCTGTACCATTTGGCCCTTAACCCGGCCCGGATCGGTGCTTTGCAACCGGCGGATCCACCCGCCAAGTAATATCGATTCTATTCTATACGCGACTTATTTGTTTCACATCGCGTTATGGTTAATTTTTCGATGGTCGGCGACCATATTTTCGAATTAGGAGCAACGATTCGCTAAATAAGTTTACGCGGTGGCGATCGAGCCGGAAACCACGGGTCCCAACGTACTCCGATGAGCCGCGTAAATGCATTCGTTTCGCAAACGATTCTGCTCCGCTCGCGATTTTTACCAACATTTGCTTTGGCTGTCGTCCACCACGCGTCCATCGCGGGCGTTTCCTTTTGCCCGGGCCGCGGCGTCGCTTCGTCAGCGATGCGAAATAAAATAATTAAAGGAATTTCTCTTCGTTGTTTCGTTGAACGCGAAAATTCTAATTTGCGTAACACGGTGCCGACGGCGACGCGTTATTGAAAACACGACGGATAAACAAGCGCGTCGATGAGATGAAAAGCATTGTTCGTTCAGAGGGAAAAAGAAGATGACGGAACAAGGTCGCTGTAGATTGTTAAAAGGCTGGCGAACGCTATACGCGAAAGAAAATTTTCACATATTTTCATTTTTAGAGGCAACGGTCGACCGACTTGTCCCGGAAACGTATTCTTCTCATGCAAATACACGGGCACACCGTGTCGCCGAGTTTTCACGCACGCGTTAACTCGCGAAATATCGCCGTACGTCGGCACGCAAATAAACAAACTTGCGGGATCGGAGAACAATCTTCTCGCAAAGAGTTGCATGCATCGCGACTTTGCCGGGTCGACACAAAAGCCCGCACGTAGTCGCAGTTACCTCGAAGAAATCCAATTCGCAGGAATGCTGGCAAGTTTGCCCGAGCAACGCGTCGCCTCTGATCAAAACTTCACACGCGGCGCGCCGTTGCACGCCTTCCCTTGTAACGCGTTTCCCGCGGAATTCCTTTGATCCATTGTTGTGCTAACACGCGCGAATTTAAGGCGCCCCTATTTTCCCAAGAACGTTCCCGCTTTCTATTTCTTTCATGCTGCAGCTTCCTCCTGCTAAACCCCAGTTAACCGTTCATGAATATATAACGCGGATTTGCCGTGGGCCACGCTTTCCAGGATTCGCGAGAGAATTTTCTTCGGGCTTCGAGTCGAAAACCAAGCAGGTCCGGAAGAAAGAAGAAAAGTCGACCGATCAATCCGTTAAACGAAATGGACGACTGGTATCGTCGCGAGCGGAGTAACAGGGGTGGGTGGATGGAGGGGGGGGGGGATGGGTGAATCGAAATTCGCCGCGGGGAAAACGTTTATTTCTAATTTGTATTCCGTAACACGCGGCGAAATAAAAAGGAAAGCGTAACGAATGAAATCGATAAAGGTTGGTTCGCCAGCTGGTCGGCAAGTTGTTCTTCTATTTACTTCGCGCAGAGTTCCTCCACCGTGTTTTCTTATCCCTGTCGCGCTGGTCGCAGTCGATTTTTCTAAAGTCCCGCTCCGTCTGGAAGAGGAAGGAGCCTCGAGACGAGTCCGAAAGCTTTTAGTTTCGCGCGACACTGTTTCGACCGAGTAAAACGAGGCGAATCGGCGAGACGCAACCAGCCAAACCTTTCTTTCCCTCTTTATCCCGGCTTTCTCAAAGCTGGATCAAGGAAAAAAAATGGAAGGGAAAGATGTTCCCTCTGAAGACCGAGGCAACGTCGCGCGAGGATACCGATCGTCGAACGCAGTCGTTTACACCACCACCACCGCCACCACCATCACCACCGACGAATTTGAAACGCGTGTGCGCGACTTCAAAGCGATTCTCTTCTACTCTGCCAGTGGGAAAGACGTCTGACGAAAGTAGAAGATTTATGGCTTCTGAAACTTCATCGGACATATTTGGATAGAGTTCCTCGCGTCGTGAATTCATAAAGGAGAGCGAAACATCTTTCTACGACCGTCTTTTGTCGACCAACAAATATTATGCAGCTTCTAACGCGAGATATAGTACCTGTATAAATGAGAATCGTCCGCGGCACAAGGAAATGGTAAGATGGTAAGCCGATTGTGGCTGCCGTCTATATATATTCGGCGGTTCGTCCAAGTTGCTATAAATTGAACAGGTTCGGATCGGGGCTCGCTGGATATTTCCTGTTTGGCGGATTTTTCGCGAGCGAGCAGCACGGCTCGAGAACGGCCAGGAAAAGCGAAGGAAACGACTGTGACGTCTACGAGCGAAGATGAAAACAAAGAAAGAAAAAGGAAAAAAGGAAAAGAAAAAAGACGAGTAAGATCGAAGGTCGAAGCGTTTCGTCGACGTGATTGTAATCGGAATCGTTCTTATTCCCTTATTTATAGGCGACAAAATCCTCTCGCCGTCTATACGTTTGCGCATAAAAAGCTCGTAAAAAAGGGAAAAAATACGACAGGCCGGTGGAGGTTCCCGGGGGAAATAGAATTGGTCGTGGCGCAACGAGAATCGAAAAGTGACCGATCGCGTGGAGATCCTCGGCGTCAATAAAAAATAAAGTTATCGTCTCTAGACGTTTGGCGCGTAAAGATTTTCAATTCAGCTGGCGATTCCGTCGAAACGGTTGTCGCGCATGTTGCTCACGTTCGATTGACGCATCGTACGAGTAGTGTAATGATTCGAGTTTCAAGCAACGTAGACTGACAATGACGGGCGAAAAATAAATTAGCATTTAAAATGCAGAAAGCGACGGCTGGTTTCGACGCAACGACTAATACGCGTACGCGTTTAACGCGCCACGCCACAACCGATCGCTCCACGCGCACTCGTTTCGACGTTCATTCAATTTCCGCGGCGGAACGCGAAATGACGATTCCGACGACGATCGATCTTCCGGCGGAACGAGCGACGGAACGTTTGCCGCTCGAATAAAATAAATTACCATAGGAAAAGCCGCGAGAAGAATCGTGCGATTCGGTGGAGCTTGGTGGGCTGGTCGAGGATCTCGCTGGAAAGATGCTGCAAGTTTAATTGCCGTCGCGTCGGTTGACTCGTCGTCGTTTTGTACGAATCGGCCTTTCACGTTATGAAAGAACCGCGAGAACGATCGACTCGGTTCCGTTTCATTCACGGATACGGAACTTTCACTTCCATAGGTCTGTCCTTTTATATCGTTGGATCTATCCCCGGATAATTCCGGGCCAAAGTAGATTCCTCCTCGGTGCTCGTTTTCTCTCACCCCTCCCCCCCCCCCGCCCCACCTCTCTCTTTCTTCTTTTTCATTTAATTACGTTCCACCGCCGCGGCACGTTTTCGATGGCTCGCAATTAGATCGTCGCGAGATCTCGACGCGTATCGGTTGCTCGTGGATCAACGAACCGCGCGAACGCGATTTCCTTCTCGCTTTCTGCGCCGCGTATTTCTCGAACGGCCAGACAAAATACATCTACTTTAGATCGATTTCGTCGTAGGATTAATTGCGCGCTATAGGTTTTCACGGCCGATTTGGCCCGCAACACGCCCCGTATATCTTAGTCGCGCGAAACGCGAGTGTGCGGCGCGATACGGCTCGCGATGCGACTCGATGGATCGTCGTCGAACCATCGGTGCAGCGATCGGCCGTCTCTCGTTTATCCGATCGTTTCGTGTGGATTCACTCGCACCTCACTTGCCATCCATGACGTTCCATTTCTGATTAACACCGAAGTCTCGTCGACGGCGCGACGACTTTGGCAACTCCGTTTCTCCCTTTCCGTTCCTCTAGCCGCCGGTTTGCCGAAGCCTCTTCCTCCGCAGCCTGGTTCCCATCAAGCATCGATGAACCGGAGTATTTTCGGGTATGGAGTCGCTGCCAGACCGATCGAGGGTGTAGGAAGCAGAATGAAGAGAGGCAGAGAGTACAGGGGGTTGCTGTTGAGGGAATGCAGTCGGGTGGGGGCGACGGCGGTGAGAGAGACGATGGGTGTGAGTTGGCCGGAGTGGTGTTTCCCCGGGGTAAGCACGAGCATATACTTGCCCGGGGCTTATTCAGACAAATCGGTGATTGCTGCGGAGGCGAGCGAAAGGGTAGCTCGCCACACCACCAGCATCGCTACTACCACCAGAGTTGCCGGCGGAACCGCACGCCACCTTGCTGGAGCAACGAAGACAGGGGTTTTAGCCCGAAATTCGCGATGGAGCCGAAAAGAGAACGAGAAAGATGAACGGATATAGATAGGCAGAGCGGTAGAGGGCGGGAGAACGGACCGAGTTTTGGGAGACGGACGGAGAAGAGTATATATCTATACCTATATATATATATATATATATATGTATATATATATAGGTATATATATATATAGTATATATATATACAGAGAGAGAGAGAGAGAGAGAGAGAGAGAGAGAGAGAGAGAGAGACAGAGAGAGAGAGAGAGACGTAGACGGAACGAGATCGTCGAGGTTAGAACGAAGAAGCATCGGAGGGAAGGAGAGCGAAGAATGATTGTTTCCATGATTACAATGGAACGGAAGAGGAAAAGGGACGGAGGTTGGCCTAGGAAAAGGGTATGGGGAGCAATCTCTTAGCGCTAACGTAGATTCGTGGCCCAGGGTCTCTGGAAATATTACACCGGAGGGGTACGAGAGTCCCGGCCGTACCCACCGGGGAATTTCGTAACTCCAAGGATAATGTGTGTCAGCTCCGTCGAACCAGTTCCGCAATTTTCCAAAGAAATCTCGCGGTTTGTTTGCCGACAGGGCAAAACGCAAAGGGCAAAGGGAGAAACGCGTACGGCCTACCAGCAGGCCCGTACGTCTCCGCGGATGCAATTTGAACACAGAGAAGACGATCTTCGATGATCGCCTTACCGCGCGAAACAAAGGGATGATCGTGGCCGGTGGTGGACCGGGTACGGAGGTCGAGCAACTTTTCGTCGGATAAGAAGTCGCGTTTCCTCGCGGGACGGTCGAACGTTATCCTGAATTAGCGAATCGAACGAATCGTTATCTTTGTCGCGGAGATAACGATTCCGCCGGCGACGTAATAGTTTCCGTTCTCGTTCTGCCCGGGACAAACTGTTGTTCCCCAGTGACAAAGTACTTAAGACATTATCGATTGTCCTCGGAGAAGGAAGGAATTCAAACTTTTGCCCCGTTCTTCCCCGTCTATACTTTTCTCGTCCGAAACGGTCAAAAGCACGACGATGGGTTATTTTCGTTCGCAGATTATCTCCGACAAAGACCACGTTCGATTCTACCGGTTACATTCCACGAATGACTCGTTTCGGGGAACGCTGTGCCGAGCTATCCCAATTAGACTCGCAATTGCCGCTGAAAGCAGCGACGATGATCCGGTTCGCGCGACTCCTCTCGATCTGCCGTTCCTTTTCCCATGTATCTTCCATCCCTTCCTTCGAGCTGAATAATTTCGAGGAACCGATCTTGTTACCTACTACGACAGGATATCGACCATCGAAGATATCGTGTCGCGATCGTACATCCGGACGAGGTGTATAAGGCCAGAGGCGGAGGAAGGCGAAGAACGCGAGTGGAATTCCGCGAAATTGGCGCGCACGCCTTCCAGGGTAAACGCATTAGCTGATTCGTAGATTGAACGAGCTAGTCGGGTTAGTCGGTTCCTCGAGCAAGGTACACGGTCGGATCGCGCGCGTACGAATGGTCGGTGTCGCATGACATCGTGTAACCCGACGCATACGGGCGCATAGGTAGACATACGGGATGTGCACGACAGTCACTTCGGATTAATTACCAAGTGCAGCGTTATAGATAACGCGTAGGAGATGCGGGAGTGGGCCGCGGGGCAAAGGGGTGCGCGATACGACGTTAAATTGAACCTTTCGTCAGGTTGATTCCCGCGGTGCCAATGGCACACCGGGTCGAGCTCGCCTAAAAGCAATTACCGCTACCGGCCATACGTGCGAACACGTATCGGTCGTGGATATACGTCGGTGCACATAAACACACGGCAAGACAGCAGGCTGCTACGCGCGATATAATATTGACTCGAGCTGTCCTCTATTCCGCGGCCGATCGCCGCCTGACTCTGTCGCGTTCCAACGTCGCTGCTTTCCGATCCTCGCCGCCAGATGTTAATCTCCTTCGTTATCCTGACGCGGCAATCTCGACGGAGATTCGCGTTTTTCCTTAAAAAAGGAAAAAAAAGAAAAAAAAAAAGAACGCGATCCCGTCAAAAGGACAACGACTCCTGCTTCTGTCAGCGATTCAGTGGCGCGTGTGCCGTCGGATAAACGATTTTTGAATCGGCTCGGCGATTGTTTACGTCGTTGGATGCCCATCGGTCCGTTTGTCCGCTTTGTCGTCGCTTATTTAACCATCCCTGTCTACCCCTTCCGCGCAACGTTCTACGTATTTGAATAGAAACGTCGATATAATTAACTACATTTACGTCGGTGGCTGTGCAAGTGTACGTTCATCCGGGATGCGGAATATTATACGCACATATACGCACAGATCCGTTGGCGGTAACATCGAAGCAATTAGGATGGTAGGGAGGGATAACGGATTATCTTAGTCGCGCGGACCAACGTTTCGCGAACGTATAGACTCGTTCCGAAACGGGTTTTCCATTCGACTTTTGATTTAAAGGCGCATCCGCAGACGGATGGGGATGCGGGAGGATCCGCTTTTCATAAAAAATATTGTGTGTTCGCTGTCTCAGGTGGGATGGATTCGTGTGGAGGATAAAACGATATTGTCGATGGGTCAACGAACGGTGACTCACTCGCCCCGATTTCTCGTCACGCTGGAGAACGCAAAGTCGAAGAATCAAAGCCAATCGAGAGACGAGGAGGAAGCCACTTCGCGGCTTCATATTCGCCAGCTTCGGGAAGCTGACCGAGGCTGCTACATGTGCCAACTGAATACGAAGCCCATGTTGAGCCAGCTGGGATGCGTGGATGTCCTAGGTATGCCTAATTGCGCGTTATACCGCATTCCTACGGCTAGATACAGTTGGGTGTTTGCGGTCGGTCGTAGAGACGTCACGTACGCACGCACCGGTTTCGATTAGCCTACCTCGAGAAGGGGTGGAAAATATGCGCGCCTCGCCGCTAGAATACGTTTGAATGGGACCCCGACACAGAACACGGGCCGTAACGTTACGTTGCTGCTCACCCGCCTTCTATTCGTTCCACCCGCTAACCCTCCCTTCCCATTACTATTTCCCTTTACTTCCTGCCCCGTACGCCATACATGCGAGCGCGTATATTACCAAGCGTCGTCCGCGTCTGGCAGACGCGTGTACGGTACTACGTGTAAGCGCGTACGCTCGCGGTACGTTGTATCGTGCGTATACGTGGACACCGAGGCAGAAAGAGAATTCACGGAGAGTGTGCGTGTTTGCCTCGGCATTCAACTCGAAAGAGCGATCGGCCCGAATGGAATGAAATTCCTTTGTGGCCAAACACAGGAAAGGTCCCGTTTCCTTTTTTCTCTCGCCCTACCTCGGCCAAACCTCGACCCTATCTCGCGCTGAATCTCCTCCGGCCGAAGCTTGCCTGCCACCCGACCGCCCGCTCGCTTGTTCGCTCGTTCGCTCTGCTCCGCTCGACGTACAGAATATTTGTCCAAGCTGAACGCGTGTAATTGAAATGGCCCCGTGCTCCTTCAAAAGAAACGAGATTTCATTGCGAAAATGTTCCTTCTCTGTTACCCACGGATAGATGGTATTTAATTTTCCTCGGGAGCGAAGCGTTTTAACCTGATTTTGCCCAGTCAGACCCGCCGACAGACGAGTCGGTCCAATTTCCATGCCGGCTTTAGTACCGTCCCGTTACATCGTGCTCGATCTTTACGGCGGTCCGTAATTTCTACCGGTGCCACCCTCCACATTTCCACGCGTGTCTCTGCAAATACGCGACTCGCAAACCCCGTCGTTACGACTATGCGCCTCAAAACTTCCACTTCGCTTCGCTTCGCTTCGATTCAATCTTCGATTCAATCTTCGATTTATGCGCCCCGTTTGGAAACGCCTTGGAAATTTCAATCGACGCGATCTTGTTCTCGAATTCTCTCGTTTAGCCGCTTTCTAATTACCAACCGCAGCCGATCTACAGAGCCACGCGAATCCAATTTTGTTCTTTCAGTACCGCCGGATATACTTAGCACCGGCACATCGGAGGGCGAGGTCTCCGTTCTAGAGGGTGAGAACGCCACCCTCTCGTGCAAGGCCTCCGGAAGACCGACACCTCGTGTGCTCTGGCGACGCGAGAAAAGTGGTTTCATACTTATGAGGGGTCTTCACGATCCGCTGATACCAGGTAAGATATTACATTTTTATCTCGACTCGAGCACCCTCGCCACCGTCGTTCCCGATGACAAATAACCTTCGATTCTCTTCTTCGTTTTATTAATTCTTCGCTGCCCGAAACGTCCGCCGTTCGCTTCTCGAATATCGCTCTTTAAATATTGGCCATTCTCGAGCGAGCCATCGTTCTTTCCGAAAAATTCGAAGCTTCGAAGGAAATTCGGGAATACGACGAAGTAACAAAGACGATCGTCTAACCGGCATGACGGTAATTAAAATTTCGATCGCAGATTCGTCGTAGTCGCATCACTATCGACGACTAATTATCCAAGGTGTCTATTCGCCATCAGGATCCGCTTAGCGGAACATGAAGACATCGTAAATTCGCAAACCTACGTGATGCCGATCGAAAGCAATTACGATGGAACGCGTCTCATCGAATGGAGATTAGTCTGTTCGGAACGACTTTCGATATATTTCCGTATACGTGCCCGTGCTCGTCGATTCTCCGAGTATCGTAGAATTTGGCGGTTTCACGCCTCCCTCGTTGTCGATGGTCGCGGTGAATACAATACGGATGCCAAATGGTTCGCGTCGGACGCATTTTTCGCTCGGACGCGCGGCAAATTCGTTGATCGGTCGAGAGATATTAATGGGAACAAATTCTCGAACGGTGTTGATAGATCGATACGCGATATTTCGAGTACGATCGACGCGACGCCGCCTGCGAAAATCTGTCGACGAAAGTCTATTCGTAGACCGAACGATAGGTGGATCCGCAACGCAAGCTGCATCTCGTTAGGAGGCTGACGCGCTTTATCGGAATCGCGAAACGGCGCGTTTGCTCGATAATAATCTAATCCGGCGCGGTTCATTGATTTCGAAAGCGTTGAAAACGTATACGCGTAATTAAACGATAATACGGTGTACGTATTATAAGGTCGTAAACGATAAACCATTCGAAAGTTTCTCGTCGATTTTGCCCCGTAATTTGCCCAGGAATTTTACGATAGGACTTTCGCGGTTCGGCCCTATCGATCATGAAATTCGCGACAGTAGTTGGCGAATAGTTGTCGACTATGTTTCAAGTTACCACGCCTTCGTTCGATACGAACGTCATACGGCACGGGGTACAGGTCGCGTTTTACGATACCTCGTCCTTCCTTAAATCGTTCGTCCCGCTGCTCGTTAACGAATAATCGTGTATAAACGATTTTCGAACGCGGGATTTAGCGTTGTAGTAGGCGGTGGTCTGGTTGTTTTAACGCGAACCACGTATTTCGCGTGTAATTTGGTATGCGTGCGAACGCTGGCACGCGGCCAGCGATATGTATACGAGAGCTTTCAACGAGATATTCATACGACGCGAGATTTTATAGTGGACAACCAGTCCGGTGAGAAGCTGGAATTAACCAGGGTAGACAGGAGGCAAATGGGAGCTTATCTTTGTATAGCGAAAAACGAAGTGCCCCCGGCAGTCAGCAAGAGAGTCTATCTAAGGGTAAACTGTGAGTATATACTTTCAAATTCCGGCTAATCGATTATACTTTAGCGAGTATCGTTGGCCCGCGTTTCGGTAAACGGTTACACCCCCTGCTTCTTACGATTTATTCGACCAACGATATAAACGATATCTCTCGTCGCCGGAAAATTCCACCACGTTTCGCCGAGCTAACCGTCTTTCTGCCCGCCCGATGTTTACGACATTCGAAACTCGACAAAGCCAACGTGGTTATAAGATCTCCGCGCGACTCGATCATTCGTTCCTTTATTCGTTCGCCTAGGTTGGCAAACTTGTTACGTATTAATCGATTTTTATCGTCCGTTGGAATTTCAGTTCCACCTAGCGCCAAGGTTCCCAATCAATTATTGAGTTCGCCTTTGGACACGGACGTATCGTTGATCTGTTTGATCGAGGCATATCCAAAGACGATTAACTTGTGGACTAGAAAGGAGCAAGTTATTATGAGCGGGTATGTACATAGGTCGTGCTGTCGATCGTTCGTGTTTCTTTTTCATTAACGCGCGTCGCGTTATACCTCGGAGCTCCTCGTCTAGATATCGTACGATCGCGAAACGAAATCGATTGTACGCGCACACCGGATGCTAAAGTTAAGCAACGTGTCAACAGTGGTAGATACGAGATCGACGAGAGGGGACATCCGGACGAGGAATGGAAGACAACGAGCGAGCTGAAGATAAGACGTTTAGAGAAAACGGATTTAGGAGAGTACACGTGTTCGGCGTCCTCAAGCATGGGGAAAGCCGAGGCTACCCTCAGGGTGTACGGTGAGTCGACATATGCGATCGAACGTGTCATTTTTCCACGCTCGGTGTTCCCTAGATTCCGCCTTCCATTCCAGTTATATACGCGTACATTTTCTTTGACATCCGTCGCTCGCTGTTTCTCGTCCCAGTCAGCGTTTGCGCTCTTGCGTACGCCTGTAGTCACGGACAACAACGATTTCGTCGGCCACGATTTGTCTCTGTCGACCGTAAGATCGTTCACGCTGGCCGACGAGGTAGTTGGACCGGTGGCTGATTTTCCTCGTAAAAAAAATTGATACAAAGCTCGGTCTTAGATTCGTTATTCTCTTGGACTAACGAAGTCCGATTCTTCCGCCTGTTTTCGCTATACAATTCAGGGGAATTGTTTTCAGAAATTGAACGAGCAACTCCACCCACCCGGACTACCTTGGCAAACTCGAACAAATCGAGCAATCGAGGGAAATCAAAGTTCGCTCAGGTCACGACGATAAATCGAATTTTTCATCAGATGAGCACACCGGCGATGCAGAAGAGTACCGCGAGAATCGTTTACAGCAAGCACATGACGACCTCGACGACGGTGGATCCACGGGCGCCTTTCATCAAAGACAAGAACTTGTTTAAGAATCGCGACACCCCGAACGTGAGAAATTGTGCCAACGCGAAGAAGCTCGGCGGTACGCGGATTTACGCGGTCTGCCTGCTGTTCTTCCTGACCCTGCGGTAAACGTTCGCGACGAACGTACACGCGGCGAAAGCTCTGTTAACGGATTGTACGAGCGAAAAGCTACTGCAAGTTGTTCGCTCGTTGTTCACGCGTGATGGCACGCAAGGGAAACGAACGAACGAATCGGAAATCTTGCGGCTAGACAAACACCGTGATCTGATCTGACCACGATATCTCCGAACAAACGATAGAGAGAAGAAATCGTGACTCCCAAGTATTAATCGAACAGAAGCAAGTTCTTATTGCGTTTGAAGCGAGCACGAGTTGCTAGTAAATAGACGATACAGCGAACAAATCGATCTCTCTCTCTTGTCGCGGACGAACACCGCGGTGAATACTGTTGCGAATTTTAAAAGATAAATGCTTACGAATGTATTTTTTATGACCCTTTTATCCGTTTTGGAATGCGGGGAAAAAGAGTAAAGTCGTGAGCGAAGTGTGTTCTTTAGTTGAACTAAATGTAACATTGTCGAGTATTTTTTTAACAACGAACGAAGCAAAAGGAATACAAGGTTTCCCATTGGAATTATTATTTCCGATTTGTGGAGTTATTAGGAGTAACGATGTAATTTTTATAACGTTAGCGTCGAAAGCCTTACACAAGCAGGGTGTCTATCTCAAGTGGGCCACCAGTGTCATTCACGAGATCATCGTTCGACAAAATACGACTAAAAATTGATACTTTCGATCGATTACCCACACTTCGAAATTATTTCAACAATGGCATTGGCGATCCAATTAAAATGAACATCCCTTATGATATCTTCACGCCGTAATAATTATTATCAACGATTAATTGTATCTCCACGTTCTGCGAGATTCGCGGTTTGTCGTGAATCACCGCTCCTTAATCAACTATTCGATTATACTCGAACACAGACAAATAATTAGCATACTAATTTGTACGTAAGGGGTAATAAGATAATATCTTTATTTATCGGTACGATAACAGAGTGAACTGAGATCGTAAGTGGCATCTTAACGAACGTTAAACACGTCATATCTAAGATTCATATCCGTAGGGCGTATAGTACCGTACTATATATTTTAGAAAGATACTAGACCTTACTTTTCTTATTTTACGTATTTTTTTAATTACCCGTAGGCAAGTAACGTACCTCATATGCCAACGATTAAACAAGACCACAATTATAAATATAATCGATGTGGTTAACTGCGAGGAATCAACTGACGCGATCATCGAATACATTTCTGAACGTTCCACGTTATCTATCGGACAACGATTATTCGTTGTATTATTTAGCGTCTCTTCGTTTTCTTTTCTTTTCTTTCCTTTTCTTGCCTTGCCTTGCCTTTCCTTTTCTTTTCCTTTCTTTCATGCAAGCGTGTATATAAACGAACAACGCAGTCTCTCTTTAGCGTAACGATCGTTTGCGATAATATCGAAGAAATATTTTTCTTTCAAGGAATCGACAATAATCGTTCCTAATAAGTTGTATGTGCTTCGCATCATTTTCTTAATGTTCCTCGCAAAACCGTAAATCATATGTTACTCTGTAATTACAATCTGTGTACGAAATGGTGCGACTAGAAAGGCTCGATGTTCTTTAGCACATAAAATTTTCAAACCGGGACTGTCGGATCTTTCTTCTGGTACTATTACTGTCATGAATGTCTTCTATTACAGAGTACAAATTTTAGTCACGATGCGTGGTTTATTGTCATTGAAATAGTAGCATATCCGCGAAATAAACAGAACGACACACGTGTTAAATATATCTATTTAACAAACATTGTATATCGTAAAACACTGCTCAATATAACGACTCTACAATAACTATAATAAAAGAATGTTGTTGTTTATAGAAAAAAAAAAAAAGTATATTATGAAAATATGGTGAGGAAATGTGCTCAAATTGGATAATTATATAGCTTTGGAGAAACCGACATGTTGACAAATAAAACATACCGTGCAAGTAGCCAAGATATTAATTATTTCCTTTCATTTTAGGTTAAACTTAAGCTTATTTACATTAAAATCCATTACATCTGTAATTAGTATAAAATTATACGCAATTGATTGAAATATTTTTTGATAGTTTGTAATCCCTATGTAAATATTAAGACCAAAATAAGATATTGAAGGCCATAAAAAGGCAACCCACTGCCACGTATGGACTTTTTCTCTCACCAATCCTGGCACACTTCCAAAGAGTACCTTGAAAACTAATTATTACACGTTAGTATCAATGCATATATACATCATACTTTTTAAAGTCGACAAAATATACATACCCAACTTTTCCTAATCGACTGTCCAATAAACTGGGTACGATAGATCTAACGTAAGTACAGGTACATATCAATAACAAAATGACTGTCAGCAAACTCTGGAAATTAAATAGGGCAGACTGCGTGTCCAACCCCGTAAGTAAACCTTAGAAAAAATTGCTCGATTTAGAGAACTCTGTGTAAGTATCAAAGAGGTTATGACAAAAGTCACCGGTTGTTTATAGTCATGTATTCGACTATTCACAATGTATACATTTTATATTTTACGAATCCACGATCTTACCATTACGATTTACTAACGATGACAAATTGTTATATAAAATTGTTATACAAAGTCGGTTTCCATACGAATGACATTTACTTTAACTACTGACTAAATGCAGACCAAAACTACGATCAAGACTGCAACACAAAAACTTGCTACGATAAAAGGCGAATACGCAACGAACGGAAAATATTCAGGAAGGAACTAGTAGCTGTTTGGTGAACAAATGTTTAAAAATCTACCAAAATTTATTCCAAATTGAATTGTCTTCGTGTTACGATCTACAGAAAAACATTGACATTTATTACGAGAATAGTGTTATATTTAATATAATACGGACAATTGTTATTATCGAGACACATTGGCTATCTATATCAGCGTATTGTCAATGGTATATTATTTATAAAAGTGCTTTTAAAAGATTCGTACCGTGTCCGATATATAAAGTTATCACCCAATTAGACGATAAACGGATAACTGTAAAAACATGTTGCCGGTATTTAAAAATCTTTAAAAACTTCATACGGTAAAAAGTACTCGCTGCATATCTCTATATTCCGCGATCAACGCGTGCAGTAGTAAAATGGCTGCCGAGAAACGTCAATACATTTCATATCAATAACAGCTTACTTTTGTAAATAATCGTGGTAAGGAGGATCGCAATAAAACGGATGCCGTTCAATTAATACTGTTAGTTTCTTTTTCATAATCGTGTGTATGAAGGAGTGCATGTGAACCGAAAATGGCAGAATTTGTGCGAGGAGGTCCAAGCGTGTCCAACAGTGCTAAGGTACTTACGGGTATTATTCATCATAGATTATTCATCCGTCATCGTATTATCGCTGAAAATACCAATAGTTAAATAAGAAGAAATAAATTGTAATTGTATGTTTGAAAATCTGTAATAGCCTGCAGAGTATTGCAAGTTTTCATAGATTAATGATCATTTTTTAAATTTTTCGACGGAAAGGTGCTTACGGTATTATTTATAGACAATGTTTTCGATAAGTATATGCACGTATTAAAGGAAGATATAAAAAGCCATAGATATGGGGGGGAATTATAAGTAAATATTTGCACATGATATTTATGCCTTGTTGACAGAAATATATGCTATGTTTAGAGTAGCGCGATGTATAATAGAATATAATAGAAACTATAATAGAAACAAAGATATTGTCGTACTATTAAACTATGATTATTATGAAAAATAATTATTAAATATTCTTATTATAGAATTGATAAAGGGAAGGAAATTCTTGTAAATCTTTGCATGAAATATTCAATATTTATTTACGTATAATTATGTTTTTAGATGGATCATAATAGCAAAGGAGGTTCTCCTAGCACTGGTAGCGAAGATGGTGGACAAAATGAATCAATGAATGCAGAAAATGAATTTGATCCTTTTCTTGAAAATATACCAGATGATATTCAAGACACTGAAGAGCCCGATAGTGCTAACGCAACGCTATTAACAGCTCCACCAGAGAATCAGTAAGATTTAATATCAATAAAAGATTTTAATTTCTAATGAAAACATCGTTTCTTAAATTACGTTTAAGATACAAAGAATAGAGAGTTTAATACGCGAATAACTTGCAGATGGTATCATGGTAGATTAGATAGATTTACTGCAGAAGAAAGACTGTGGGATGCAAGTAAAATGGGTAGTTACTTAGTACGTGAAAGCGATAGGAAGCCTGGAAGTTATGTATTGTCCTATCTGGGCAGAACTGGCATTAATCATTTTAGAATTACAGCTGTGTGTGGAGATTATTATATTGGTATGGTAAACATGTAAACGAAATGAATAATCATAATTGTAACTGATTCGTAAAATAATATGTATCTTGTTATAGGAGGCAGACAATTCAATAGCTTGTCAGACCTTGTCGCGTATTATACTCATTGCTCTGATCTTCTAAAGAGAGAAAGACTTATACATCCTACTCCACCTCCTGAACCGGTGAACGATAAGAAACGAATAGTTGCAATACTGCCATACACAAAAATGCCTGACACAGATGAGTTAAGCTTCCAAAAGGGTGACATATTTTTTGTGCATAATGATATGGGAGATGGTTGGTTATGGGTTACTGCGCATAGGACTGGTGAACAGGGCTTGATTTTTCGCGAATTAGTGGAGGATTTAGATGACTCCATCGATCCCAATACTGTATTTTCCTGGTTTCACCCAAATGTCACTAAAAGCGAAGCTGTTGACATGTTGGTGAAGGCAGGACCTGGTAGTTTCTTGGTAAGTTATGTAGCTTCTTATGAACATTTAATGTTTAAAAATAATAATTCTTTATTTCGCGCTATTCAGGTCAGGCCTTCAGACAATAGCCCTGGCGATTATTCCCTCTTCTTTCATATAAACAATCAAATTCAAAGATTTAGAATCGAAAAGAAAGGTGTACGTTATCTTATGGGTGGTAGAACTTTTGAATGTCTTGATGCTGTTATAAACAGGTATGCCTGTTATAAATCTTTAGGACTTTGAAATTCTTAGATTATTACGAAAATGTTGTTTCTAGATATCGGAAAGAACAAATAGTCGAAGGTCACACTTTAGTTCAAGCAATGGTGACCGAGCCTGATGGTAGTGTAAGAGTCAACAGAGAGGTGCAACACGCGGAAAAGATATATGCAACTCTCAGAGAATGTCGTGAACAATCTGGAGCAAAGAAAAATAAAGGGATAAAAATGCAAGGCTATCTAGAAAAAAAATCAGAGAAGAATAAAAAGTGGAAAGCATTGTATTTTGTACTTTTAGTAGATGCAACCGATACTCATTTGTATTTATATGACAATCCAAAAAGAACCAAACCTAAAGGTCTTATCGACTTAAGCTGTGCTTATTTATACCAGGTAGATCGAGTTCTATAATTAAAATAAATTTCACTTTTCTACATGATCGTGTCAGTTTTCAGACTGTCTTATCTTTGAAATATATATGTTCTATGTATGTAATTGTACTAACATTAACAGCTTAATCACCTTAAAAATGATATATTATGTAAGAGTTATGATAACTAAATTGTTGCTAAAGTTCATTTCTGAGATGTAGTTCTTTTTAGGTTCACGAAAGCGTCTTCGATAGACCTCATTGCTTTCAATTAGTCGAACGTGCTTTACCATGTTTGGCCACGATAACATATTTGGCTGCTCCAAATTCAGAGAATGCTTTAGACTGGATTAATGCCTTGAAACCATTATGTGTATCACAACTTACTCGTGCTCCAAAGGTTGCTCGTCTTCGTGAATTGCGTTCATTACATTTGCATATTTTAGACGCTCATAGACTTCCATATAAGCTAGTACCGAATCCATTCATCATAGTGGCTCTAAATAATGTAAAAGTCGCCCGCACAAAAGTTAAGACTGGGTTACATCCAATTTGGGACGAAGAATTCATTTTAGAGTATGTATATATGATCTGTCCTTTTAAATATTTATGTGTTTGAATGACATTTACCATAAATTATTCCACAGGGATGTACCGCCGGATGTTATGTCATTTTCTTTAACATTGTACAATAAAGGAAAACGCAGCAAAGATACGGAAGTTGCAGAATTGACAGTTGAATTGGCGAGCTTGACGAATGGGGAAGAAATGGACGAATGGTATCCGTTGTCGGGACTTACCCCGATCGGTGAATGGGGTGTACTTCGTCTACGAATAAGGTAGATATATAATAAAAATATTTATCAACCGTTTGCGTACGTTTTATGTATTTGTTACATTGCAGGTATCGACACGATTTAGCGATGCCTCCTGAGGAATACAGTCCATTACAACAGCTATTATTGGATCCAGAATTGCATGTTGTTAGGGCATTAGCAGATGTGTGTCACTTGGATAGAGTACCATTGGCAAATAGTTTACTTAGAATATTTAGGTATAAACAAAAATGTACAACGTATTAGATATTTCGCTTCCGATTTAATGGGTAACATTATAATTTAAAATGTATATCTTTAGGCATGAAAGAAAGGAAGCAGACCTCCTGAGATCATTAAACCAAGCAGAAGTATGTTCACCTATATTTATACTTCTAAAGAAAAAAAAAAAGTGTCTTTGTTATTAAAGGTGTTTTATTTAGGTGGACAAGGAAGATGAAACGCCAACACTTTTTAGAGCTGCTAGCCTTACGACTACATTAATGGATTTATATATGAAATCCGTGTGCACCTCTTTCTTGAAAGCTGCGCTACGCGACACTATAGTAAAATTGATCGAAAGTAAACAGAGCTGTGAATTAAATCCGACAAAAATGGATTCTCCTGAGGATGCTTGCAGTAATGCCGAATTTTTACTACAGGTATATATATATATATGTATATATAAATAAATATAGTTTAATATAATATTACAATATAAATATAAATTATTCCAAGTGATTGTGAAATTTGCAATCAATATTGTTTTAGGTTTTAGATGAAGTGACGTTAAGCATTTTTACAAGTCCTGATGCATGTCCAAGGACCTTGAGATATATTTGTGGATGCTTGCAAAGAGCAGTTGTTGCCAAATGGCCACATGAAAGACTAGTCAGAACGCGAGTAGTCAGTGGATTTATATTTTTACGTCTACTTTGCCCTGCCATATTGAATCCTAGGTCATTTAATTTAATAGCTGAACCACCACCTCCAGCTGCTGCAAGGTAGGGTAGGTCTATATTAAACGTAAGAAATTTTATAACTGAATAAATTGCTCTTTAATTCTCATTAAATAATTTTGCAGATCACTTGTGATGGTTGCAAAGTGTTTGCAAAATCTGGCTAATTTGGTAGAATTTGGTGGAAAAGAACCATACATGGAGGTAGTTAATCCGTTTATTCTTAAAAACAAAGAGAGAATGGTTGTTTTCCTGGATCAGTTATCTGTAAGTATGCATTTAAATGTTGCATAATATGTAAATAAACGTGAATTTAAAATAATTTGAGTTTATATTGTAGAATGTAACCGAAAAACCAGAATCTGAAGGTGCAGATCCAAGAAATAGGAGTTGCGTTTCAGATACAGCAAGAGATTTGGCGACCTTGCATCATATTTGTGTTTCTCATTTAAAAGAACTTCAAGTTTTATCGAAAACCCAGGTGTGTTTCATGATTTATATGTTTAGAGGCTTTAGACGCTTACGATCATATCAATATTCGTTTGTAAATGAACAATTCCTTCCTTTTTCCAGCCAACAATAAAGCAATTAGTGACCGTGACTGAAATGTTAAGCAAACATAAACAAAAATACATGGAAATGATACGGTAGTGCTAAAGCCATCCGCCATGAATAATGCCAAACGTAACAAAACAATTCATAAGATTTGTCGACAGATACATGGTAGTATTTAATAATTACTCATAAGTGGTTTAAGTAAACGTACAGACTGACGTGCCATATATATATATGTATACATACACACATCCAAACACACGTTCATTCATACATATACATGTATATGTATATATATATATATTACTGTATACACACAAGCCTATATTTACCATTTCGTATGTAATTAGAAGATAGCTTTTACGTATAGTAAACAGTACCATGACAGTGATATAGTTACATACAAAATCATATAGGCGTATAACGATTTTATATTTACTTAGGTGCTCGAAAATAAATGCAAATTAAACCAAAAATATTGTGTTCTACATATAGTTTCCCAATTTCTTAAAATAAATGCTATCTTGATGAATTTTCTAATAATTAATGGTAATTGAAGCAGGTTAAGAAACTATATCTCTTATACGTATAAATGATTTTTTTATTAACTTTAATTATTTTATAAACTAATTATTACATTTGTATCGTTGCAATAGTTTTACCATGCCATTAAATGACGAATATTGTGTTAAATTTAAGACCCTAATCAGTTAATACAAAAATTCTTAGAAAATCTGTTAACAAAAATATATATTAAATATCAAGTTAAAAAACTAAGATGTATATCCACAATGACATTGACACATTAAAATGTGTTTTAACATTCGATTAATGTATAAATGGTGGTATTATGTTACGATTATGAAGTATATGTTTTTGAATAAGGCTATTTTAAATAATGGGTGAAATATATCGAACCATTATAAATTTATTTTCTGCCCTAACTTTAAAGGTGAATATCATACCGAATCCGTGAACATTGGAGTTCAGTCATACTCTTTTACGTTTACGTCCCTATCCACCGATATATGCGGTCTATTGAATTAGTACACTTCAGTGTATGTATTAAATAAGAAAGAAACATTGCTTTTTATAATTTGTACTTATTGTGTATACTTATATGATATTTTCTTCATTGGACAATATGTTTTGAATAAAAGAATAAAAAAATATTAAACAGTGTTACGCGTTTAATGTTTCCCAATACCGCGTGAGCATCAACGTTGACACTAAACATGTTACATATGATAAAGACGCATGAATTTTGATTTAGAAATTTAATTTTTCAATATTAGTACCATTTGATTTGAATAACATTATTCGATATATATACACATCGTAGGAATAAAATTGATCAAACAACGATTTGTCGATTGTTCTTTCAATGTTATAAAACCAAACAGCATAGATGACTTATAATAATTAACATTTAATGACAATCATTCAAGATAGAATGAATATAAAGAACACGTTTTGTACAAAGTTTTATTACGAATTTGAACTACATAATAACACCTATGCTGTGCAATTTTATATATTCATATCTTCGACATTTGAAAAAGCTAGTATTACAAATTTGCGCGTTTACATATATATATATAAGAATATTTGCAAATTGTACTATTTAAATCATTCAGCAAAGTATTTAACCCTTGATTGTTCAAAATTCAGTTAGACCCGAGACACGATCGTACAAGTATGATATCTTAAATATTCCATTAAATATTTCGATATAGATTTTATAGAGAAAAAATGGATCCTTTATGTTATACATACATGTCTCGTTGAAATGTGATGGCATTATTGTCTGAACAAATATTAAAGTTCATGGTTACAATAAAAGTTTACAATTGATATTTATAATGCCTTAAAATTATACGTTTCTCGTAATACAATCAATCGTGACTAAGATAACATGAAAATGATAAGATGAAGAGATAAAAAGATATGGCAAAATGCGATATCTCGTTACTATTACATACAGGCGATAATAGACATTCAAATATCAATGGAAACTTTCACTCTGGCTTGCAATATAATCCCTAAAAAAAAAATTATAGTTTTTATAGGTTTTTTTTTTATTATACATGGAAACAACAATGATCGATAAAAATGACGCTTATATTTATACAATAATCAGAATAACTTCATATCTACCAATCATTCCCTACTGCAAACGTATAAAAACATTGCTATAGAAATTAACAACTTATCCTGTTAGTTTCTACAGATATAAGAAATCTCAAGTATACGTTTTTAATTGCACTAAAAAAAGAGAACGCCAACTATATTAGTATTAAAATGGTAAATAGGCGTTTTTGTGAAAATTGCATACTTAATTACAGTAATATCTAACTAGCATGGCATGCTTAAAATTACTTCATCACAGCACAAAATGAGTTATCCACGTTTTAGTTTTTTGAGTTTTATGGCTTGTATCTTTTTGTTTAGGAAAATGTAATCTTTTATTATGCGCACTAAAATGAAAAAATACACAATAAAAACATATTTAATTAATAAGTTAAAAAATTATGAACTATCTGAATAAAATATATAAAATAGAATTTGTTAAATTTAACGAATGACATATTTTTTCCATCCACAATACTAATAGAATTCTTTGATTAGATAATACTTTTTCCATGTTTAATATAATAAAAGTGGATGGCCTAGAAAATATTTTTTTTGATACTGACTATTCTACGCAATCAAGGGTTAAAATTTTTCTGCTAATGGAATATTATGAGTTATATGGCAGACTGTTGAACAAATAATGTATTTTATGAAATTTATCTTCAAGAGTAAAAATGTATGCGATATAATACAATACTATTATATATTTTGTTTTTTATCCCTCCCAATGTATAGAAAAAATTGTGCCTGTAATTTATTACAATATTCTATAGAGGAAGCTGCAAAAATGTGCGTAAAGTGAACATAATCTAATGTTTTTTACGTTCTATATCCATATTAACGTACCAAATGAGAGAATTAACATTATTCAGTGATTTAAAGCAAACAGCACCGATGTTTCCTACGGCTTGAGTTGCCTGTCTTCATCCGTTTCTTTTTTTCTTTACCTCTATGTTCTTTATCTTTCCGTATTTCTCTCACCTATAATTTATTAGTAGCAACCCAATAAAAGCATAGATATAGTATAAATTTTTGTTTATTATATTTGTTTGCTGTATTTATCACAAATAATGTTTCTTTCTATTTTGCTCGTAAAATATGCAATTAATCATGTAACATTACTTACCAACGTATAAAAAGCATCGTCTACTCCCATTCTAGTCTTAGCTGAAGTTTCAACAAAAGGCACACCATACTGACGGGCAACTTCTCTTGCTTGTGTCATATTCACTGCCCAAGATTGTTGAAGATCACATTTATTCCCTACCAACACCATTGGTACTTCTTCTGCATCTTTAACTCTTTTTATTTGTTCCCTATACGTTCCTATATCCTATAACATTAAACATGTGCTAGCACTTTTTCATAATTTTCACAAAAAAAAAAAAACAAAACAAAAAAACATAACAATTTTAAGAAAGCAGATCAACATACTTCGAAACTTTTAGCCGAATTTACAGCAAAGACTAATAAAAATCCTTCTCCAGTCCTCATATACTGATCTCTCATTGCACTGTATTCTTCTTGACCAGCTGTATCTAATATGTCTAAAAGGCATGTCTCTCCATCTATAACTACCTGTAGATTACAAAATACTTTGTATAAATACATTCTCAGATAGCTATTTCCGTTGTTTATAATAAAAACTTACTTGTTTTCTATAAGAGTCTTCTATAGTAGGATCATATTCGTCTACAAAATGATTTTGTATTAGTTGGATTGTAAGCGCAGATTTGCCAACACCTCCAGCTCCCACAACTACAAGCTTATACTCTGTCATTATGTAATTTCTATTCCAATGAAGGTTGAAGCTTTTAACTTAAAGCTGCAATCTCTTTTCGTCTACAAAATAAAAGTTCGCTTTTAAATCAACCGCATAATGAGTGCAAAACAAAGTGCATAGCCAATTAAACAAACGAAATGCTAAATGTGGGGTTAACAAGTATTAATTTTTAGCAGAAGATGCAAACTACTTCTTACAACAGACATAAAAGAAAAGTTCGTATATTTTCAGGAATTTCGCGCGGTGATTCTTTGTTGAGTCATTCATCAGCATCGTTTTGATAGATTAATTCTCTGACTAGATCGTTACGAGTAATACGTACTTTGTAAGCAATAATTTTGTGCCAAGTTTGTATGCACTCTAGCACGATCGTTCCTTAAATCATCTATATTTTTAATTCGCCGATCAATATCGTAAGTTCGAGGGTAATGCACTTAACTTAAGTGACTTAATAACTTAAAAACAGAATGAGTGTGTCAAACAAGCACACCCATAACAATATCATAGACATGTGAGTGGATGTGTAACTGATGACCAAACACAATTGTAATACATTCTACACACACACTGAATACATTTTTTTCGAATGTAATTTAATTAGAACAGAGTGTGTTTAACAATTTTTGCTTTAAATTCTTCGAATTATCGATGCTTAACGGGAGGTGTATTTTCAAGTAAACATCGGATAAACGAGTAATATTATCGATGTGAAAATGAACATTGTTCAAGTACAAAATCTCTTCCGTTTTCAATCGTACCCTTACCAAAGTTTAAAAATTCATTTCAGGAACATGCACCGGCTTAAAACCACTCTTTTCCAACTTTGGCTATTACGAATTAGTCACTGGAGAAACCATCTGGAAAGAAGCATCAGTGATGCCAATATATAAAGATATAATGTCATATCTGTAGGGTGTGGATCAAGGGATAATCAAACTTTTATTATATCGAGAAAGATAAAGAGTTCAATCATTCGCATTAGATTCTAGTTTTTGTTACGAATATGCTATCAAATGTAAAATTTGGATTCAACGAACTCGATTTTGAGAAAGGAAGTGCGATCGGCTTCCTTACAAAGGAGACTCGATAGAAAAATTAAAGTTTCTCCTTCGCCCAATCAAAAAACAGCCGTAGACTTGCGATTCTGCCTTGTGCGTCCTCTATTTAATCGCTTCGAAAAGCAGGGTAGAAGAATTTATTGAAAAGTTTTAATGGTTCCAAACACGAAACCTGAATTGAAATATTTTAGTGATCTTATTCTTTTCGGAGTGTCTTAAATTAGTTTAGTCAAATGCCGCGTAATAATTGGTTTTACAATTCTTGTAACTCTTAGTTGCAAGCATAGTTTTGTAATGGACCATTTGAATTTTAAAAGTCGCTATTGTTGCGCTTGATTTGTGAAAGTAAAACGTGTAAAATGATAACGATCAGTTGATCAAACTGTATTATTATGATAATTTGTAAAAATTGTGCATCAAAAATAGATGAGATATGTATTGTGACAATTTTACAGTGTAACTACGAACTGAAGGAAAGAAACATATGCTACTTACCGTTCGTAGGTAACCTTAGAGATAAAGTACAGAAATTTTTAATTCAAATTCAAATTTTCGAATTCAAATCCAAATTTATATTCCACTATTGAAAAATCTTGTTTTAAATTTTCACGATTTTGTATTGTTATATTATTTGAAATTGTATCATATTATATACACACATTATATAGATAATATAGCCACAGTTATATAATATTATTATAATATTTGCTGCAACACTTGGCTTTTCCGAATAATCGTTTATTCGTGTACGTGTGTATACAAAACACTACAAATTTCTTACGGGTATTCGATCCAAGGTTGCCATATTTTGTTAATCGAGGAAGTTTTCACGGCGCACAGTATTTCGAATTTGCGCGCGGCTTCAATCAAACGAGAAACCATTCTGTTCCAACCAATAGGAAAGCAGCTAGGCGACGCTACGGCGCGAGACAGCACTCCGCTGTCGAAAATCGAGACGTCAAGAAGTATCACGCTTTTTGAAGTCATTTTTACTACGAAGTGCCTGATAGTATCCTCCGTGCAATTCTATCTTTGTTTACAATCTAGTATTAGGTTTGTTTCATTATCACGTATTTATTTAATCATTTGTTAAATACTATTATAAATTCCTATCGTACATTTTTGTGTTTGGATTTCGTCGATCTTTTATTTGATATTCAGTGTTACTGATAGTTTGTATTATTATGGGTTTTTGAGACAGAATTTTAGTTCAGTTATTGCTTTATTTTAATACAATTGGTTATAATTTTATATATTTATTTTAAATGTTTGGTTTTCTTTTCTACAGGATCATTGACTGATTGCGATAATGGCTTCGAAAGAATGGGGGTTTGCAGTATACGCATTACGAACGATGAATTGTTAATTTGATCATTTTGAGTACAGATTTGACAACGCTTGATTTATTACAACAAAGGCAGACGTAAGTACGCATTTATATTTGCTTTTTATTGGACCATGAGCAACAAGTACACACTTAAAGAATACGCAATATATATGCTATACAGGCATAAATTATTTATGTACAAATAGTCTATATGTAATACAATTAAATTATAAAACACAAATTATCTCAAATTTTGATAAAGCTCGGTCAGATTACCGAGGTGAAAATATAAACGATTACATAAATCACTCTATTAGGTCGGATATACCTATTAGGTGCACTATTCGTGTAACTTTGTTTTAATCTATTTTTATAATCATTTTTACTATGATCGTTTATGATTACCTACATATGTGAATTCAATTTATATACAATAATTTACGTCTTCGGATTAAAATTTAATCTCAAATAATTATGTACGCGATTTAAATAATATTATCTGCAGCACTTTAAAATCTTATTCTCAATTATAATTTCAGTGGTTGGATTAAATATATTACATCCATTGAATTCGCTTAAAACATTTTGCATGAAATCCTATAAAATACCAGTACCAACGAAGAAGTACAGGAATAATAATAATTCGTCGTTCCATATCGTATCTTATCCGAAGTGCAGAGTAAAATAGATTTTCCGTGATCTATACTTATCTACTAAGGATATGGGAAGAACTATCAGTCGATAACTTAGTTCCCACTTTACTCGTTGCGTTATACCTGGATAAATATCTTTTATCCTTTTTACCGCAATATGGTGTTAACACGATGGTTAACTAAATGTAATAGCTTTTGACTGTGTTAATATTTGTGTTCGAAAATTATATTTCACAAGTTTAGTGTACGCAAATATTCCGTTAAATTATCTCGTATATCTTTGGAAATTCCATCAAAGAAAAACTAACATAGCAGTATTATTACGTGTTAATAAAGCGAAGCTTTCCTCGAATTCCTGGCTTGGAGGCAATAAACTTTAACACGAAACGTAATAGCGTAAATGTTCTGGTTGAAACATTTTGTGTCACCATTATTCGAGATATCTCGGCGTTAAATGAGCCACTCGGTAAGTTCATATACGCGTAAAACGTGCATCATACCATTGTCCAAAGCGGGGTCCTATTTCGCGTTCATTTCCGCGAGACTTGATTCTTGCACGTTTCCTTAATCTTTGTTACAACGTCGATAATGACACGTTTAACACGAACTTTTTCAAGCGCATGAACTCGTATCAGATATTCTATATCTATACGCGTGCATGTATTTACGATGTATTAGAGCACGTGGGAGGGTATCTGGAAGATTAAAAATAACAAAATTGTATTTATAATCTGTAATATTCACCGTTGTAACAAAGCGAGTTTTGTTTCCCCGTATGTTATTTAATCAATTTCGTTTGATTCAATTAAAAATCTCGAACCTTCTCCGGAAAATCAGTTAACCGAGTCGTACGTTCGAAAATTATAACTGCAGAAATATTACAAATTAATAACAAATTCGGTAGAAACGAACGTTATCCCGTTCTACCTTTTTTTAAAAACATTGTATATTAGAGGTGGAAAAATTATTTATATTTCCCAGTTTTCTCGTATTTCGAAATTTAACGAAACCCGATAGCATCATCTCGTGTCATTGTTTTATCTTTCATCGTTTCAACGTTATTTGATAAATCGGAACTGCATAACGAATGTTATCACGCATTTGCTTTTGATGAAAAACTACGCATTTAATATGCTATATACATTGGTTTTATCGTTACGTAGGATTCCGTTGGTTACAACTTGTGCAATATTGTTAATGAGTTTTACGTCTGCATCGCGTAGTTTAATTAAGCGGTGATCAAATATCATGGTTCCTTGCACCGCGGCTATCAATTAGCTAACGTCGAAATACGAAGATCGAATTTACAAATGGACGGTTGAACGCGAATCCTCGACGCGTGGTTCTGCAATTTCGTTTTAATATCAAACGATAGCCATTAACATTTGATTCGCAAACGACGATCGTCATCTATCGTCAGACGAGGAGATAATCGTGGAATCACTTTCCTGGGAAGATGGTAGACACCGTGGCCTAGATGGGCAAGGATCAAAGGCGTGCAAGTTATTCGAGGCTTTATTGCGGAAAAGCTCGGTAATTTTACGAGTTTTCTAGTGAGGCGAATTAAGATTTGCATAACGTCGGTGCGCCGCTCGGACCTAAGTGTCGAGAAATGCAAATGTAGCCTCGTGCTTAGAACTTTCCTCTCCCTCTGTTTCACCGTACCGTCTTTTCGGCCCTGTTTCCCTAGCCGTTAGAAGCGACGACGAAATCGTAAAGGACGCGGAGAAGACGAAGGACGAGGGACGAAAATAGGAGCCACTATAACATTGTGCGAACGTAGGATCCTAGATCCTACACCTTCTTCTGGCAAATTTTCAACCAAAATTTCACCAGACGATGCTTGGCCCCGATAGAACGAGAGAACCTTCTTCCATCTGCTTACATCCTTGCTGCGATTCTTTTACAATTTTCATCGAATTTCCGTTCTTTTCGGTTTGCGCGCGAACGATGGAAGATTGGAACGAGATTCGATCCTTTCCACGATTCTGTACAATCTTAGCATCGTCGTTTGCAGACTACTTTGCGGGGGATCGAGGCTCGTCCCTTTTTGCTTTCACGGGGAAATTACGGTAATGGAGCGTGCGAATCATCGCGTTGGTTCGCGCGCGTTCCCAACGATATCGATACCTTTCGCAACCGTTAGCGTAAACTGGTCGCGTTGCAACGTATTCATGCGCGGCTCAGGTGCACCTGATTACGTTAATAATGAACGCAATTGGTGCTCACCTGCGTGACTCGTCGAACGCGCGTTTAATCTGTTTACCGAAGCTCGTTGCTGCTATCGCGTAGTCTCGCGTTTGGCCGGCAAAATTGCCGATGTTGGCCCGGTGCTGATTTCAGCAGCTGGACAATATCACCGCTAGATTCGAGCACAGTCTTCACATTCGAATTAAATGGCAATTTGTCCGTCATAGTACACCGGTCATGGTATACACGTGTATCTGCGTATTACAAGATTTTTAGGATCGACGGACGAAAAGAATAGATTAGAGGAAAATTAGGGGTAAATTAGGAAGAGGTCAGGGAGAAATCAGGGTTTCTGGTAGGTTGTTGATAATTATCGCGTGTCTAACCATAGGGCAGAGATTTGATCGGAAAAGACGGGTCACGCAATGCGGTAACGTTCTTCCGAGGCACGTAGCGAACTCGGTGTACAGCGGAAGGTGGAAAAAAAGGAAGGAAGAAATAAAATAGAGGAAGTAGAGGGCTGGTGTTGGGAGGGTAAGAGTGGAGCGTATTTACGGTATATTTTCGTATCGCCTACGGGCTGGTCAAACGTCAATTCAGCCCCGGTTCAACGTATTCCCGGCACGCCGCAGAATCAGTGGGTCGTGTATTTTCCGCGAGAAATCTCGTGTCCGGATAAAGTTGGTTATCGTGCGACCCGACGAATACAACGGATCGGATATTCTTTCGTTTCTCTCTATTCTCGACGTTCCGAGCTTCGCAAATCTTTGCTTTTCGTCCACGTGTACCTACCGATCTTTCATTTCGATCAGCATCTTTTTTCGTGTATCGATTAAGTTTCGAGCGATCGTGTTCGTCGCTGATAACGAAAGATCGACGCTACAAGAACGTTTCGCTTTCTGGTTCGGGCCGCGTGAAATGCGGCGTTGACGATAAATTCAAATTTTATCGAATTATACGGTATACCGAGGAAGATCGTTTAAAGTACAAGCAAATGCTTTCACGATCGAATTCGGTGCGTGGTTTCTACCGGGACTCCTCGTTCTTGTTTGCGCATAATAAATATTTATAAAGGGGAACACGGACGGAGAGACGGATTTTGAGACGAAGGAGAATCCTAGCTGGTTTTTCGATCGGTTGCTCCGTAAATTACGCTAATTTTCCTTTCCAACGTTGGCCGTGGACTCTCAATCGCTTTTGCGCGAGAAGTTGTCTTTGTCGAGGAATCGTATTCGTTCATTCGCAATTTGGTAGAGGAAACCATTCCGGGGTATCATTTGACACTCGTTGATGCGTAATTAAGCTGTTTAACCGGGATACAAAGCGCAAAGGAAACGCGATTTCGGTTTAATTTCGAAGGATAATCGGGAACAGTAGCGGAGGAAAATTGGCTGGAATCGGAGCGTCGAGCGTCGGAATAACGAGACCATCGAAACGTAAGATCGTTATGTCGCTGTTCCTTAGTAAAACCGCTAGTAAACAGCGATACATCTGCACCGGTTTAACATCGATACGTTGGCCGTGTAAATTGCAATCTCGCGAGATTTGCCGAACGAGTAGGTTCGATGATAAGCTAGTTACGCGACGATCGAGGAGGTCTCGTTAAACGCGATAACGAATTTTCTAGCCCGAAATTGCTGATAATTTGGGATTAATCGGCAACGGCGTAGATTAAGAGTTTCTTTTGGATGTAGGGTTTTCAAGGACATAATAATCATCGACATCGATCTCGGGGAGTTTGTTCCTCGATGGAGAATATGTTACGTCATTGGGAACATTTTCATTAAGCGGAACACGGGACTCGTGGAGGAGCGTGCAAATATTTTTATTTCGGTTCTCGTTGATGCACTCTGAAAAGAGCGTATTTTATTCACGCGCTGCATGACGTAGATACGTTCGATACGTGCCACGATGAAATTTTACTTCCGTCAACTGTGCGTATATTTCGTAGATCTCTCTTTTGAAATTCGTTGGAAATTTGTATAGCAACACGTGGATGCATGCAGAAAAACAGCGTACGTATGCGCTCGTGCACGCACTATTGTATCTGTCGTTGCCAACTTTTACAAGGGTTCGATTCGCTTTGTTCTCGGAGTATATTTCGAATCCATTGAGAAACGTCGTGTTCCGACATCGTAATCGCTGAATTTCCATGAAACTTTCGTCGAACGCGATTGTTCCATTTCCCCTGCATCTGCATTGTTCCTTGCCCGCCGATGTTACATCCGCATGTTCCACGCAAATATACGTCCCCGTAAAAACAAGCATCCGTGCTGGTACTTCGTTTAACCGTGGATCGTAGATAAACTTTAACGACCTATTATCGCGAATCTTCTGCGTTGAGGTTGTTAATCAAACCGAGTTCCAGCGAAGAGGCAAGACGCTCTCTATCTCGTAATGGTTTCGCCGTGGCCATTATCGTAATTGAAACGAACTTCCCTCGAAATTCAACGCCTGCCACCGAGATTTACAGGTTTTTCGTTGCTCTCGCGTGCGCAGTTAGCGTTACGGTGTTTTGCTTTTAGCTTGTACACCGTTGTCGTCCGCAGCTTAAAGTCGAAGCGGCACCGTTTCATCGTGGATACCTGTGATTCGTCGAAGCGGATGAGACGCGATGCAGGACTTAAAAAGATCCCCGTTGCCAGCAGGCAAGACAATGGCTCCGAAAACGTTTAATACCGGCGCGTCCGTATGCCTTCGGTGCGCCGTATGATTTATCGTTCCCCAAGATGCGCAAGAATATAATGCTAGTGATTTATCGTTCCATTATTCGGTCTCCCGGTTCTGGCCTTGCGTTTACGACAAAGTGGCGAACGCTTTAGTTTCGTGTCACTCGTAAATCCCTGAAGAGGGCCGATTTTCTGCCAAACGTATCCCACCATCGAGGTAAACCTTGTTTACCTAAAAAAAAAAAAAAAAACCAGGCACGATCGAGGCATATCTTGCTTAATTCGGTGCGTCGAATCTAATAGACCAAATGTCTACCTACGTTACTTACCCCTTTACACCTACACATATCTATATACATGCACGTACATATGTACATGCGCGTATGTATCTTCGTCTTACCTTTTCCTACTCGAGCCGAAAATGTTCTCGGACGACTCCAAATTGCGCACGAAGCGTAATTGCGTTCTCTCGTGGCGAATCTTACTTGTTCCTTTTGCGCGTGGCCTTGCCCCTTCTCCAAATAGGCTGCTTCGGTACAATTATGGGAGGAGTTGGTCCGAGTTCTGGCAGAGGAATGTAATTTCGCGGCGACTTAAATTCAATTTCGAGAGTGTTCTTTAGGTTGTCGTTTGGCATAATGTGCCTTATAGCCTTCAACGAAAGTATCTCCTCCTCGGGCTTTCTCGCCGGTGGTTTCTGATTCGGTATCACGTGCACTTTCGTACAGCCTGGCTTGCATTTTTCACCTGTGCAACACACGCTCTACTATCCAACACGTATCCGTACGCGTGTACCTCTGAATAGATATTGGACGAAATAAAGGAAGAAAAGGACAAAGGGCAGCCGCAGTGTACCTTCGGAATCCGCGCAATTAAAGTCGAAGCTCGATCTGTCTTGTTGCTGCCGCGTACCTTCGGGTTCAAATTTCCCTCTGTTTTTCGGTATTTTCACGGATATGAAGTTGTTGTCGATTTCGTGCGCCACTTCGTCGTACGGTGGTTCCGCGTACGGCAGAGGACACGATGGATGAAGGCATCGCGGACAGACGCATCGGTTATCCGTCATGTTATTTTCGATTTATCGATTATTTTTCGGCGTCGTGCTCGAACGCGCCGCGCCTTTTGCCTTCTATAATCTCGAGGTATGTTCGTCGGTCGCCATTCTGCCCAGACGACTGAAGCAAGTTGCGATCGGTAATTGAGATACGTACACATACACGCGCGTTTCACGTCAGCGAACGTTTGTTATTCGCTTCGCGTTGACGTTCGATTATTAAGTTTGGCAATTGAAATTTCCGCTCGATCGAAAATTACGAAAGAAAAGCGATGAAATTCTCCAGTTGGACTTTGACTTTTCGAGTTTGGAATTCTAATTGGGAAATTAATCGTTAAACAGAGGGCGAAATCGCTCGTTGCTGCAAATGACTTCCTGTCTTTCGACGCGAATTACCAACTCTCGTCTAATATTTCCGGCGAGACTGGCAACGTGATCGAAGCGAATATGTTGCGCGAAGGCTAATCGAGATAGAAAGCCGTATCGATCGATCTGAAACGTACGGAATCAGTCCGGCGTGCAGCCAAATTACGTGCCACGCTAGCTTTCGACGTACTAATCCGCGCGAATGTACTACTGTATGATACTCGTTTCAAAGCAGGCCGTATCCTTTTTGCGATAATTTCCCGTGCTCAGCTTTCGCGGTCAACTTGCAATGTATATAAAGTATTAATTAAATTAGCTTTACTGAAATATCTCCGAGGCTCCTCCGTATTAAGAGGCGCGTTTAATTAAAATTTATATCATAGGATATAGTAGGTTTGTTTTTTAGTTGGTTCTGGGTCGCGCCCACCCGCCTCGCGACGAAACTAATTTTTAATCGCGCTACCTTTCCACGGACTTGAAGAACGAACGATATCTGTTAGTGAAATCCACTTTGTTACACTTTTTACCGCGCGATCAAAGTTCGGGGCACCGACTACAATCGAATTATCGGTTTTTAAATGAAATTCTTCGCGAGGGTCTCGCCACTCTTCTCGGAAACTTTTCAAGCTAACGCAATTTCTCGTATAATTGGCCGATTAATTTGATGAATTAAACGGTCTGCTTGAAGTTCGTTTAAGTCGTTACACCGAGTACGCGTATAATCGCTTCAGCTTCACTACCTTCTCTCTCTTTTTCCTTCGTCTGGTCCTTTTTTTCTTGTGTCTGAAGCGACGCGTTTATTCCAACGACACGCCACTCCAAAGTATCGCGACTGTTAGTTTGCGCGTCTACCCTTTCAACTCATTAACATAAGAACGTCTACTCGGGAAAATTGCATGCAATTTTCTTTAGGAACATGCTTCGCGATTCTGGTAACGCCGGGTTTTCACTTTGTCCTTTAAACTACATTCTGCCATAACATGTAATGTACGGGCAAGGAATTCAGCTGGCACGCGAACCCCGAGGCGGGCAAACAACACGGTCCGCTTAATATTTTTCATTCCCTACTGCTGAAAATAGAAGACGCGACTCGGAGATAAGGGCAAAGAAAGTAGGGAAAGCAGCATGTAGATGAGCAAGAACTGTTACTATTTCTGAAGAGGGGTTTGGGAAGTTTAAACGAGACAAGGGTCGACGGGACAGGATCGTTGCTTTTCTCTGGAAAATTTCTTCTGGACACGAAGGCTGCAATGTCGGGAAAGCTCTTCGAACGCTGGCGGTTTCATTGTTTCCCGTTCGTGGCTCTTTTCTATCCCGATCCCTCGCGAAGTGTTTGCGTCATCGTGTTGAGTGCACGCATTCATATTTTACAGGCAAATATACAAGGATTACTTTCGTTCAACGACCTAACGCGTCGCGTTTTTCGATACCAGGACCTTTCTTCGTCGATTTTTCACCCGAACACCCAACACCACGTTTCTTTCTCTCGCATTTCGTCGTAAAAAAGAAGAAAGAATGAGAGCCTTCGGTTTCTTCTATCAGTTCTCGATGAATGTGATTGATTTCACGATTTTATATTTTCTTTCCATTCGCATTAATGTTTTTTCCTCGAACGGTCACTCGATTAACTAGTTTAAACGAGAAAGTTTCGCCAATACGTAACGAACGATCTTTATCGGTTCTCGTATCGGACATTTTAATCTCGAGTTTAAAGTGGTTTCTAGAAAGAGAGACTCGAAGTAAAAGGGATTCGAAAATTCCATCAATCTCGTCGCGTCGGCCGACCGATATTTGATGCGCTCTATCATGGAGATATACCGCGCACAAGGCCGATGATATGCTAATGCCATGCGCCCCTTTCATAACGACGGCAAGTCGTGTTTTACTTTCATGAACTTCTTCGAGCTGTTAATAGTTCCCACAAAAAAAAAAAAAAAAAAAAAAAAAAAAAAAAAAGAAAAAGAAGAAGAAAGAATCGACCACGTTCTTGCAATGGCCGACTCGTTTTCTTCTACGTTTAATTTCGGTCAACGCTTAATATCGCTTATATATATATATGTAAGATCTTTACTACAATTAGTTTATTTAAAACGAATTAAACAAATGTTGGTTAAACAGGAAACGATGGTTGTTTAACGTGAACTAAATACAACAACGTACTATAATTAAGACAACCAAATAGTTAATTTGCAACTCTCGTCACCACTGTTCCAACGCTCTCTCTCTCTCTCTCTCTCTCTCTCTCTCTCTCTCTCTCTCTCTCGACGACGCACTTCGCACTCTTTGACTTCTCGATTCGCACTCTCTTTCTCCCTTAGCATCCCTTTGTCTTGTCTCTTGACCCACCACGCGTGGGCCTTTTCCGCGTAACCATTCGATCGAAGGACCGACGATATATCGTTGGGCCTGTCGGCACTTGGGCCTTCTCGCGACATTGTTTATGGTTCGCCCGGTATATCTTAGGCCTTTCTTCCACGATACTACACACAAAGGATATAACCTAATAAACACGACGATGGAACCCCACTGGGGGTAACCATCCACATGCTATATTTTATTCACTAAGTTAAAACATTTTACCAAATGTCCTACTGGACAAATTGTAAAATTTAAAATAAAATAATAATAATAAAAAAAAAAGATACTACATATACAGGGTGGTTGGTAACTGCTGGTACTAGCGGAAAGGGGATGATTCTACGCGAAAAAAGAAGTCGAAAATATAGAATAAAAATGTTTGTAATAATAAATTTTATGATTACTTCGTATTATTTCATCATGTATTCCCAATTTTCCGTTACGGCAAAAACAAACTTAAACCGCGATAATATCCACTTTATAACGAGACGTGATAATTGTGCACGCGTACCGAGCGAAAATTCAAAGTCGATTTTCTCGAAAACAAAGCCTCGAACGAAAAATTTTTTTCTACATTTTCGACTTCTTTTTTCGCGTAGAATCACCCCCTTTCCGCTTGTACCGCCAGTTACCAACCACCCTGTATATAAAAATCACGAGTACAATTACCGGTCACTCTTATATTCGCGTAAGTTTACAAATTTCTACAATTTTTTGTCTTTTCTTAATTTATTCACGAAATAATCATTTTGTGGCAACTTCAAATTTGCGTAATGTAATCCTCGGATGACGCAGGATACACAGAAGAGTGTGTGAAACGTGTACAGAAATTACCATCTCTCGAAAGTTCACTTGAAATTTCTGAAAAAATGTTAGAATATAAAGTAGCCTGAAACAAGAAAAGTTTTTATCGCGCGCATATAATGAAATTTACTTTGTATAGTCAAACATGGTATCCGCGAGAATTGGAATCGTCTTGTACTACCTTGGAAATTTTCAACGTAACAGCGTTTATAAATTCTTGACAGGTTCCAAGCCACTGTAAGTGCCATTGTAAAGTATCGTCAGATCAAAGACGGTTGAGCGTCGGAAAGTTAAAATACGTTGCGAACAAGTTTTTTTCGCCGCCGGAATAGCGTAAGGAAAATTGATTTCTCGAATGTTCGACAGGGTCGGAGGATTGTTGGCGAACGTTCGTACGTGGAAAAAGAAAAGGTTTTAATCAAAGGCTGTCGGATTAAAATTAATTTCAGCTTTCTATTCGACAACGTTTTTAGAAAGTACGACATTTTTGCGCCAACTCGCAACTTTGTTCGTTTTAATTTCTCGCGGCTTATTCATTTCGAGTACTTGAATTTGTCAAAACATAAGCGAGCTTTATTTAACAGGGCTGTGGTTCTCCGGGGTATAATGTCATTGTACATCGACGTAGCTATCCATTCTACCGGCTAACGAGGTGGCCGTAATATCGTTGCGAGAGTTGGCAAGCACTAAACAATTTTAATGAGATATCCGAAAGAGAAGAAAGTTACCGGTCTAATTTCGTCGGGCCTTGCTAATTTCGCGTCAACTTTTTCACCAGCCGCCCAATTAACGTTATTTCACCCGCGTCAAAATAATTCGTTTCACCGTTGCGTTGTAACTTGGTATCGGGAAATCCGGCCAAGTTGTCGGTACCAGGCATTTTCCAGGAACGCGGAGAAAAATGCCAACTTGGGTTAGAGTCGACGTTAACTCTGTTACCGTAGGTTAAATAGCAACCTACACTCGATGCTGCTTATTCCATTTGGCTAATAACTTGAAGGCTAATGTTTCAAGTTGAACGCGTAACGGTTCGATGGCTTTCGTACATTGGACGGTTCGCACTCTGAAATCATCGAATGATGTATCGCGGGATTAATGGGTAATCAGAATATCGATGCTGCATAATGTTGAGTAACATATCGGAGTAACGTATCGGCCGCGATCTACCTATTAGGTTGATGCACGTGAAATATCGTTTTCTCAAATAGGACTTTAATCACGTACAAGGTAGAACCGTACGATACAAAAGAATATCTTTTGCTAATTCTTTGTTTTCTTATTCACAAGAGACGCTATTTATTCGATGACGGAATCGCGAAATCTTTTCATATCGTTCGAAAAGACGGATTACTAGGGTGGCAAAAATATCTAAAAAGATGCTATCGATTAGATTGGTTTCGGAGGTAGATCCGTTTTTGTGAAAATCAGCGAGCGCCAGATGCGAATTTTCGTTACACTGTCTAATAAAATATTTGTAAAATCGAAGGGAACGTAACGGAATGTAACTATATCGTATTTCTTCATCTAGAAACAATAATTTATGTAACGGGAGAAATCGCGTACACGCGTAGATAGAAGAAGATCGATTGAGTAGGCGAAATATGGCAAAATTTCACGTCGGTATTTCAAATTTGATTTCCGGATAAAGGAAATACAGCGTATAGCAGAGGAAATGGAGGAAGGATAGACCATCGACGATCGTTACATCATCGCTCGCATAGATTAACGTAAATGCGATCCAGATTATCGCACTGGCTGGCGTCAATAAAATCTCAATTTCAACTGTCGTTATGCGAGCGTGCGCGCCATCGGTATTTGGACAATTTGCCTTTGCCAAACTTCAATTCCATTGCGTCGTAATGGCCGAGATAAATAAATTAACGGAGAACAAATAATAACTAATAAAAGGGAGGATGTACCGTGAGTAACGTGTACGATAATCGATTCATAAATCTCGATATAGTTTAATGCCAGGCATTGTTTACAATCGATAATAATGTGGCATAATCGTGCTGTAAACGCGTCACTCTTTATAATCGCATTATCGATTCTATCGCTTTAATTGCGGTGATCTTTGTTCCGTTGATTACTTCGATATGCGTGTTTATTATCGTAAATCGAAATAACGCCTCACTCGTCCTTATTTCCTACGGCAAACATTTAACGCAGCCAAAATCCCACCAATTAAATTATGTTTTTCCACAGTAGCTTAATCCATTAAGTGAATTTTCAGTTTTTATTTACCGCGTAATCGTATTTCCGAAGTGTCAAGTTTCGTGCTGTTATTATTATTACATTTTCAGTTATTCGGTCGATTTATTTAACGATACTTTACAATGCGCAGTGTACGTTAGCTATTTATCGTAAAAGGTCGCTGCTTGCTATATTTAAATAGTCTCGTTTATATTACACGCAATTTTATTGAATTTTTGTAGAAATCTGAAATATTCGTTTTTTTTTTTTATTAGACATATCTGCCGGTCATAGGTTTTGCTAATTTTATTATTAATTCGAAATTAGTTCTAAACGATACAGTCATAATAGCTTTTAACGAATCCTTTGTTCTCCTTATATTTACAAAGCGAATAAAAGCTTTATAATAATTCAAATATTCGGCTAGAAAATACACTCGGTGTCGGACCTGCTACGCACCTTTTCCCTGGCAAGCTTCTCAATCGTAAACACAGTCTTCGTTCTGTGCAATAAACGTATAAACGCAAATAAAGGTACAGGAACCTCGAAAATTCCACAATGCGATCGTTCTGTTTAATATTCGTTTCTACGATATTGATAGATTGGAACCAATCTTCCCCTACGGTATTACGCGCATAAACAGACAATTGACGATGAATCTTGAAACAACTATATCCGTTTACATGCAGCAAGATTTCCTTTAAAGTTGCAACGATGCTGCGGTTTCAATCCGCTTAAGGGTTAATTATCATTTATAGCAATCGATAATAATTCCACGATTCGACAGATTCATCCGGTTTGGACGAAAGTTGGACACTTGAAAAATACACTCGTCCTGGTATTATTACCGACGTTTGTCACTCCCGTCGTTCATTTATGGATCGAAGTTATTGTGGCTGGCTTACCACAAACGAGATTGCGTTTGAAATATGTTTGCCGACCAATCGAATCAATTTAATTAAGAACCTAATACATTATCGCCGTCTATCGTCGATTTCGTGGCGCGGCATCGTTTATAGAAATTTCAGGGCATCGATCAGTCGACCACGCTCGTCTACCTCCTACGTTTGATTTCCAAATCTATATTATCGATAGACATTTTAGTTGAAATTGACGTTTAATGACGCCTCAAGGTACATACTACGAGGGAATTGCTTGTAAACGAAACGCCTTTACGTTCGCTGTCGGTTTATGTCGCTTACTTAAGCAGACGATATCGAAGATTTAAGCAGGTTTAAGCATATTCCGCCTCGAAGAACGCACCTTTTATCCGTTCGTTCAATTCAACCATCCAATAAGTGTCACACGGTATCGATTATTTTAATGTTACGTAGTATCGATTTTAGCAATCGTATATTAGGTTGTCCGAAAAGTTTCTTTCGTTTCATAAGGTGATAATAGATGAACAACAATTTCTGTCTTATATTATTTTATTGAACTAAACACGATCCATCTCGTTTTATTTCTATTATTATATTCGCGCATAATTCGATAAACTCAACAAATCATAATTCAAAAAACTTCAAGAATGATAATATAAAACAAAGAACATCGTGCGTCTATTATTTCCTTATAGTACGAAAAAAACATTTCGGACAACCTAATAACAGATCATCGACTTTAACGCGGTTCTCGTGTATGTTTTCGATCGGTACATAGATTTTTGGAAACATTTGTTTCGCGCAGTTTCTATTCTATTTGCGATATTTCGAGTTGCAAGGCAAGCTGGAATAGTCCTCTGCGTAATGTAAATTACAAGCGAGTTATCGGGTTGCCAGATAAAACGGTCCATTCTGTACGTTTACGATAGGTGGTACAAGCTATGCAGAGTTATTTTAATTTCCGGTTGGTCAGTGTCTCGGAAAAGCGAGTCGGTGATAGAGCATTATCGTCGAACCGCTTTTCTACCCTGGCGAAAGTTTCCACGAGTGTGCAGGTTTACAAATGAATTCGTTGGCGTTTCAGTCGATAGCGCGGATGAATCTCGAGTTCGATGAATAGCAACTTTGACGACTTGGCGACGGTATTTAACGTAATATCGTTATTGGCTTCTAGGCGAGTTTCAGTTTAATTGGAATATTTCTCGGAGCTTAAGAAATTACTTCCTTGTAATTGTTCGATACGGACTGTTCGTTAAAATTGGACCAAGGTTCGCTTCTCTAGACAGGCTACATTTATATCGAACGAGCCGTTAGAAATTTTTTTTTAATCGCCCGATTCAATAAAAGCGAAACCGAAATCGAGCGGAAAATCAAGAGCGCCGGGCGAAATTAAAAAGTTGTTTTCCATCTGGAGAACACGACCGTATCTCCGTATTCCACTACGGTTCTCTTCTCTCGAAAGGGGATTCACAGGGATTCGCGAACATACACAGGAACGAAATTATTCTCCGCGAAAGCTCGGCAAAAGCAGAGAAGGTTTCCAGACACGTGCCGGTATCAAGCCACTTTTACCATTTCCTTCTTTAACGATGCTCGTTTTTTTCCCGTTTCAACGGATCGTCATTTTCTACAACAAGATACTGCTATCTTTTCTTCTAGTTTTCAAATAACGCACGAAATATCAGCCAATAACGCGACGTCGTGTTAGACGTTTCCTCCTAAGCGTTGACAGGACAGCGAACTTTTGACTCGTTGCAGATCGATTAAGTTCAATAGACAAGAAACGAAGAACAGCTAAACCGGATGATTTGTAAACATTTTGTCAATGTCTTCCAAGGAATCCCAATCAGCAGGAATTTTCCAGAATTCGTTTCAGTTTCAGGAATTCTGTCGATACGTCTTCTTAGGCGATAGAAGTCTCGCCCCGCGTTTCGTTTTCGCTTCGAACACAAGAATTGAAAAGGTTTTTTCGACGCGTAGACAGCAGAGACCGAGGGATGAAATTAGCAAGCGTCAAGGTCCGGGGTTTTTGGTTGGCTGACGTTTCGGCTGACTGGGTTGTCAGTAACGCACAGGCGAGGCAAGAGACGGCGAGAAGAGACGAGAAAGGAATATGGGAGAGAAGAAGAGAAGAGAAGAGAGAGAGAGAGAGAGAGAGAGAGAGAGAGAGAGAGAGCGAGTGGAGTTGGGTAAGGGAAAGGAAGGGAAGAGAATGGAAGGGAAGAGAAAGGGTGGAAAGGAGGAAGGTCGGCGGGGAGGTCAGCGCGTGACAAATGAGGCTGTTTGTCTGAACCTCGTACACACGGATAACGAGCCCCCTCAGAGGTCTCCATAGGTCCTCTTTGCCCGTCGAGTCTCGAGCTGCATCTCTCGGTATTTCGTCGCGCCTTCCCCCTCGGCTAGCAGAGAAAATTGCGTACTTTAAACACACCTGGCTGCCTCTGATTCTCGAGGATGTCGTTGCATCTAATTGATGTAGTAATTAGCGATGAGACGGACGGTTTCGCAATCAGGAACAGCGGCAGGAAACTGGGCTGTCGTGTATCGCATCGGTGAAACGCCAGGCCAAACACGATTCCGGAAAGAAATTCGCTGACGGTCGATGCCGGTGTAGTTGGCTGGTCGTGTTTTCGGGATCGGTAAAGTGTACGTGAAACGCAGCCGAACCATCAACTACACGAACGTGTCTAGCATCGAGGAAGCTCCGTTAATTAGCAGTTGTTTCGCCGGTAGATCCTCCTCTAATTACCTATTATGTGGTCGTCTGATCGAAACCGGTGACTTAGTCGCGCGTCAACGCTATCTCGCGACCCTTAATTAGCCTATCGATAAACGGAATCGGGATAAGGCAGCTACTCCTACTTGCTGTTCCGTCCTTCGCGTCAATGTTATGAAAAGTTGCGGAACCAGTTAGACGCGGAAAATGAGCTGTCAGTCGAACGCCGCAGTATGCTTCGCCGTTGTCGATTAATTTCTCCTTTCGCCAATCATCCTGAAAATTCTTCCTCCGTCCTGTCAAACTGAACTTGTTTTCGATCGACGTAAAATTCGCGGGTCACAGGCGCAATATGCTCTTACCTTCCAATTTTCACAAAGTTTCCCGCTTAAGTCTCTTACTCTCGATGTTCATCCTAATATTTAAATATTCGAAATACGTGTATCCGAGTATGTCTGTAAAAACTATGGCGATTAAAATTGCTACGATCGCGCACGAATTTTTATACGAAATAAACGATAATCGAACATCGAGAGGACAGAATCGCTGACGACAAAAATCACACAGTGGTGGCGGACAGCATCAAATTTTAAGACTATCCTACAGACTGCAGAGGCATTTAAACGAGTAGCTTTCCGAAGCTTCGCGTCGTTCCCCGTTTTAGAACATCCGCCGACTTCCACTGACATTCTAGCGAAATGTGAAAAACGGTGCAGATGTGGGATGAATGGACGACGAAGGAGGCTAATGGCGGTCGGTCGGTCGAACGATAGATACGAGTCACGAACGATCTGTCGTCGGGAAATTGAATGTGCATGCTGCGGTCGATTCGATTCTCTTCGATCCTTAAATTCCACGCCCTTCTCCCTCTTCCCATTTGCCGACAAATTTTAATAATAGCGCGCCTTTATCTAAGAACCGGACTCGAGGAAGCGGGCTAGAACAATGGACCGGCTAGGAAAACGATGCTCGAGAGGAACTTGACGATAATCCGGGAATAAATTCAAGCGGTTCGCGATCTTCTTGGCTTCAGGATAATTTATTGCCCAGGCTCCGATTCGCGGGCTGCGCGCCGCAATTTTCTCGACCATCGTAGTACCAGTTTTACCCGGTGTTCGCTAATATCTCTTTCCCTTTCTCTCCTCTCGTTAGAAATTCGTCTCAGTTGATTTACACGCGACCAATTCTCGTCAAACCATGCTGAATTTCATCGTCGATACCGCACGTGAATCATCACCGGGCTCACCTCATTACTATCGCCAAATGTCGAACACGGCGCGGCGCTCGTCAGCCTTTGAACTTCATTGCGATAATTATTTTCCGAATATCGGATGGTGACACGATATTAATTACGTTATAAATTACCGCCGCTGATATAAAATACATAATGCGCGTATTGTCGCGGGGGTTAGGATCAGACTCGCAGTGGACGCGCCGTATAGTAGCCTATTTGAATTGCAGATAGAAACGAGGCTGGTATCGGTGAAATTAGCGTCAAATCTATCGGCATTAATAAAGTGCAAATAGACCAACTCCGAGGCCGTTAGGTCATCGTTGTATGCTCTCGTTCGATGTAACGCGTCGATTAATTAACCGCTGGCTGTTATTTCATCCAAAAAGGGAAACAAATTATCGATGATACGTAAACGTGGATTTTTTTTTTTTTTTTGAAAGTGAAACGATCCGATCGTATCACGTGGCAATTGTTCTCCGCCAGTGCGCGTTCCTTTATTCGATCCATAAAATACGAACGAAAGCGACGAGAAGGTAAATCGATCGAAAGAAAAAAGAAAAAAAAAAGGAAAATAGGAGAGGAATTAGGAAGGTAACGGTATAAGCAATAATCGATATCGGTGAAGGATAAAAATGGTACTGATCGTAACATATGGCGCGATATCGTAACGGTGGTGGCAGAAAGGAAATTCGAGATCGTAACTGGATCGGGTGTTCTTTTTTACTTTCTGCGTCCCTTTGTCTTTCCCAGCCGAGATAGATAAGAAGATGAACTCTGATAACGATATCTGGGACTTACGATTACGATACTTTGAGTGACTGTATCTCGTTGGTTGTTCGATCTCTCGCAAACCCCGGAGTTCGGTATCCAATTCTGCCCGATTCTCCTCGTACATTTTCTTCTCTTCATTTAATTTTCACGAGCACTCGAACCACCGTGATTTAAGGCAGCACGAAAAGGAAGCGGATCGATATTTACTCTGGGTTCGATTAACGTTGCTTCGTAAAATTTTTATGTCTCATTGAGAAGCTAAAGTAAGAAGGCACAGTGGCAAATGTTTCACGACTCTTTGCAGGAAAAATCCACTTTTCGTTAGGTTTATCACATTTTGACTAGATTCCCGGGTGCGCGTATCACGCGCATAGACGCTGGGATATGCAAATTGGATCGCAGTGTCTCAGTTCGAGCTGCATATACAGACGGTGGATATTGGAAGAGAAGGTAGTGCGGCGGCGTAGCTGGTTGGGAAGACGAGGAAAGTTTCGCGAGAAACGAATTTTCTCTTGTACCCTTTAAAACGTTTCACTTCGATATCTCGAACTATCGTTCCAATAACCGCGAGGATACGCCGAGTAACGATTTTGATGCAGCGTCTAAACAGCACCGGTGGATTAGTTTCCTTTTCGTGGAGGAAAAATTTGCATCGTCGATCAAAGGATATTCTCGTGAACGTTGCGAAAGGTGCGAGCCATCATAGAGAATTCATAAATATAACGGTCGCGTCGATAGGGAGTTGGCTCGAAATGGATGAACCCGAAGACAGTGTGTGCCCTAAAGGACGAGGGACATCGTATTATGGTGGCCGATCGAAACCAATAAATCACTCGGTGGTCGGTCCCCGATGACGTTCGCCATCGATCATTCGCAATTCGCAAGAAGGGATCGTTGACCCACCACGAAGGGGCGTACCAGACCTAGACTGATCGATATTCGACCATTAAGTAGAGACACTTAATTAAGATCAATAAGGCTTTTGATACGACATTAACGTTATATGACGCTTCGCTTTGACACACCGACGGTGCACAATCGTAGGACACGTTGCGCGATCCAATCGTGTTTGCTTTAACGAGTTTCCGCCTGACCAACAACGACCATCGATTTGGATTACCTTATCGTCCAACTATCCAATGACTTTATTTCAATTCGCGTTACTAAACGTGTCCCGTATGGAGATACGTGCAGCGAGCGAACGGTAACATTTGACAAGCCATGCTTGAAACTCATTCGCGTTAGTTGCACGCGTATCCCGTAGAGCTTTTAATGTTTCACGCGCAAGTTACTTTTATATGACTCTCGTCTGCCGGTGAAAATACGTTTACACAGGTACGTACAGTGATATGCGCGCGTGTGTGTGTGTGTGCGCACGCGCGCCTGTGTGTGTAGGATTTCCGGAAGGGAGACATTACTTTGAAGAAGTAAGACGTCAAGCCGATATTCTTGAAATAATGCGCAGACGGCGCGCTAGTTTATCTTGATATTCGTGGCGTTTTCTCGATACATAAAATAGTAGCGACTACTTATGGCCACGGTAGGCGGGCATTTCGAATGTATTCGCTTTGGATGATAAATCTCGAATAAACAAAGTTACGTTTCGCTGTAAGTATTTTCGACAAATGCGATGGAAACGTAGTTTACGTGAATTTTCTCGCAGGATAATTTAAGCTCTTCAAAGGAGCGTGTTTGCTAAGGTACTTTCGGTCGAGGACATTAATCACACAGAGGCATTAATCATTACAACTTAAGCCACTTATCGACGTATCCGAGAGAAATTACATGGATCTCTGGACGAGTTATATTCGAGTTTATCCGCGGCAGATGGAACGACAAATTGTTCGCTCGACAGAGATTAAATTTTATTTCAATGCGTTTTCGATTTTTCGTCGAAACTAACACATTCGTAAATCCAGGTCACTGATTCGTTGCTTTGATTTTTGCATCAGTTAACGGGCTACGATCTCGCCGGGCCGTGGATCTCACGGCGAAACGAAATAACGCCGAACGGTAAACGGCGATGCGTTAAAACATGATCTTCGTATTCAATGTTCTAGCATGAGCTAACGATACCGAGTAAAAGCTAACAGATACTAACGAACCGGTAGGTCCGTGTTAATCGATACGTTTACGTTGCCGCAGCCAGTAGCTCGTTCGTATATTTTCGCTGGAAAGTGTCTGCTATCCTCCGTCGTATTTCAAATCACCTTCGACTGATATCGCGTAGCGTGATCTAACGAAACAGTCCTTGCATTCACAACGGTGAATATGGAGAGGGTCGTTAAACGGTGGGATCGTTGTAAGTCTGGGAAAAAAGGTTCTTATCGCGAACGTGCCGCAACTGTAACTCATCCCCGAAACGAGAATATTATCTCAAGTATAAATTCGAGAAACGCGGCAATTTCATTGATTTATCGAGCTACAGTCGAGATGGGTTGCTCGAGGGGTGGAGAAGAAGGTAGAAGAACGCGTGCCGGACAGTCGCATCTCTGAACTTTATTTATTCGCGGTGAATCGAGGCTAGCCACGGTCTCGTTACAACGGCACATTACCCAAATTGCGGGCATTTCATAGAGCCATTTGCTGGCAACCCCTTTCGCCACCGAGCCACGGAATTTATAGCGTTCTTGCATGAGATCACTCGCGAACATAATCCTTACCTCCTAAGACGAATGTTCCTTCCTGAAAGTGTGTTTCTCGTGCGCGTTTGTTTCCCATTCCCCTTTTCTCTCTCGTTCCGTCGTTTCGCTCGTGCTTTACTCGGTTTTCCGCTCGCTCGATCGTCCTATCCTTTCGCCGTGTTCGCAAATCATCTGTGCGTCGTTACGGTCGTGGATCCGCAACCGGGCAATCGGCCAGAAACTCCAACTTTCGGCAGCCATGGTTTTTGCCCTATAATCCTGTTGAAACAGACTGCCAGCCACGCAACGCGTTTAGGTATTTGTTCTACGGCCGAACGAACGAAAAGGGTTGTTTTCCTTTTCCAGGCAAAATATCGACTGCATAGCCAGACTGTCGATCAGGTGGCGAAGTCGAGTCGAAAGTGTCGCTGATACGCGAATGTTTACCGATCGGATTAAAAGGGCGGGCGTCGGTTGGATGATCATCGCGGCCGGAGCCATCGAAACCGGCGCTCGTGTCGCAAGTATCGACGCGGCGATTTAAGCGACGTCCAAACTATGGAGACGTACGGCCGTGACCTATATGAACGCACCGGTGCAACTAAAGTTACGGCCATGGAAATAAATCCGGTTTAGTCCCACGGGAAGAGACAGATTTATTTCCAGAGAAACATTGCACCATTCGCGGTCGGCGAAACCTCTTTCCTTCGCGCGTTCGTGGTAAAGGTACCGATTACGAGAGGGTGGGACGCGAATCACGTCCTTATTTTCACGAACAGATAGCGTCGACTAGTTCTTATCGGCGACGGACGAAGCGAGCACCGTTATCCGAAGAGAAACGCTTTCCTCTGCGTTCTATGCATACGTACGTATAAATTCGATCCTCTCTTCTCTCAAATTCAGGGCAATGCTTGTCTTTGTTTGAAACGCATCAAAGATAGCCTTTGTGAGTAGCGGATCATGGAATAACCGCGACTCCAAGTGTCGTTTGCTTTGTCGAGGTCGCTTTGAAGGTCGCCTCTCGTAGAAATCTCTTCGATACGGTCCCCCTGTGACCTTTTTTTGCATCGATAGTACCGAAACATTGGAGATGCTCCGGTTAACGTGCCCTTAGAGATCGCTTAAAGGGACGAGGACTGCACTCGATGTCCCTCGACTTATTCGTTTGCTTTTCTTTCGGACCGTATGAAGACGTAAAGATAGCGACACATCCGAGATAGTTGCAGGCGGTATACGTGTATTCGACAGGGAACGCGATTGTTCCGCGATAATCGTTGTCCCGAAATCTTCCTTTACATTGGCTCGAATAACGAATCTACGAGGTGAAATCCTACGTGATCTTGGGATGACCCCGGCAAACCTCATAGATACACAAAGCAAATACATATGTACAGGGTGATATCTGAGGAGGAGAGGCCGCGAGGCGTAAGAGGACGAGACACGGAGAAACGGAAGGAGGTGCGTCTATGTAGACACGATTATCCAGCCACTGGTTATAGGGAGAGCTAACAAGAGCGATGGTATGGGAAGTTTGGTAAGCGAGAGCTTTCCTCCGACGCTGCTTTACCGGACGATCACAGCTCGGTTCGGCTCGCTTCAGCTCGGTCCGAGCAGGCTACGTGTGATTGAAGTTCATCCGGTGAGTGAAGGAAGTCCGCGAAAGCGGAGGCGAAAGGAGGCGGAATCCTCCACCATCTTAAGCCATCCACAGTCCATGCTCGAAGATAAATCCCTCGACGTGCTACTCCTGCTAACTAACTGGATTGCTCAAAATAGCGCGCTCAGTTAGGAGAAGGGTGTTCGTTGCTCTCCGGTTATCCTCGCGTACTCCTCCACTCGTTCCTCCATTTTTGCTAAAATGCTCCCATGGCGATGCCCAAAGGTTTAGCAACTGTACCGAAGCGAGACTGTCTTACCTCGTAGCGCAACCGGGCAATTCATTCTCGTCGGATAGTCCGTCGAGCTTGACGAGTCGGACGCACATACTTTATCGTTCCGGCCCGACGTTCCGCTGCCGCGAGGGTGTAATTAATTATTTCAATCTCGATGAATGGGAATTTTCCTTGGGACTGAAGGAGGAAAAGTGGAGGAGCTGCAAGTTTTACAGGATACGCGTTGCGAAGATACTTTCAGACGATTGCTCTCTGTTTAACCGTGGGAGAAGTTAAGTGGTAAGGCCAGACGACCTCTCCAGGAAACATCGAAGCAAATTTGCCGTTCTAAAAGCCCAACCGGTAATTACGTCATACCATCTCGCCATAGCAATCTCTTCGAACAACAAAATGCTTTTGGGACGAAGCGTCCTGTCTCGCTGGGCTTTCGCATTCTGGCCAAAGTAACATTACGTCTCATGAAATATCCAATGTTCGCGTTTAACTCTCGATACTGATCGCTCTTCCAACTATAACCGGTACGTTGTTAGAAGCGACGATCGTCGCGTATAGGCGTGGAAACGCGCGTTAACCGGTTGATAAAGCAAACGAGCGAACGACCAACTATCCGACTAGCCGTTTCGGCTGGTTGTTTTATTTTTAATCCGCCGTTCCGTGACAAGCGAAAACGCTCGTAAAAATGTAAATTTTAACGGGCGATTAAGTTCGCGTGGCTACGATTAACGCGATGAACGTCGCCACGTGAATTTATTCCCTCGTAATTGCGATTTATTTTCACGTGGGGACGGCTTTCGTGTTCTTCGCTTTGAGCATCGAGTCGGTTCTCGATCGGAGCACGTGCGACCACTGGAAAGAATTACGAACACTTACACGATGGCACGATTTAAAGTTAAACTGGCAATTAGTCGAAGAAGTCGTTCTTAAACCATCGGTAACTTTGCGAGAGAGTTGCCGGCCAGCCGGTTTAGTATAATACGCGTTGTTTAACGGATCGTTTAATCGGATATCGGAACTTGCGACTTTGAGAACTTCGGTCTGTCAGAAAATTTGCTGTTGCAATTTCCGAAGCAGCTGCATCTTTACACGCGTCGATGTCGATGTTTTCGTTTCTCGTCTATAACCTTCTGCAAGAATATTTCCCAGCGTGCCAAGAATTCCTACACGAGCGGCCGATCTCTGAGAAGTTTGCAAGGTGCGCTGACTAGTCGAATTGCGAATTGCGTCAAATCTAGCGGATATTTTCATTCAGATGTCTGATCCTTCGGCAACTCGTTGGATGACGGATTATCTACGGGATAATTAGATCCAGGAATTTGTAATCTTTCGTACACGTTTCGAGAGGATACGTACGTGATTTGTACGTAATCATCTCTGTTACTATCCGAGTTTGTTGGACGTTCTTTGTAGTTTTTCGTTCTGAATGCTTTTCATAATTCACGTCGTTTTATTCGTTCGACGTAAAAAAGCCAAAGATAATTCTGAGACTGATTTTCTTGTAACAATGGTTACGACAGTATAATGTACTACGGTCTATAATTCACTCAAAGAAGAAAATAGATTAAGCATAATTTTAAAGACGAGATATGTAGTTCCATTTATTATAGAACCCTATATCTGAATAGATCGCGGCATCAGAAAAATTATAACAATTTAGTAGTCTTTCTAAAAGTTATCTTTGATATATTATGCCATTAGTTCTCGAAAGAGTTAAATCGAGTCGCACGTGCTTCTCGTTTCTCCTCGTACCGCAAGAATCTCGCGAATAAAACGTATGGAACCGAAAATCCGAAACTATCTGGTCGTATTTAAACGCAAGACAAGCGTGAAACAAACAGCGCGAAACGATGACTCACCGATTAAAGAGGAACAACGAACGTTTAAACCGCGGAAGGTTCATCCGTGGCGCCATCGTAAAAGCAAAGTCGTTGCTACGTTTTACGGTTGAACGTCTGTTTTTACATACGGCGTGCTCTCGCGTTTCTCATCCACAGTGTCGATATAGTCCGTTGCGTTCGTACGAGCCACCCAGCCAAAGGTAAACCGAGCCGAGTCGAGTCGAATCGACGCGATCCGCGACTTTTATAGATATTTTGAGCGTATATTTCTCGGTTATGGTCGGTTACGATTTCGTCGTGCATGTAAACTATCTGGTAAATCAGTGAACGCGCCGCGTAGCGTGCTGCACAGACGGAGATTTCTCTGTCGAAAAGTTATTGTTTCGTTGAAAGCAGTAAAATAGCGCAGACTTTGTCGCCACTGTAGGTAGAATGCGACGTCGTAGACACGAACGGGTTGCTGTCAGCGTTTAATTATTCTGTTCGGTTAAAGCACGCTGTTCATCTCTAGTTGCGATGGTTGCGCAAGATTCGGACGGTCTGCTGGGTTCTGCGTCCATACGCTGTGACCTCCCGCAACGTAATTATTTACGCAGAGCGCGCAATGTGTCGCGACCTACGTGTAATTCCCTTGGCCATTTTTCTGCTCTCTTTCGGGGCAGTGCGCGCGACACAGACGACGCGTCGAGTCGCACCAGGGAGGATTGCTCCGCCGGGAGGGTTCCGCTGACCACATATGCAAATGTAAGCTGAGTTAAGCGCGTTTTAATTATATGCAGCTGTGGAAAGGCGCACGACCCAATGGTACTGACACACTCATGGGCCAAAGCGAGCTGCGTGTCGCTCCGCCGGTGTTAATTGCTTTAAGATTTATCACCGATACTATCTTGCACGTGTCGCCAGTCAGCCTATTGTTCGACTATATCACACCTATAGCAAATACTACACGATAGAACGTCCATCTTGTTTGCCAATTCGATCGTATCGAGAAAGCATCGAAAATAAAATTCCTAATGGAAAGTTGACGCTAGAAAATACGCCAGGAGGGACAAGAGTTAGCGAAATCTTGGACACAACGAAACAGACAAAGTTTTAATAAGACATCGATAGTTTTCAAATATACAGTCAGAGAGAGAGAGAGAGAGAGAGAGAGTTTCAAGCTATCGGGCAGAATTCTAACGATATACCGGAACACAAAGTTACGATCAAACAATCAGAGTTGCAACCAACAATCAGAAAGTTTCGATGGAATCGCAGAATATAGTTTCGATCAACTATCTAACATCCGTCGACTACAATACTCGTTATTTTTTCATGCTTCGAATACTCTGAAATCGGGTGGTTTTTCGAAGGACCTAGAGATTTTTAGACGACGTGATCCTGCGATGTTCAGGAACGATAGTCGAACCTCTAACGTAACGTAGAAATCCAGCCGTATCGACTTTTCTCATTTCTGAAAGGAAATTAAATACATTTTGTGAAACGGGGGAAAACGTTTGAATTCAGAAATCGAGCGAAGAACGAGCAGTGCCTTCAGGGACGTTATCATGTGCTGCGCAATATATTTGGTAAAAAGTCCATTTCTTTTCGTCGAACCAGGGACACAGAGCTCGACCAATTTAATCGCGTAATTTCATTACCAAACTGGTAAAAGTTATTCCTATTGCTGCTTTCGACTACCTTTCTATAGATAGAAATAAAACTCATCAAACTTGACTTTAATGAAGATCGTCTTTCGAAAGTCGATATGTATCGGACGTAATATCTGTTGTTCGGAAAATGGCATTTAAGTCGGCACGGGGATAGGAAGAGCGTTCGATTCGCTTGCTCAGCGTCGCACGATTCTACACAACTTGTAACTTCCAAACTAATGATATTTTCGACCCACGTTTGTCAAAATTGTTTTGTCTCTTTCGATAGATACCACACGCTCCTGAAATTTGATTTCAATTTTTTGAAATACTCTCTACAGTAATAATTATTTGTAGATACGAAACTTTCGGCCAGTACAAAGTACGCGTTACAAAGTAACTCGGTACCCTTAAATTTTATCTTTATCCGACTTGCATCTCCTTTTATTTACTTCATCCGGCGGTTTATTTTTCTTTCGTTGTTCTTGTTGTTCCACCTGGTTGTTTGTCCGTCGTCAAGCGACACGACGGTGATTCCACTTTCTTCCGCTTCCTATTTCATTTTAACATCGCCGGGGGAAAAATTATACGATTCTTTTGCTCATTTCTCACCATCGTTCCATGGTTACAGACGGCAGCGTGGCGTTGCTTTGCTTCTCTGTATCTCACATTGTAACCATGTCTCGGCGTCTTTTCACCTGTTCTCACTGACAAAACACGTCATAGCCGGGATCTACGCGACTATCGTCGCAAACGTGGCTAAGCTAGCGTTCGTTGCATGTATGCATAATTTTACTCCATTTTCGTGCAAACAGGAAAACTTTCCCCCGAGGAATCTTTGAGAACACGGAGCTGCTCCGGTTTCCCAGCTTCTATATAACCGTGTAAAGGTGCTTTATTACTCGCGAAAGTCTCGCGAACAAGCGCGGATATAATGGATAATAATGGATATTTCGCGTTGAGCTCGGTAACGGTCAAACGTTGCTTTGTTTGAGTTTATGACGCGACCTAGGAAACAGAAGCGTTCGTCCTTCAGCTTCAAGCAGCAAGGACGAAATCGATCAAAATACCACTTGAAGGAAATACCACTTTCGTCGCTATACAATTTCGTCGTTAGCGTTCAGTTATGTTGGATTCGCGCGAGCATGGAAATGTCGAACGGCTGCAGTCGTAAGAGCGTTGATTTGTTCTCTGTAATATTCTTACATCGCTACGTTACATCGTTTTTCTTGGTTAAAATGTCTCATCTGTTGTTTCGAAACATCCCAGAGAACTGAAGTTTTATTGTTTCCCTATGCAGTCTTTGCATTTCTTCGTTCGATTCTAGGTAAGAGAGAATCAAACAGGAGAATTTTAATATGACACAACTGAAAATGCAAACAACCTGTTAAGCTCAAAGATTCAAGCTTACATTCTACGGTATACGACATTGCAGAAAAGAATCATCGCCCTGATCAACTCTAATTTCCCTGATCGTAGCATTTCTCGATCGTCGGTGTTGCGTGGACGTAAAATTCTATAGACGCACCTGTAGCTGGTCCTACGCAGTGCAACGTAGCGCTACGTAAGACTTATCGTCATATTTACGTATTCGATGCATTTCTGTTATTTTTTTGTTGTTTCTTTCTCTCGCCACTGCTCGACGAGTTCCAGTTAATCTCAGTTTTTCCTCGCGAGAAACGCTTTACACACACGCGAGAAAATGTTTCCGCGGGAAATCTTGGAAAGCGATGTCCAGACTCACGCGCCCCGGAAACCTAGCAGCTTAGTGTGCGTCGTCGGATAAATTCGCCGGCACGTTCTCGATGTTTCTCTTTAAAAATGTTCAAGATCACGCAAATAAACGTAAAACTGGTATATTGGCCGTGCCCTGTCACGACCTTATTATACTTTTAATAAATTTTCTCCCGTGTTCTTTCGGTCGAGTGTATAACGCTTTTAGCAGCGCGTGAACGGCCTTTTCACTCAGCGTCCATTTTTTGACTTTCAGATGAGCGCGGCCCATGAATATTTTCCGTGGAACTACGTTATTGAACGCGTACAGCTTTCGCTGTCCGCGCATAAACTCCTCCAATGATTTGCCGCTGGTGAAAAAAAAAAAAAAAAAAGAAGAGAGGAAGAGCAATGGCAAAGGTGGAATCACGTGTACGCCGACACCGGTGAGTCGATTTTTAATTTAACGCGTTTTTTCTGCCAATTGTAAATTTCGGTATCGATAATTCATCGACGAAACGATATTTTCGATATTCGATCGCCGGACACTTTGCACCATCTGACGATAATCGACGGTGATAGTATGAGAGATAAAACGGGCGGCTTGAAAAGTACAAACAGACAGTGTCGATTCTCTTGAATTTCAATAGAAACTGACACAAATGTGACTGTTTTCATTCGTTCGTGGTTGGACGGCGGACGAACTAAGAGCTACAAGTGGAGTATCGATATGGAGAAAGTTGCCACGAAAGGCTGCGTATTCCAAGCTCGTTTTCGCAGAGAGTTTATTAGACGCGTAAAAAACGAGCGAACGGTAAGGAAAAGCCGGACAATTACGGAAATTTTAGTGTCGCAATAAAATCGCGCGCCGTTAACGGTAAAACTCTCTGGCGTCGCGTTCGCTTTCGAAACCACCGGAGCACGGCAAAGATAAACGCGGAAAGTTTCCGCGTAATGTTCAATGGGAACTTTACTACCGGCTGGATACTTTTCTTCTCGCTGTTCGTTCGTTCGCTGCTGGGTGTTTAATGTGCTCGGCTCCAGAGGTTAGGAGAGTAGGTTGTCGGTTGCCCTCGGTTCTCGGAACAATATATCTTATCGATTATACGGCCTGCGCATACGGAGAAGCGTTAATGAACCGCTGCAACCACCCTTTTGCAAATGGAACCATATATTATCAATGACTCGTCGAGGCGGTGGTTGCGGTCGAATAATCCAAACCGCGTCGATTGATCAGGTCGCACTGCAATGCCGTGGTTACTGCATCAACGTTGTAAAGTATCGCGAGCAGCACGACAACTATGTGGTACCAGCGGCTGACTTTTCCTGACTGAAAACTTCCGGGAATGCACGCGTCTTGGGTCAAAAGTCGTTTATGCGTGCGTACAAACCAGTCGAGAGCAAGCTCAAGTTCGTACAAGTGGAGTTGATGTAGGGCAAGTTGATCGATTCTCTTCGCTGTCTATGATCTTTCTGTTCGTACGATGGAAAGTTCATTCGAGCGGGTATCGATTCGAATCACGTGCGGATAATAGCTTAGGCGTAGGATACGTTCCGAGGGGTTGTGTCTAATGTTTGAAAGAATGAGAAATCAACACAGCGCCCTGTTGTTATTAATTTCCATCGAGACTTTTCCTGACAAAGCCACTCTGAAACTGTCCCGAAGACGAATAACATCGTCACTCCTCTCGTAAGAGTAATGCACAGCCTCCATCGCTCCTTCCGACTCCTTGCTAGTATCTTGACACGGAATTCTCGAGGTGAAACTACCCTGCAACCTCGATTCCACCGTTTCCTCCTCTCGGTTGCTCCATCTGACCGTCTCCGTTTCCAGCTGCGTATTTCATTCGTCGACCTCGACGCGTCTCGGTGTGTGTAAACGCGTTCTAGTACGCGTCCGCGGTCATAATTCGGTTTAAGAGGATCTCTCGGGTAGCGACAAAAGGAGGCCGACGAGCCGAGAACGACGACTGCGTCCATCGCGGTACAACCAAAATCTCGAACACGGCGCCTCCGAAGGTCGACGCTCGTTTCGACGTTCGAACGGCCGAAAGAAGCGAAGGAAAAGATAATTGTACTTTATGAATTCAAGATAAGCCGAAAACTGTTTTTAACTTGAACCTCGATGAGGGCCGCTGGTAGGAAGGCAGAAGGAGAGAAAAAGTCGAGGAGGTCGCGGAAGCGATGGTCGAGAGGAATGTACGAAGAAGGGGTGTCCCGCATAACATCAACATAATTTTCAAGAGCCGCGAGAGGTCGCATTTCCATAATGGGATGCATCGAAAGCTGGGAGCTTGGCTGGTTTGCTTCCATTCTACCCTTTCTCCATCGTTCCTTGGTTATACCGCCTACACCTATCTACCTTTCCCCCCCTTTCTCTACCTTTTCTCTTCCTCCCTTTCTCCCTTTCCTGCGATTCTCCGTTTCTCTTTATCACCATAATCCGCTTTCAACCCTGCATCTGGGAGCAAAACGCCGAAAAAGGGTTGCTGGAGCAACGGCCGACACCGCAAAATGCTATCCATGCGATTCCTCGTGTTTCGCGTGTGATGGATGAGACTCGTCTCTATTCTATCTTTGTGCGTTCTTCGTTCTTGGTTTGTCTCCTTCTTTTCCCCGACTTTGTCTCTCGTCTTGTTCGTTGAGTTTTCGTTTCGAAATACGCGGCAGTCAGACAGCCAGTCAGTCAACAAGATTTCGTAGCTTTTCTTGGTCCAATGACTCAACGGCTCGTGTTTAGCTGGCGTTTCGGCGACCGCTGGTCGAAATTAAGTTCCGTGCAAAAATTGCTCGATCGGTGTCGGTACGAACGATATGAATGTGCCATATGGTGGTGCGCTTTACAGATGTCCGTTCGCTGCCGGTCGGGCCAGGTAAAGTCCAGTCCAGTTGCCGCGTCAGCGAGACCACCGTTTTTACGTGCAGATTAAATTTATTTCGCGCGTACGTTTATTACTCTCGACGTTTGCACGCCCGCAATTTTACCGCTCTGTTTGTTTTTCTCATTTTAATTCGCTAGTAATTGCCAGAAAAAAGACAGAGAGCGCGCGCGCGAGAGAGAGAATCGAATTTCATCTTGATAGCCTGTAGTAGATACATCAATGTCAAAGTGGACGGGTACTCGATCGAAGAGCCTGTCGCCTCTCTGTAGCTTGCATTAAACTAAGTTCCGTCTACATAGACTACTAACTACTTCCAGACAAGAATGACGAGCTTGAACTTTGACAGTGATAACTAGCTTTCTGAAACAATGTCCGAGATAAGCGAATACATAGCGTGATTTGCGATAGCGTTGGGCAACGTTGAATTCCACCACGCACAGTATTATACTTGCTAAGTTCGGAACAAGGTTACAGAAACGAAAGAACTTTCGAAGAAGATTTTCTCTCTGTGGTCATCGCATTGGCATTCCGCGTTAACCCTGTTACGTTCTGTCCGTCATTTTTCATCGTATCGTATCTCTGTATCGTTAAAAAATTTCTTCATTTGCAGCCAAATAAGAAAGAATCGTTATCGATATGCGTTGTTCATCGTTTCGACTCTTCGCTAAAAATTGTTTTCTTTACCGGCAAACTGTTTATCGGATCAAGAACGAAGGTGAGAGTAAAATACAATATGTACACGTAGCGAACACGAGGCGGAGTTAAACGCTCGCGTACGTATATTACCGGCGCGTAGTACCGCAGGTCTGGTTTGTGTCGTCACATTTCACTGCCACGCGAGGCTCGCGCACGACCGTTTACGCGCGTAACGATTAACTTTGCAAATGGCTGAGCCGGTATACGGATGGCCGAATGCGAGCACTCGTTTATCTTTCGAAACTGCAAGTACGGTTGTTCGGAATCAGCGACGATCTCTCTTCGGGAGGCTGAAAAACCGATTGGCTTTTTCAAAGCAAACAAAAACTTTCTCTCTGTACGCAATACGAGCAGAGAAATTCGTGGAATTTTGATTGAGGAAATTGTATGCGTACTGGTATCAAGGTATTAGAATTTGCGAGAATGAAATAACTGATAAAGGCAAATTTACACATTCGGATCTTGGATGTTCAGGGCGGATGATTCAACCGCAGTGAGTGAGAAAAATGCATCGGTGATCGAAACATCGAATATCGGTATCGAGTTTATATTCGATTTATTTCTTGCAGAAAAATATTAATACAAATAAAATATAAAAGTTTACTCGTTAACAGATCAGTTTCGCTCGGCTACGAATTAGTCGTCTTTTCAGTTTATCAAAAGTACAGTCTCGTTGTATCTTATTCGCCGATGGTTTTCAACGTTCACTTTGTATATAAACCGGCACGATCGGACGAGTTATCTACTTTATCGATAAATAGTTTGCCATGCAAATGCAATACGTGAAATCTAAATTCGTTTTAAGAGAGCATCGCAGGGGAAACGCGATTCGTGGTGGCTAGCGGGAGATCAGCCGACGATCGTGAAAGGGATCGTGTGTTTGCGCTCTCGATTACGAAAGGGTCATGGAAAACGATCGATTGATAAATCTCTTTCGATTCGCGGTTAGTGTTCCAACGACTGGGATCCATTGTAGAGGTATCCCTTTAAAGGGGATCGCATAGAGGTAACAGAGCCAATTGCCGAGATCGTATACGACTGCGGTCTCGATATCACGTACACCATTGAAATCGGACCTACCTATTGTAGTCTTTCAAACGATGGAATCATCATTTTGGAAGACGAACAGGTTTCCCTTATACCTGCTGTTTCGGCTGTGATATCCGACACGATACGGACGCGAGTACCGCGACGGGGAGAAGAAAAGGCACGAAATGCAAATACACGGAGAGAGACGCGTTTGCGAGTACGGAACGTTCGATTTGAGCGAAGTTTATACCACGATCATGGTAAATCCAAGAATGTACACTCCGTTCGTTTGGGTAGGACGAGAAAGACGAATTTTCTTTCGGTTTAAATGGCGAACAGTCTCGTCGAATAAACCAAAGACGGCAACGACAAGGACGATCCTTGGAACGCTCGATCATCGAATGGAGTCTCAAGAGAGTCATAATAACGGTTAAGTTCTATCGAGGTTCAATTACTCTGTTTCACGTCAAAATCTGTCGAACACAGTTGATGCTACGTTGACTGGAAAATACTAGTCCTGCGATTACTCCGGTATTCGCTTTAAACGAGATTGCGACTCATTATTCTTGTACAAACAAGAGACCGGGAGAACCGGAGCAAAAGGGGATAGGGAGACAAAGAGGGGCAGGCGAATGGAAGAGGACGATGAGCATCGAAGCTTTACCAACGTAGCCGCGCGTACTCTGTGGAATTTTAGAGAGGCGGAATATATATAGGGTGTAGCCGAAGCAAGAACGACGATGGAAGGACGGTGAATTCTCGTGGCGCAAAAGTAACTGGAAGTTTTAAAAGGAATTTTCTTGGCTCGGGGAACCGCGTGTTTTCGAGAGGAGAAAGGAACTTATCCTTACGTATGCGAGAAAGGTGGAAGACAGAAGGGGAAAACTCATTTTGCGCGCACGTATGTTCGTTCGACGGCTGATGGTGCTCGATCTCAGAGACATTGGAGAGTCTTCTCCGCTTTCTACGTCGAACCGCAGCCGAGCAAATAAACTGTCGCACTTAAAAGCCTTTAGAGAACGGGTTGACCCAGCAAGGGACTTACAGTTTGCCCAAGGCGACAGATAGGACGAAGATGAAAGAGAACTGAAGTAATTACGTTCGGGTCGTGGTGAGACTTTAATCTTCGATCCTGCGACAGCGAACCGAAGGTGTTTCGACAAGAAAAAATTGGTCAGAGGAATCGAGAGTTTGGCATCCTGCGCATTACCCTTCTCACGCCTTCGTCCTTTGTTCGTCGCACTTGCCTCTTCCATTTTCTCGCTTTGAATTTTGACAACTTTTACGCGGAAAATCTTAACCTTCGTTTGCTATTTCTTCCACTGTCTCGGTTTCGTTGACTCACCACGCATCACCGCTCTCGCATATTTTTCCTCGCAATGAGCACCGATCCATTCTTTCCGTTTCTTATTCATGATCCCTGTCGACCCGAGGCGGAACATACTCCATAGGCGGTGTAATACGTTGCGTTTGCGTGTATCCGAGGGAGCAATATCCTTGTTCAGTTTCAAAGGACGACTGAAAAAGTAAGCTAGCAATCAGGAAATAGAGAGAGAGAGAGAGAGAGAGAGAGAGAGAAAAGGAGAAGAAGAAGAGATACGTCGGTTTTTGTCGCGTCATCGTAAGACAGGAAAATTTCACCGGTATTAAATGGAAGGAAATTCTGGAAAAAGAAGTCGACAGCTTGCAAGAGGACGATACAGCGGAATGTTCGTTTTTTGCGTAGCGCGCTTTGCGTGGCGAATGCTTGGAGTTCTTTTAAACTATCGGTCTGCTGAGAATCGTCGAAGGTATTCGCAGTTGGACCACCTAAGAACGTGGAATAGAGGGATTCGTTTGCTCGATCGGTTCGTTTAATCCGGCAGAAGGGAATTTCTCGCGGCGGAGCGTTGCGCTGCTGTGTTCGAACGGTTTCGACGATCGGTCTGGAAACTCGGGGAAATTCCGACGTGTGTAGGTGTAGAAGTTGTTAGCCGAACGTATCGCGCTTTCACGAACAGTCGCAAATGCAGTCGAGGGACCGTAAAAGCGAACCGCTAGCGTGGACAATAGCGTAACGGGGTTCGATTCGCTTCAAAGCAATTAGTTCCGTGCACGTGCACGTATATTAATAACGAATGGTGACTGGATTTGTTAACCTGTTGGGAACGCGCGCGATAACACGAGCAACCGGGAAAGCCCGAGATTACACGGTCTGTTCCGTACTCAGAGACTCGAAAGGGTTTGCGCGGGCATGAAAATTAGTCGTGGCTTCTTGGTCAATTTACGGGCTAAGATAGCATGTCGAAGTTAGCCAAGTTTATGACTTACCGGAGGATTCACGAGCCTGCCTGTGATAACGTTCTCTGTAGCGCTTCGATGCTCCAGCATGACCGAGAAGCCGAGCACGACGAGTAGGAGGTGAGGTGCTTAGGTAGCCGGCTTCATTAACAGCCGCGGATATTATCAAATAATAACTCGAGTCTCGTCGTAGAAACGCGTCCGTTGTCCCTAAGGGCTAGAGTCGTTAAAATCGATGCCACTCTCGGCTAAGATTCTCGATAAAGTTCCGTGAGGTACGCATGTACGAATGAAACGTCAAATACTTTTCCTCTGTTCCCTAAAGTTGTAAGGTTAGTACTACGCGACGTGTGTTCGTAATCGTAACAATCTTTTCTTGAAAATACGTTTAGCTATATCGACTGGATGAAACGCTCTTGCGAAATTACCTCGTCCAGGTTGATTCACGCTGGAACGGGATCTCGATCGCTGCGCTAGATTATCTACCGAAGCAAGAAAATCAGAGGAAGAACGTACAACGGACGTTTTTACGTAACAGCGAGTCTCGATCCTCGAGGCGGTCGACGTACACGAGGAGATATGAAATTAACATGTAGCCGGGTGGGAACGGGCGTGTTATTTCGCTGTTCGATCGACCGATGAAACGGATCGCTTTGACGCGTGAACATTTGTTAAAATATCGGACAAACGTGTGTTCATAAATTAATATTTTGTCAACACCATCGGCTATTTTTATTTTATCGGCGTTTCGAAAAACGAGCGGAACGGGAAATTTTCATCGCGGCAGAATCCTCGATGAGACGAGGTCGAGATGCTCGCGCCACGAGGCAAAGGATCGCTAAGCTCGTTTAATACTCGACGCTGAACAGGTTCAGAGTAGGCTCGGCGAAACGTGAAAACGTTCCCTAAAGTCGTCTTCCGTCGAGTCACGAATACGCTCGTTTGCATAGCTCGGAAACATCGAGAAAAAGGCCGGCAAAGAGGCAAGAAAAGAGGATGAAAATAGAGAACGAACTGGATGGATAGGGAGCAGAGGGGAGGAGGGTAGAAGGCCACTCGCAAGATTTGCCAAGATTTACGTGCTCGGAATTTCTCGCATGAATGCTTCGAGTGTAAGAAATTCCTCGTGCCTTCGAACGAGCTGCGACGACACTGGAAACCCTCTTTCGTGCCGGGTCGCATGGTGTCGAATCGTATCGCGTCGTATCGCGTCGTATCTCGTCAAGTCGTTTCATCCTCGCGATCTCACACTCGCTCCGTGTATCGCGCGTACTGTTTGACGCGGATCGGTAACTGCCTGCTCCGTACTTGTGTCCGGAAGCTATTTCGTACAATGGCGCGATGAAACGCAGAATCCCTGAAAGCATCGAGAAATACGATTTTACGTTGTTCTCCTTTTCAATGCAACGACCAAACCAATGGAACGATCAGTTCGCGATATCAGTCGATTTACAGTCTGAATCGCGCAAACATTGTCCTCTTCGCATGATTTACATTTGAATGCGGGAACTGCACACTAACCGCGTCTAAAAATACGTCAAATTTGGAAATTTTTGTTACAAACACGTAATTACAAAGTGAAAAGGGCTCGATGCTTTTTACGACGATGTTTACGTAGCTTTTCGTATTACTTTATAATCGAATATCAAAGATGAAAAATATGAGATCAGTCGCATTCCTTGTCTTTTCTTTTTCCCTTTTTTATGTAGAAGCATAGTTCTAAAATTCAACTTATAATCCGTCGAGATTCTCAGAATGGCGTATTTTCTTGAAATCTCGGCGCCCTTTCCTTCAACAGAGAAGTGCGATGGCAAACCATAAAATTAGTTGAAATTGAGCGATAATGGTTCAATTAGAACGGTATTCGACGTCTGGAATTGGCAAGATCGTTAGCCTAAATACGCTCTCGCAACTCGATCAATTTATACAGACTGACCTAGGGTCCAGACGCAGCATTCCTCGTCCTTAGCTTTAATTTATTCTCGTCGTACATATTCCTGGACGTTTCTCTACGACGACGAAAACGAAGACTCGTATTACGTTCATCCAGCGTATCCATTCCGATAATTTTCGTCGAACGTGTGTATTGTTGTTCGTGAGTGAGTAATTATCGCGGGACAAAGTACTCCCTGGCGAGGAGCGAATCAAATCGACGCGGCGACGTGGGCATAGCCGAGGGCAGTTATTCGAGCATGGCGCACCATTAGTTGCGAAGTAACTTGGCGCACGTAATAAGGATCGGTTAATTGCGAGGGTAATCTCTTCTGCTTGTCGTTATCTGCTGCCCGTTATGCATTGTTCGCTAGAAGGGAAACGATAAGTTTTCAAGCGAACTCGGCCAGCTATAGTTATCGGTCAGTGCGCGATATTCGGTTTGTATCGCAGGGCAAGTTGCGCGTTTCTCCCCCAAGTTCCGTGCAATTTCCCTCGATCGTTCGATGAGTTAGCACCACCGATTTCCTCGATCGTTCGAACGACCCTTCTAATCGTCACACTCTGTCAATGACCTTATGCAACGAGAACGGCCAATAATGGAATAATTGCTGTAAATCCATTCGTAATTGGATAATATCCGATGGTATGGATTAGAATCTATCGTTTGGGCGATAATTGTTGGATGGACGATGAAACAATGGATGGAAAGCGGAGAGGGGATAAAATATCCTCGTTATTCGAGATATTTGCTAGAAATTGATAAACAATGTCGGATCGCGGTCGTTGCTTCGTGCATCCGTCCATACGCACAGGAATCTTCGAGGTAAATGATGATTAGGACGAATTCGAGAGGACCATGTTGCGTTAGCGTGGGCTTACGAAGAAAACGTTTACCGATTACGCCTATTTATCGATACAGTTGCGCTAAGATCTCTCGAGGTTTTATACGCTGTTCTTGTTTAACGAGGGGCAGAAAAAAAGGAAAAGAGACAACGAGTTCGCGGAATACACGATTCTTTGGATAGCTAACCTTCTTGCTTCAACGTGGACTAGATAAATAGGTTTTAATTTGAAGCTCACGGCTGAAGTTAAATTAAACCACATCGCGGAACGTTCCTTTTCTCTTTTTTTTTTTTTCTTCTTTGTAATATCATTTCGTTGTCACGGATAAACTTTCCAGGCTCAATTTATAGTTAAGGTAATGTGAAATGTCGGAGGAAATGTCGACACTTGGCAGGTTCATTTTTGTCTCCATATTAGAAGCCTAATATATTCTCGTTACGTTTCCGACCCCTTTGTAACGTCTCCCCTGTTAACTAACTTTGGTTTAATGCGTTAGCCGGCAAACGTTTCCGACAAATTGAGTTCGTCGTCGGAGCGCCAATGAGTTTCGAGCTACCAACGATTAAGTGGCACGACGCGACGGGACGAGTCAAGGCTGAAGTTAAACCCCTCGTTTCTGACGTAGAAACACGAATTGCTTGTGTTCACCGCTTGCTCGATAATCGTCGAAATCTACGAAATGACGTGGTCGCTGCAAACAAATCGTTTGAAGCTGGAAAGTTACATCAGAGAATTATATCAAACTTTTGCTGCGCAAATTTAACTTTCATATTGGCAACCGAATACACGAGCACTCGTTCCCACTTTCCCTCCCTCAATTTTGTATATTTTTCTTGTTACGTAACTATGATTTTATATTTCTAAAATAGAATTATTTGCCACGAATCGTTTTCTACTGTACCTGCAGGGTTACAGAAGTGGAAAACTGAAAGTTTCGTGAAAATATAAGTATGCTTCTTCGGCCGTAACGTTAGAAACAAAAGTATCATCCTTTTGCTCGAACTGCATTAGGTGTTCGGATATTTATGCGCGTCAATGTACGTCACTTAATGGACAAAACTTTTGTTTCACCGAACGAATACGTTACATGTGACAAAAAAAAAAAAAAAAAAAAAATAGAAAAAAGAAAAAGATGCGTATCATTCGAACGGAGAAGGTATCCAGGTGTCCATCGGAGGCTCTCGTCGACTGTAAAATGAAAATTCAAGCATGACCCGAAAACACCAAACCGCATGTCAACGAAATAATACAAAAAGAAAGACGAAGAGTATTTCGATTCGATTAATATTCCATTTTGAAACGCGATTGGAATTAATATTCGTTCCGTGCAGATGGATGTGATCTTCGCCGCGGGCGTGTCACGTTCCTCGTCGAATCGCTCTTCGTTTTATTTGACGAAATTGAGGAACGAGCGAACGAACAATTTAAAGAAAAAAGAAAAAAAATGCGAAAAATCAAAAAAAAATTGATAAAAATTTTGCTGCGTGTAATAAAAGTTGGAGCGAGACGTGCGAGCAGAAATGGCAGTTCGTCGGCTGCGCCCTAACGATCTATCAACGGCTAATTCGTCTCGCTTTGATTTTTTCCCAGCTTGTTACGCACGGCCCATCGGTTGTTGATCGTAGATGAAATTTTTTCCCGGAATCGTGGCAGGCTATAATTTTAATCGGCCACTACATACATCGATATTCCTCCGCGAAAGAGAGAACGAATTTTCCGATTCAATTAATATTCTGTTCTGCGGTGCGATTTGAATTAAATTCACTTGGACGTTCGCCGATGTGGTCTTCGATCTCGAGTCGTCACGTTCGCTGTGAATCGCTTCTCGTTACTCCGCACCCCTCTCTCCGACAGTTAGAGGGCGATAAATTAGAATTGTAAAGGTTCCCATGCCTCGATAAATCGCGCAAGTATAGACATTACGGGAAGAGCAGCCATTAAAATTACATGGCAATCGATCGTATCGATCGCTGCGTAATAAAAACGCAATATATAAACGCAGTGTCTTCTTTCTTTCGTACGCTTCGGTCTTTTCACTTGAACCACCCGAGTCGCTCGAACGCGTTTAAGCGCACGTGTTTTTTGGCGCGAAACGGCCACACATGGTCGATCGATATCGATAATTGTTATCAGGAATGTTCTTCTTATTATTAAATCATAGCTTCGAGAATATATATCAGCAAACATGCTAACGAAATAGAACTTCGTTTATACGAACATGTTAATGGCCAACCTCAGATATATGAACTAATAGTTGATTCTATTATCTTCTCTTCTATTATCCGAATTATGGACCTACGTCGTTTCAGTAATAGCTGTACAAACGCATATCCTTGTAACGAATAAATTGCATGGAACCAACTTCCCACAAACTGTTGCAAATGTATCGTATTGAAAACAAGCTTATGACATTCTAAGTATAAGCTGTTTGCAAGTGGTTGACGTTAGTAACCTTTTCGGAGCTAAGATGTCTGTCAATATAAATTTATTACACGTTGTTTATTTATCTTGAACGATAAAACGTTCGTTCCTAAACTGAATAATCTTTCGTGTTTCGTGCAAAATGTATCGATCGTCAAACTATTTATCCATCGTTTATATCGTTCATTGTTGTTGAGATTGAGGTTGACTGATTGAAGAACGAGTTGATGAATTTGTAATAGAAGAGTATATTGAAATAATTAAAGGTATAAATATAATGTATAAGTACAAGTTTATGCTGATTCAGATCCTTACTCTCTTAGTGTTACTAGACAATTTATAGCAAAAGAACATTATCAAAGAATTTAACTTTATATCTTTAGCTAGAGGCTACAAGGAACATAAATAGAAATCTGTTTATTAGTTCCTTTGTTCCTAAACCTTGAAACCCAAAACATTACGTATATTCAAGGGTACAATAATATGCACCTTTCCTTATTTAGAATATTTCTGCGTAATAGCAGTTTCAGGTCACGGATATGCACAAATAAAGATGTAGAGTTTTTCTTGAAGTAATTACTTCAACAGTTATAAACGCTAAAATACTCGATTATATATATTTTATATTCAAACAACTAATAATTTTGTTGAGCATTGTAGGTATTTCTCGATCGAAGAAACTCCGATAAAGCAACCAATAGCGAAAACAAGATGGCATTGGACGCGTTTATGGATTCACAGCGTGCATTGAATTGGCGTCTACACGCACAGTAGAGTAAATAGGCTCACATCGTACGGTAAACAATTTTTCGGCACTGGTACACGGGTTTATAGCGCTGAAAGACGACGTAATTTCATCTCCACGATAAATCCGACCGCAACGGACAAGTTAACCGAGGAGCAAGCGCGAAGCGACGTTTTGTCCGACGTTTCATCGAGCGATTCCGCGATGGTCGATGAACGAGATTCTGTATCTTGGTGTCGACGCGTATACGAGAATCTCGGTCGAATGGAGGCAGATCGGAGTACGGATCGGTCATCCGTCGTTAGTTCACGACGTGTGAACTGTAAATTGTGGCGATGTAGCCGTTCGAGAGCGGCATTCCGCTCGAGTTCCTAATGCAAACGTAATCTAACTAAGGTCAGCGCGCGCTGCTTTGTAAGCCGTCGGTCGTTCGGAATTAATGGCGAGCCCGCGTGATCCGTCGTCCTTTAGGCATTGTGTTACGAACCCTCTCGTCCGTGTTTCGTTTACTCTCGTATCCCACAGAGTGGAAGAAAATGAAATTTCGCCTGCATCGCGTGCTAAAGACTCTGGCGCTTGCGCGTTTCCGTGGAATCAGTTTTACGCGATTTATAGGACATTTGCTCCGCTCGATTCGTCGTTAAACGTTTTGCAAGCAATGTAACTCGATTTGGTAGCACGCAGTCGAATATCCATCGATTTCAACCGGTGAATCTCGATTCTAGCGCAGTTCCTCGCGGTGGCTGGATCGCCACCCCTAGATTCGTCACGATCCGATGGATGCGGTGTGCAAACTGTCAGTACCGCGAATATTCTGGCAAGATATCTAATCGAATCAAAGACGTTTCGATGTTCGTTTTATATAACTTGATAGTGGAACGACAAGATTGGAATTAAACGCCCCATGTTCAAGAGTATTTTACGAAGACTAAACGGGAAGCAATGCGCGAATGTAAAATGTCAATTACCACGTATGATTGAACGCGTGTCAGAAATATTACATGTACGAGATATGACAAAACGTAAAGCTTAAAGAAAGTGATGTCGATTTCGGGCGTCGATATCGGTAACTACGAAACAAGCAACTGCTAGGCCATTTAACACTTTGACTACCACGTGGGTCATATATGACCGGCCACGGTTTCTCCTGTGACACCTCGGTGGTTGAACTTCTTACAATCGTAAAAATTGTCTGAAAATTGACAGTTAGGGCATTTGGAATATAACCGATAAATAGAAGATACTTTGAAATAAAAAGTACCCCACTGAACGATTAAACATTTTTATTAGAACGTCGATAAAAAAAGAGAGAACAAATCTTGCATCTAACGGTGCACTGTGTTTGCATCCATACCTTTGAGGGGTAATCTACGAATATTGTTATAAACACAGCTTAGAAAATAATCGTAAACGCTGCCTTATAATCGTATAATTGAAGTTAGAAGCGCGAACATACCTTACTATTATATATAGAACGAGCAAATACCGTTTACTAATATCTTCTACACGTTTCAACGATATATTCTGCACGTTTTGCTTACGACGAAATAACGAACGCGAATGGTTTGTTGAAATAAACGAAGCCTTCTTGTGATATGTCGCTATCAACTGTTATCAAGGCGTCACCGTGGTCACCCGTGACCACCAATAAGATAAACGGTCCATTGAGAAAGAATGTTGTCTTACATCGTCAATTTATTATTATTTTGCCATTATATGCTTTGAATAATAAAAATACTCCCGTGGCGTCCTGAGAGAAACGTGTGATTTCGGCGTGACAGTCAAAGTCTCAATTGCCAACAGTTTCACTGATTTAAGCGAAGCTCGAGCTGCCTTTAATCGTAGAAACTTGAAGGAATATTTCGATTCGAGTAAATGACAATCTAATACACGACCTGCAAGTTGCTCAAATTTTAATTGCTTGAATTCAGCCAATTTGTCTAATCCGAGCAAAGCTCTGTGTTCGATAATATATCTCGTAAGCCTAAAAAATGGAGAAGAAAGGATGGCTCGTTACAGTTTGCGCAGAAATCGTAAGCTGTAAACCGTGCAAATAGACACACAGAATTATCCTAAGCTTTATTTGCTTACGTCTGCCGCTTGTTTTCTCCGCTTCTCGTGACGTCTCTCCTCATGGTAGCTTCAACGACGTTTATCTCGACGACCGTAAAACCGTTGAAACGGTGGCCCGGTTGTTTATAAAAAAAAAAAATGTTTATCAGGGAGAAACAAAAGTCTGTTCTCGTGGCTCGCAACGTCGCTTTAATGTTCGGTCGGATTCACTGCCTTCGCTTCATCCTCGTATCTCGTTAAGTAGTTCGAATTCGACTGATTCACGGCAGATTTCTCGACTGTGAAATTCCGGGCAACATTGAAACATACTAGAATGCTGGGAGCAGTGCGGTAAGATGCCTCTCGACTTTGCGGTTTCGCGTTGCAGAGAAACGCAGGTTCTGCCATTACATCCGGCATGGAATTACCGTAAGCTGGTCGGTGATGTTTATAACTGTTACGGATTTAAGCCGGCGTTATATCCGACATCCTGAAGGGTTTCGAAGTTCCACGAGATAGCCGTATATCTTTTGACCGTATCAGAAGTTTATACCGCGATAGCGGTACTATCCTTTCCAGTTTTAATATGCGAGCGGGCGACGTTTTAGGAAGTAAATTAACGAATAGCTTCCAGCGTGTTTTATTCTTCACGCATGATATGTAATTCAAATTTCAATCGCTACGCAGTAGACTCGTGAACGCGAAAATTTAGGACGCTAACCGCGTCGTTGGAAAATGCGTGTATAATTTTTGGTTGGCGAGGATGAACCAGATTAGATTACCGTTAACTGGAAAGATTATTTTCTATCATTCTGGAAAGTCTTTATGTCGTTTGTCGGAGCAAAATTATACCTTTCATATGATATCGTGTTATGTTTCTGCTAGTGACGAACGTCTTAATAATTGTTGTAGTAAACGGCAGTTCTATCTTCGACAGCGAACACCGTTGCGGTCAATTCGCGAGAGAGAAAAATTCGCGTTACAATCGCATTGTTTAAAATGGCGATTTATACACGCCTGGATACGTAAATCGAATGCCACGCGAGGTTCCCTTTGTTTAATTTTTTCGCAAATCGCACGGTGAGTTTGAAAGTTGGTGAGTTAGCAAATATGTGCGGAGCTTTGTTCCAGTGGCAAATCGTTTCGATCATACAGGCGCGTTAAAAAATCCAACGATCGTGCGAAGCGACAGAAGTTAACGAAACGTAATGTTGGCTCTGAAAATTCCATATCACTCGAGTCAAACCGATTTAAATACCGGTTGATCCACAACTACTATAAACGCGAACGCGAGCCAATCCACCGCGAGCCGATATATTTTGAATATTTTCGACTTGCCAACGTTCATACTGCCGATCCCTTCCCACGATTGTTACCGATTTCCAGCGAATGAAAAGTTTCGTCCCGTTTCCGGATTCCGTTCACGTTGCCTCCAACTAAATCGAACCTCTAATCGAACAGCAAAATCTCGAACCACCTCTTCGAAGTTTCACCTTCTATTTTACCTACCACGTCTCTGTAGTTTCCTTTTCACCAGAACTTATCAAGGTTTAAATTCGCTCGAAAGTCGTCATATACCGCCTCGAGATCGTTCGTGTTTCGTTAAAGTTCCTTTCAAGAATATCGATCATCGTTAGCCATTGCGTTGGTAATATCCGAATAAATTCGATACGCCATTTTTCTCTATAAATCTCTTACAAACTTTAACTCGTCGACTGGATAGGGCGAGTTACTTCGTCATTTCGATAATAGTAATAATAATCTCGTTTATTTAGAAATCTCCTATCTTTTTATGGATAGTTTCCTACCCTCCATCGTGCTGTCATTAGTTCAAGGTGATTCGTCTCCTACTGCCAGGCTTTTCGTTTCTCTCTTGCACCGTCATTCGCTTCGACACTCGCCGCCGTTGATTCGACAATCGCCCCGCTACAATTGTTATATTACGACGACGTAAATTATTCGACGGTTGTACGGCGAAGTTGCCACGAAGAGGCCAATTAAAACTTCCGTATTATTATTCGCTAGATTATTTCTACTTTAAGAAGAGGATTACCTTTCTCGACCGACCAAATGCTTTCGATTAATCCTCTGCGGACAAACTTCGATCGTAGGAGAAAGTTAGTTGGCAAAAAGTTAACGAGGTATTAACTCTCGACGAAATCCAGCTGCCCCAGATAGGTCTATTTCTTTCCCCGACTTCTCGGCTTGCTCGACGTTCGCGTCGCTCGAAACTTGTTCGAGAAATAGTCGGTCGTACGATCGAACGTTCGATATCGAAACAGAAAGCGAACGTATTTCTCCGGATGCGTTAAATCGCGTCGCGTTTCACGCGGCCTGGCGTGGCGCGAGAAAATTCGATCGCGTTGAAGGCAAGTAGGTTTCGACTACGGCATAATATATCGTTTCCGGCGGTCCTTGTTCGTTTTCAAACGCAATCTGCTAATGGAAGCTACGAAAAAAGTTAATTCCGGCTGTGTATCGAACGAATGCGAGAGGTACGTTCGCGAAGCTGGAATTCGTTACGCGCGATTCTTGTAGCGTAGCCACAAACTTTTACGAGCTACATACGCACCGGTTAGCTCAGAAATCTTCTTCTTTTTTTCTTTGTTTTAGTCGCGCGCAGAAAACTGGCACACGTTTTTCATTAGCATAAAAGCGTTTGGGTGGATGGAGCGCGGTGTAGATAGGTGTAGCGATTAAATCACACCGTCGACGCTTATTTCGACGTTGTTCGTCTTTCGGCCAGAGGAAGGTATTCAATTAGAATGCGAGCAAGGATTTTCAGGTGAGACTTACTCGACTTGAAATACAATCGGCTAATGGAAAAGAAGCGAGTAGATCGGTAGCGGGGATTGGTGGCGCGAGGTAACGAAAATAGAATTGGAAGCGGGTCGAAAGGCGGCATTTTCTTCCTGCTCGTTTCTTCTCCTTCGACAAAGCTTCGGGTATATATACCCACTTTCCGACGTTGTGTTGTCGGGTTAAAAACGAATGGCTGGATTTTCGAAGATTCCAAAGGCGGACGAGTACGGCGTTGCCTCGTTTAAACCATCTTTCTCCCTCCTCCACCTCGTTCCTTCCTCGCCTGGATTAAATTCTACCTGGCTCGAAGCACTTGGCGATAAAGTGCGATCGTTTTTTCTTCGATCGACCGCCGCGATTATCGTACAGTTTCGCAACGCCGTCTTCTCCCTTTAAGAGCGGTCGATCTGTTTGTTGGGAGCGGCTCGGCCGACCGATCGTCGAAATTGTAATTGCAATTCTTTCGGTAAGCTGTAACGAGCAAGCGAATTAAAAATGCTACAGGGTAGACTTGCATCGAAGATATCGATCCGACTTTGCGATACGATTTCGTAGAAAAGAAAAGTTCTATACGTGGCAATCTGACTTTATCGAAATCGTAACGCTAGAAGAGAGAAAACGGTAAAATTATTTTCTTCCTCGGGTAGCTCTAGGAAAAGACCAGAGAAAGATGTGTTTGTACGTACAGGTCGGAATTAACGATTTAAAATCGTATGAATTATATCACACATATAGAAAAAACGAATAGTTCAGAAAATTAATAGAAAGAAACGGTTATATGATGACGGTTTAAAAATATTTAACTTGTTAGTTTTGCTGTGCAAGATTTATATCGTCATAGACAAAAATAGGCTCGATCGGAATAATGCGTAACGAATCGTTCGAATGTAATTTTGCAATTTGTTCCTACAGCAGTGGAATCGTACGAAACAAGCAGCAATCAACGTTTTTCCTTCACACGGGTTTCGCGTTCCGTGTTCCGTGTTTCTCGGTGATGGAGGACCTCGCGTAAACAACCGTAAAGGACACGCTGGCGCCGCGCGTATACACGATAGGCAATCAGAAAGCCGAATTTAGGCCTGGATTTGCCTAGTTTCAGAAGCTTAAACGTGGTTTACCGAATCCAGTTGGCTTACACAAGTTAGAAACGATCTCGTCTTAGACGTATCATGGATTTCATCGCGACAGTTTCTCACAGTTTCAAACGTATCTTTCGCCTGCTAAACGCTGCTCGATAACGCTGCACGTTATTCGAATACTTAGCGTGAATATTGCGAAACCTCGTGGCATGCACTTACGAGTGTAACGCGAGTATAGCAGACTGCACGAACTGCTACCAAGAATACTTGATGCATTTCGAGAAAACCATATACAAGTACGAGGCACGTTAAACCGAGAAAGTCCCAAGCGGTTAACTAGCAACTAAATAATTTAAATTGCGAAACCATCGAGCAGAATTGAGCACTTAGCAGCGCATTTTGCGTTCTCCGCATCTTCGACTATTGTACGGCATAATCGCGCCAATTGCGCTTCCTGTATTCGGTGAATAGCGAATTGCGCGCCGGTTATAGATTAACTCCGAGGCTGCCGCTAGTGCTTCGACGCACGCGAACTAGTTACGCGAATATGCTCATGCACGTTTATGAAAATTTCCGTGCGGTTGGATTTTTCGCTGCTACGAACTGCGTTCGAACAATGGGGTGGATGAAACGCGATAGCCCGCAGAGACGAGGCGACATCGATCCTCGATGATAACGTAGGACTCGATCCGGTGTGTCAAGGCACGCTGATGCTGACGAGGGATAGAGGAAGAGAGAAAATGTAACGCGTGACGTACGTACGATGGTGAAACACGGAAAGGGTACGAGATAGGGACGCGTTGTCGAGCTGTGGCGAAGCTTGCTCATTTGGGACGAGGACAGCGTCGCTGTGTGGCAGGCAGAGCGAGAACGAGAACGCTATATCGACGAATCTTTTTCGTATTCAAAAGCGTTTCTCTGTCCCGTCTGTAGTCGCTATTTCTATCCCAGAGAGACGCTTAAATTCGATTCAAGAGACAGTTCCAAAATTGATTTACAAGGTGGTAGAAGGCTCGCGCTAATGTATAAAATATCAGCCGGCTCTGTCTGGACGGATGCGGATATGTCGTGGCCCTTGCCAGACTTTATAGGATTCGGATAAACTCATGAGCGCAAGTTGTACGCCATTAGCCAACCGATACGAAATTGTCGACCGAATCGATTTGTCGGTCGATCCTGCGGCGTTTCGCCCCGAATCATCGTAAAAGTAAATAATACGAACGGTTCGAATCGAATCTGCTTATATTAGCAGGCCTATTGTTGTCTGTAATTGCGATAGGAGCCGGTCCTCGCACCGGTACGACCATAGTTAGACGATCAGACGATCAGACGATCGCCTCCAGTATATGTCGGTTTATTACGCAGCTACCGAATGCATAATGTCGGCATATAATCGACGCGATGTTCCTCTATGCCGACCACGTACATCTGTTGGAACAGGGAAATACCGTGTCCGCATGCAAAGACTCGGAACAGTACCGTTCCTAGTAATTCATCACCCATTCGCTTGCTAATACATCTTTCAAATCCCTATTCGTCTTTCAAAAGACTATTGGTATTTACCCAAACGCGAAGCAAATTATTTTCTCGCCGACAAAACCTAGTTGGTCATACGCGTTTTCGTTGCGTAGCCGAATCAGTTCAGCACCGATTGCAAGATGTTTCACGACGCGCGTTTATTGTACGCTGTTTGTTTATTACGAATAATCTATCATTCTTGATGCAAAATACACCAATTTTAATCGAAATTAACTTAAAATCAAAATGCAAGATCCTAGAATCATTTATTTATCATTATATCATCTATTATCGATTACTAGTAGCTTAGATCGCGCGTTTAAAATATCTCGGACGATATTTAGGGAAACGATTACGTAGCTTCGATATTAATTGCCTGCAGTAATTTTGCATAAAATAGCATCCCTTGACTCGTTAATAAAGCAATACGTGAAGTCACGGTAGCATCGATATTAGACGCTATAAACGCTTTATCGTCTTAACCAAGTTTCCCCTGCTACGAAATTCATAAATCATGTTTGTTAAGAATTCTTCTCTTATAATTCTCCTCTATATAATTCTAAATAATAAATCGTAATAAATCCTGTACGAGTCTCGTGTACAGTTAGAAAAGTGGGAAAAGATATAAAATTCTCGTACTAATTGTTTACCTCGTCCGTTTTCACCGTTTCGCTACTATTCGCATGGAATTTCGTTGTTTTCGGCGGGATGCAGAGAAAGCTGACACTTTCGCGCGTCGGTACTGTGTCACGTGCAAAAATCACTGACTCGTTTCGCGAGCGTAGCCGCAGTCACGTTCGCGTACATGTTGCGTCGTTTTGCATTTTGATCCATTCGCCAACGATGCTAGTCCTCTCAGTTTTTTTTCCCAGACTAGTTGGATCAAGTTGAGTCGAGCCTCGTCGCTACGAATCCACGCGAACCTGCGTTACATAGCAACTCGGTTGTGTACGGAAGACTTGGCTATACGAGCTGGAACTATGGCCATCTTGTTTTCGTAACTACATTATCGTGCACCTTGTCCGGTCTTTCTCGACTCAGCCACGGACAATAACAGCCTCGTGCCGTGAACGAAGAAACACCGCGTCCCGTTTATTGGCGCATTACTGTTTCAAGAATCGTTTACGTTACACGATCGAAATTGTTGAGACGCAAGGTTATATCCGAAACGATCGTCAAAATCCTTTGAAGTTGCAGCAAGGATCGCTCGAGACTGTTACATTATCATAGATAATTGTTCATTGTCAGTTCTTTGTCACTCGTTATCCAAGTGGATTCCCGCCGCCACGATGTTATCTCGTTCAGCTTGTGCAAAGCAACCGCCGAAAATGTAACAAATTTGGGAAACGTACGTAGAGTATCGACGATCGTGGAATAAATTAGGGCGGCAAGATGGCACGGTCGTTCTAATTTCTCAACGTCGCGTCGGGTAGGTCGCTAGGTTTCCTCTCGTTTCCTCTGGCGAGTATCGCTGTACGTGATCTTCCCTCTGCGGACGTTGGTTCCGGAAGTTGCCACAAAAGCCTGACGAACGTACAGTGCCAAGTCGTGGCGAAAAGGGGGAACGCAAGGGGAAAAAGAGTTGCCAGGAAATACGTGTTCTTGGACCGCTTGTCCTCCAACCGTCCCTATCGAGCTTTCAACGTTAAACACTCTGCCGGTGAATCGAAAGTCGAAGGGCTTTCGAACGACTATCGTCGATTTGCGTTCGTTAAAGGTGCGAAAGAATCGAGCGGCAGGAATGGTGATTTTTCCATGGTGGAAAATGGGTTTCGGACTACAATGAGAGCAGGAAAGTATTCGAAGGGGAAAAAGGAAACCGCGGAGCTCGCGGCAGTGCGTGGGTAACCTGGCGCGGACAGTTGGACGAATTGCGAGTGTGTTGCGGTACGGTGCTGCTGGATATCACGGTCGAAAGGTCAGTCGGTGATAAACGAGGTCGTTTGTCTACGCCCCGGATGTAAGAAAATGAAGTTTCCTTCCCGTAAGCATCGCGGTGCTTTGTTTCACCGGACACGAGCTTTATCCCCGGTAAATTACCCCGACTGGAAACGTGCGTAGAGGTAAAGTGGTTACAGCGACCCGTACGCCGCCCAGTGTGATTTATCCGACATCGTTAAACTCGATAGCAGGCCATCGGACGAAATTGATATCGGCCTCGTAAACCGCGTACAACCGCGATTTCGCCGCGATCTCGCCGCGATCTCACCGTCAGTTCCGCTCCATCTTCGTATCGTTGCAATTTACGTTGTTTCGATCGCATCCATCGCGAGGTTGATCGATCGACGTCGAATTCCATCGAATCACGAAACTCGAGATTCTTGCTGGTAGAATCCATTAACGACGATATATTTTCAACTCTTCCTTCGCATGGTCCTTCCACCGTGTTTCTCCCATACTCTCTACGCTATACTTCACTTTGCGTACAAAAAGAATCGAATAAAAATGTAACCTCGAAGATCGAAGGAACGAACAGAACCACAGCGAGGACGTCGTCTAACAATAGCTGGTGGCTTCGAGTCACGTAGATGTCGAGTATCAAGAGTGCGATTGTTTGGAACGAGACAATTTGGGGACGACAAACGACCCATTATTGCGTTGCCTTAAAAAAGGGAATATTGTTCCTAGAACGTACTTATCGTGGAGTAGGAAAAGAAATGGCACCTTCTGGCAAGAGAACTGCGAGGAACCGCGAATCGCTTAACTCGTAACCTCCAAAACGAATGCGTACTCGAATAATTCGGTCGGCTAGTGCTTCGTATTTTGTCATAAAAATTGTTAACAATTACGCGAATTACGATGCAACGACACCGCTGTGTATCGCGAGTCCATATTATTCCAGATTACTTTGCCATGTGACGTTGTTACGACTTGATAGATTTGCCCCCTGTGGATCCTTTTTATTCCGATTGCGACGATTTGGCGATTTTACTTTGCTACTCGAAGCGACGATCGAATGCTTCGTCACACGATATCAACGTATTCCCAACGAATCGATAGAGAAATGGGAATGCTACGTTTTTTAGAGAGAACGAAGAACCAGCGCGATTCGTTAGCCGATGGTTGGTTTCTGGCACTGGACGAAAAAGAGAAGCAGTTTGAGTATGCAAAAGCGAGAAATTATGTAAAGCAGTGGCAGGATTTGACGCGACTAGTCGTATAGAAGCAAACTGGGGTGGTTAGCATGGTGGCGGCAGGAAGGACGGTGCAGACGGAAAGTGAAGAACAGCTAGAGGGTGGTTAAAGAGAAAGAGGGAGAGAGAGAGAGAGAGAGAGGAGGGCCAGCGTCGGAGGATTGTTTTTGCACGGCGGCTTATTCGGCGCGAAACTCTGACGCCACCTTCGTCGCGAGAGCCTTGAATTATCGAGCCACGAACCAGGATTCCGAGGTTGAAACACGTTAAATCTTAAGCTCGCTTAATTCTAGTCGCAGACGCGGAAGCGTTCCGATTCTGACCCGACTGCCGACGCCGGACTATGTAAATTCTTGCCCGAAAATTTTCCTCCACCGATAGCTCGTTCCGCTACGCGAAATGAAATTCCAATTTACGGACATACGAATACTTGTCTCGCGATTAAGTCTCGCGTCGGCATTCCACTTTTTCTTTAATAATCGCTCATCCAAGAGATAGAACATCGCGCATCTGTTTTGTATTTTCATTTTCTTACGCGTTTACGTCGACCTCTGTCAATGGACAAATCGCTTGAACAATACATATTTACTATGCGTATGTCACGGTGGTCCTGGGAATACAGCGATGGGATAATCATATCTCACATACCTTAGCCATCAAAACAATAACTGGGCAGTAACGGCATAGCTATGTCCAGCGATAACCCCTCCACAGGAGCCAAATCCTTGATATAAAAGCCCTCCCAAGTCAGTACTCGATAGTCTAGTTTAGTCCACTCTGTTCTGTATCGTTATTCTGTCAGTTTGTAATAAATTTTTGCAGTAATTATCATAATTGAAGTACCAATCTCTCACCATACGGAACGTGAAATAACCTCGAATCGACGTGACACGTACAATGTCTAATTAATAATAGGATCAAAGTATCCAACTAGTATCGAAGAATCATATACGTTAACGAGGAATTCTTATTTGGATTCTATGATAAAGGTGGAAAGGTCGTTAGGAGTGCAACGACGCATCATAAAATCGAAGCTTTCGAACACAAATTCCAAATGGCTCGTAACCCCCTATTCTTTAGAAAGACAAATTTTCTTTTAGATATGCAACAAATTTTGTTCTGACGAGAATTTTTTTAATAAGTTTATTTAACGTCTTTTTAACGCAGTCTAATTTTTACAGTTAATTTTTACACGAACTAATTTGATTTAATATGATTGAAACGTCGCTTCTTACGATAAAGGTTGAAAGAAGCGTGCCATGAAACGCGCGTCGTCCGAATAATTACGGACAATACTATACGTAAATCATAGATCAAATGATTTTGTAGGTTTAACTGAATTTTTTAAAATCTTAGAAAAGTGACTACTGTGTGGCAATTCTGTACTTGAGTTTTTTGAACAAAGTCGAATTCCAGCGGAGCAGAATCTTTACGACGTGACACTTTTCCGAAACGATTAATCGATTGATGAGATCTTGACGAGAATCGATCATCGCGGCATTAATCGCGTTACCGCATTGCAATACGTAAGTCGAAGCAGTTTATTTCGGAACTCGGTTACACAGAAAAAGGAACGTAGGCATTGCCAGTAGCAGAATCCGGTTCGACCATTTGTAATTTTCCGCTCAATGTAGCATAAGCTTGCTGGCATGATTCAGAGCACTTTTAGTTATTTGCCGAAGCCCGCCAAGAGATGTTTCATTTCGTAGCGAAAGGAAAGTTCCATGAACGGTTGAAAGCGATATCGAGGAGGCGGACAAAGAAACTCCGAGGAAAATTATAATTCACCCCCTTCGATTTCTTCCTACGTAATTCTTTTATCGAAACTTTTCTTAATATAATTCTATCTAACTGTACCTATTGCAATCCGATATTGGAATCTTACATTATTTTCTCTTTTTTTTTTTTTTAATTTTGTTTGCTTCGGTGTCGTTGTAACCATAGTACCATTTATCATCGTTAGGAGCGCAACGATGTATCAGAAAATCGAAGCTTTCAAACACAAATTCCAAATGGCTTATAACCGTTATTCTTTGGGAAGACAATTTCTTTTTTTCTTTTTTAGATATGCAACAAATTCTGTTTTGTCGAGAATTTTTGTAATAAGTTTATTTAACGTCTTTTTAACGGAATCTAATTTTTACAGTTAACTTTTACACGATCTAATTTGATTTAATGTGGTTGAAACGTCGCGTTTCTAAAAATGTTCATTTGAATTCAAGTCTTTCCACTCAGAACTCTTGGATATTTTCCCTGGAATTTAATTACCAGCTGTCGGTTGCCTTCCCTACTTTATTCTCTATTTGTGGAGAAATTGTACAAAATTAAAATGTACTCTGTTCGGAATAAAACGGTAACATCGAGTTTCAGGAATTCCTGGCAATAGATTGAATTACGCAAAATTCCTCTCAATTCTATTTTCAGTAAATCTCTCGATCTCCCATTTCGTTTTCCAACTTAATATTTATACGTTTAATAGAAGAAATCGACGAAGCTTTCCTTACGTTTCTCTTAACGATACTCGCGTAACGTAGATTCGTTAAATTTCACTGGTTAACGATCAAATAAAAAATTTGATAAAGATCCTGATACTCTTCGTATCCAAACGCTTTATCGTTTGTAGTTAGAGTTTTCCCATTTGGAACCGATGCTCGTATCGCGAAGGAACGCGTGGTTGCGAACCGCAACTCTAAACGAAGCTGTTGATTCCTTGCCTCGAAAAGTTTTTCAAATTACCTGGTTCTCGCAAACTTTGTCTTCCGATCGACTTTAAAACGTTACTATCTCGTTTTCACCGACACACCGCCGCACGTTTCGATGTTTCGATATAGAAAATTCACGAAGGATCGAGCCGTATCGTAACCTTGGTCATTCCGGTTCGGAATCAAATATAATCGGAGACAAAATCGGAGCGTAGTTTGCTCGAACGGAACGTTATGGTAAAGCGTAACTCGTCGGAACTCGTGGTCGTTCCGTTTGCATTTCAAAATTTTTCAATCGTCCGGACGCGAAACTCGTTTTGGGTCCATCAACGTGATCGCGCTACCGATCGCGAATAGAAAACGGGATCGGTTGTTTACCGTGTAATTTGCATTGTAAAAGGGAAAGCGGTCAGACGATTTCTCATGAAAACGTCCCATACGAACAACGAAAGGTCGTCGGTGGCACACCATGCCCTCCCGATCCTGCATAATTCAGGTCTCTGTCCCTCGACCGGTCTTCTCTTTCCCTGGTCTGTTCTCCGTTCCTGCCGCGATCTGCAGCCTGGCAGATAAACTCGAGCCAGTATTTTATTGGCTAGTTGACTCACGCCGTTGAAAGTAATTTATGTTTTGAATATGCTAAAACTCCTCTCATAAATATGAAACAAGCGTCACGGTTAGCCTCCGCGAAGATAACGAATTTTACAAACGGTCTCGTCTCCAATAATACCGTTTTTTTCTTCGGCTTCGTTTCGCTTCTTCTTCCATGGTTCTACCGCCGTTGCACAGTCGTTCGCGCTCGTCCGATGATATAAATTTCGCCGGTGGATCGAGCGACGATTATTAATGCTCCGATCGATCACGCGTTCGTCGTGAATTTTGCAACGCGCGAACGGGTCTCGAGCTTCGAATAGCTGTGGTACTTGCGTTTCCGTTAATTTTGAGAATAAGTAAAGCAGAGAGGGACGAGAAAGAGGTAACGAAACGAAGCGACGATTCATCGGTGCGTGGATGGAGAAAACGAAGAAAGATGAATGGCCGTAGTTGGCTTCGCAGGCTGAGGTAATAATTTTTGCTTAGGATCAATGCTCTCTCCGATTTGCGACGTCGGGATACAATCGATGACGAATGCAGGATACGGGTAATCGGATTAAATAAATTGATGGATGGAGTCTGCGGTGGTTTCTAAATCCCAACGGTACGCCTCTGTGATGTACGTTGTAAAATAAATCCGCGAGACGGATTACATTGTGTGCTGCGGTGCCGCGTTACGCGGCACCCGCGGTCTTCCGGTTTGCGTTAATTCTTGGCCGGATCCTGTTTACGAACATCTCCCTGCGATGCTTCCGGTTCTATCTATCGTAATTCGACGTAAACGCCGTTTAGAAACTTCTCTTTTCACAGTCGGTTTCTCGCAAAATGTTCGGATGATGTGACAATTCGTTGCGTGCTATACGTACAAATGATTGATGGATGAAGAAAATTGCCTATTTCGTTGATCAATTTCAAGAAAAGCGCTACGTTGCGTTGGCGACGTCGCTGTTGTCGAGTAAAATTAATGATAAGAAAAGGAGTAGCTGAGCAGTAACTTAATTTGACCGTGCTTTTATAATTATATAGGCTTTTATTCACGAAAATGATTAAGTACAATATTACAATGAAGTAGCGAAGTTAAAATAGTTGTTCGAATCACGGCCAGGACTGTACACAAGACTAGTCTCGTGGTCGAATGCTTGCAGTTTTTATATGTCGCGTTTGTAGGTGTTGAGGGGCAAGGAGAGGATCCTGATTGCCCTACGTAATGGAGAAAATGTAATGTTGGGCCATGTGCAAAGGTCAGGTGAAAGCCTAACGGTTCACTGTCAGACAGTATGGAATGACGTGGATTTGGCTATGGTCGTTGTCACACTGTAACGTTCGCGAATTGGTGACGCGTTCGTTTAAAAAATGGATTAATTTAGAAAACCATGACAAACCGGCGCCAAAAGTTGCACCGTGTGTGAATTTCCCCATAATATAAATACACGTAGTTGCTGCAAGGATGCAACTTGAAATTGACACAATTGCAAGAATAACACGTACGGGTTATGTGCAACGTGTCTAAATCGTCGAGATCGTTTCGAGTTACGCCTCGTGTGTGTTGTAGTACTATAGCATGGCAAAAGAATTTTGATCGCGATCGGCTCGTGTACGTTTTCGTGATAAATGAAATTCGAAAAACCAAGGTTTCGCAATTTCGTACTTTATGTTTGCGGTCTACTAAATCAAAAGTAGGCGCAGCTGGCCGTTACGCGCATGTGTCGTTGACAAAGTCAAAATTCTACAATAAATTATCGTTCGTTCGGTTATGTCTCTCGATGGGCAATCGACAGGAATACGGCAGACTAATCTGACACAGGAAAATCATTTATAGGGAAACAGAAGCACGTTCCAATGCATCGATATAAACGCATCTTATAGAAAATTGTTTCCATCGGGGCAAACTTGTCGCCACGAAGATGTTGCCATCTAATCCTTATCGATAAATTTCTAAAATGTTATCGTTTAACCGGTGCGCTGCATCGAACAAGCAAATCTGCGTTGTCAGGGGAACGTAACTCTGGTGTAATAAGCCCGTATAATATTCGGAATAAACGCAACCGTGTATTTCGCCCGTTTTCATTGCTCCATAAAACACCACTAGGATGTAAGTGCAGTTGCACCGCTAACACGATGCATCCCCACGATAGAACACGTATTATTTCGTTGCGTGGGAAAAGAATTTATCCGCAGCGTAGCATACGCTGTAACATTTCCCGTGACGTATCACGGAACAATGAAAAGCGCAAACAAAGAAAATTATGAAACAAATAACGACGTCGGTGTGTTTGTTGTTTAATTTATCAGTTGTTTGGTTTATCGCGCGAAACGATAAGAAAAGACGATCGAATAATTCCTGTTGGTAATATTTCTAACGCGACATATTACAAAAGACGAAATAAAGAATGAAGAACAGAAAGAGAGAAATAAAAGATTGAAGGTATCAAGGGATAATCCATTAGATGTTTTTTACGATCGCGCTGGATGTCGAATCGATTCATCACGCGTGTCCAATGGAATATCGGTGCACATGTTATTCCATACAATACTTGCTGCGTGTTCATCAGAGCGCAGTGAAAAGCCGAGGTAACTATAGATTTATACGCCTTACACGAATATCCATCATTGGTCTTTTTTAATATATCCGTCGGATGTTCGACGGGTCTACATATCGTTGTTCGTGATACGAATTCCGCACCTGTGTAACGACCCTCGCTGGTTGACCGCGACTATGCAGCCCGTGATAATCCAACGTCCTCCGCAACATTGTTTTCCACTGTATACGTTTACCATTATACGAAATGTTCAAAGCGGACTATAACCCGAAAAGAGACGAATCTGCGTGGAAAGATAAGCCGGTTTTGCTACCAAGCTCTATTTCCAAAGAAATTGACGTTGAAGGTTGAACAAATCGTAATAAAACGAATCTTGTCCGTCTTTGTCTTTTTCCATGCAATGGATATCCTTCGTTTCTGCTTTTTAATCTTTTCAAACGCATCAACGACGCATTGGACGACGAAGATTTAACTCGTCTGATCAAAAAATTTTTTTTTCTCAGCGGAAAAGCGCTGTCTCTACAAAGTTGTGCGTATAATCCCGCAGACGAGAAGCCGGCAATGTTTTTCGTAAGACGGTTACGAAGATCTACGAACGTTGTAAATCTTCGTCCATTTTAGCCTCTCGACTTTCTTTTCCACGCTTGTACATTGTTACCGAGAAGAAACGGCGTGTTGATAAGATTGCGAGACTGGCGAAAGTTCTTGCAGTTGGCAAAATTCGCCTGTACGTCCAGCGTCCTGGCGTTTGCCATTCTCGATGTTTGCCATATTTCCGTATCTCCTTTGAATTATTTTCGAAAACCGATGCTGCTGAACGTCCTTTTTATAATTTCGTCACGCACCCCATGCTTGCGTCACGTAAGAGACGCGAAAAATCACGAAATTGACAGATCATCGATGATCTCCTCGCAGTTCGAACGTTTCACGAATAAGGTAAAGAGTTGAACTTTAAATATAGTGAGTGACGGTTCAAAGTGTTAGAACAGAGAGTGTCGAGAGCTGATTTTAGGAAGGTTTATATACTAGGTTGTCCGAAAAGTTTCTTTCATTTTCCGTCTTATATTATTTTATCGAATTACGTATTTTGTTCTACCAAGATGAAGATTGCGTTCGACAGATTAGATATCATGTTTGTATAAAGTTGCGTTGTTGTAAAAGACGAGTCTGTAAAAGAAAGACACTTTTCGGACAACCTAATGCTTATGGGTTTGGCTCCTATGGAGAGGGTATCGCCAGAGGTGTTGTCACCAGGGCCCAGGTCAGAGATGACCATGCTGTTACTGTTTTCTGACACTGGAACAATCTCATCGTTGTTGTTTGGATGGCCTGTGGGATGTTCGTTAGACCCCCTTGGTTTTTATGGCTCTGTGACATTTGCTTCGTCGTTACATCTCGTATCTTGATACGACTCTAAGCGCTTTAGTCGGGTTAATTCATTGTGAAACTGGATTTTCCGTTACGTGACTGGATTGCACTTCACGGGCGTAAACGTCGATACAATAATAAGCGTTCGAGAACTATTGAAAGTATTTCTTTCCGTTGGCATCTCTTCTGCAACTTATGCAAACTTATGCATAAGTTTCCAGCACGTAATCCTCTCGTATGATCACTTTACTAAATAATTACGCGGTATAACTTGCTCCTATTCTTTGCAAGTAAACTACCAGTCACAAGTATTTGAACAGCTAATGCAGTTTAATCGGGCGATTTATATTTTTGCTACATTTTCCAAGTTATAATAAACGGACGGCTCTGCGCTGTTAATACCAGAACTGCGAACAAATGTCCTGCCAAGTTCAAACTAAAACAAGAAGCATTTCCGTGCATCGCTGCAACTTCGTGTTTATCTATAATGAATGGTTGACGCTTCGCAAAATCTATGTACATAAACCAGAATGTAGCTACAAACATTGAACAGACGTAGTTTTAGAACGGTTAAAGTCATTGAACTCAAATGTCTGCGCGGAATCAATTTTCAGCCAACTTCAGATACACATATGTCGAGTTCTCGTTGGGGTTAGGGGCGTGTAACGAATCTTCGTTTGGATTAGCCATTGTTGTTATACGATACGCATGATATTTACTGGTACAAATATGATTAGTGGCGATTAGATACACGAGATGCTAATAACAATGATCTTAGGTTCAATAACGAATCCACGGTCGACGAGATAGCAAATGCGTTTTCTTCCAAAGGCCAAGTCGAACTGAACTTACTTGTCCGCGATTCAAGTGTAACTCAACTTACTTGTCCACGGTACAAGTAGAACTCAACCAACTCTGTCAGTCCAAGTGGAACTGCACTTACATACTCTGTACCTCTCTGTATCTCTCGGATCAACTGTATTTTTAGGGAGAGCTATGCAACTACTCAGTACCTCTGTTAGATAAAAACGTCCACCCTGTGACCGTGGCTACGTTTAGCGACCAGTTGTGTCACTCCGAGACCAAGCCTACTGTCATAAATCTCGGGCAAACGTAATCGGATTAAATCATAAACGACTACTTCTAAGCTTTATTATTTATGTACAGCTATAATAAGAAGTCTAGACTAAAGTATCGGGGATCTTCCCAAAAATATCAAAAGAAAGGCCCCGATGTTCTTTCATCTCCGACATATATATATATAGGTATATCCCTTTGTCATTTATTACAAACTATTAACGTTTCGTTTGTACAAAACCCACTATTTAGCAGGCACCATTTATTATGCGTGTACGATTACTTGAGACGAAGTCAGAGGTTAAAATTAAAGTCGTTGAAATTGTACAAATTAGCAAAATCAATTTACAAATTACAAATTGTAAAGCTTCGACGGAGGTACAAAATGATGCAAGATGATTGGATAGAGAATTGTTTTGGCGAATGTCGTACAAGGCGGTTATTTTAACGGAATATTTTCTCGAGAGTCTATCCGCCGCGTTTATACGTGGGTTATCTACAATCCATTCTGATAGCGAGCGTTTCTCCTGGACCATAGCTTAATAATATTCGAAGAGCGTACGATTTCGAAGGTACGAGCCGCTCGATGAAATAAACAAAATCGTTCTTTAGCCGACTACAGCTTAATTCGTACGGTTTAATTATCCGGCATAGATCGTACGTTGTTGAAATATCGTCGTTTCGCCGTGAGCGATTTTCATTTCGTGTTAATCACAAGCTCGGCCAGTCTTTGCTTTAGTTGAATCGTTATTCAGGGGAATCGATAAACGTCGGTTATTGAGCGACGAGCAATTTCGCTTAGCAAACCAACAAGTGAATCCGCGAACGATGAAATAGAAGTCTGAGTAGATTGATTTTTCCCTGGAGCGTAGTCGGGCGAATCGGCTGAATCATTTTTACATCGAAGACGATTTCATCGATGCGAGAAACTATCGATTCTTATTCGAAATATACCGAGATGAAATTAAACAACCCGTATTCGTGTACGTATATGCGTTGGAACAATACAACGTGTACGTGGAGCGATTCTTACGGTTGTTGTACGACGTATCAGAATAAGCCATCTGGTGAAAATATATAGAGTGGCGTATTACGCTATAATATCCTTTTTCCCGACGAATCTGTCTTTGCCACGACGACCGTGTAGTACAATGGCAAACGCGACGTCACTGCGATGTCAGGTGCACTCTCTGGATTTTATCTGTTTTTCAGATCACCCATTGTCCTTTCTTTCTCTGATCATAAGGAACGAAGAAGGATAAAAAGATATTAAATTCGATGTAAAGCACGGACGAGTTCTGTTTTCGACGTGAAATTAGCCCAAATAAACCGGTTCACGGAACGAAGTAAATCGTACTCGTTAGCGATAAATGGTTTAACGTAACAAATTCGTGTAATGCAACCTCGACTGTGATTTTATTAGAAAATGATACTATTTTAATGACTGTGCGTGGTTAAATGCAAATCAATGGAATAGGTTCGGTAATGAACACAGCTCGTTTCAAATTTGCTTCGTTACTTTGATGTTTGGAGAGCGACCGAGCGAAGAGCGATTTTGGGCAGAATTTTATTGACAAACTCGAATCGGATGAATGCCGGTTGCGGCAAGTCGACGTGAAACGATTTCGCGTATTGTAAAAATGTATATACCACGCTTGTGATTACTTTGTGCATTCATTTATTAACTTGAATGGGCTATTCTTCGGCGTTGATGGGTTTACGGATACGCTTGTAGCGGATGAAAGATTAAAAACGAAAGCCCGGTTGGTGAAACGATTTCATCGTACCGCCAGTACAGCGTATAAAATTCAACCGAGCTTATTGCGATCGTTTGAACGGTTGAATAGGCTTTTCAGTCATTCGTACGCAATCCGTAATTGAGTTCGTACATTTCAACGAAGAATATGTAGATACGTTGGATATACGCGGTACAGCTCGTATCGAATACGGTTCTGATTAATTTTAGGACCGGCCGTCTGTCTATCAGTTTTCACACCACGGTACCTACAACTCCCATCGTCTCCTCTAGGTACAGATCCGCTAAATATTTACTTTAGGAACCGGTGACGGTTTCGACGAAGCCAACCTGTACATTTATCGATTCCCGTTCGGCGCCTGGATGTCAACTCAGATTAATTGATCAACCGGGCAAAGAGGAGGACCACGCCGTTTGCTAGAGACGTTGTTAGGGTCTTCTAAATTCGACCTCGTCTCCTAACCACCTTCTCTCTCTCTCTCTCTCTCTCTCTCTCTCTCTCTCTCTCTCTGTCCTTCATCCCTTCGGACCTCGACGTCGTTGACCGAACGTCGTTCACCGACGAGAACGCTGCAACATTGTAGCAACTTCCGGCGAATTTGCACATTGCCAGGACGGTTCGGTCGGTGAATAGCAGTTTGCGAACATCGCAACGCGGAGATTCGCGACTGTCGAGCTAATGTATTGGATTTTCTCGGTGCGCTTGGAAATCGAAAGCATTTCTCGCTCTCGAAAAGCAGAAAGTAATTAACTTTGATAGATGTCACGAACTGAGAGGCTGACGTGTGAAGCAGGACATGCATCTTGTATCCAATCTACCTGGCGCACTCCTCAGGGATCGTGTAATATATATTGCAGAATTTAATTAAAGCTGTCGTACCTGCGCGCCTTGGTTAACTGGCATCAACGTCAGTTTTAGGCATTAATCGGGTGTCACGAGTGCATTAGAACGTATCGGTAGACCGATTAATTTATGGATGAAAGAAACGGAGAATCGCTGGATAGGGGATCGATCTCGATTCTAATATTGCGATAGCGGCGCTTGTTTCTGACGTTAACAGCGGTTAATAGGAGGATTGTCTTTCTAACGTTGAAATCCTCCCATTCTTTGTGTGTCTCGTTTAAAAGTGGACGGAGACAAAGAGTTTGTATTTTAACAAGTTCGAAAATCCTAAGAAATTTGATTTTTCGTTACCTGAGAAATGAAAAATCAAACATTCTCACGGAGAACGTCATCGTCACGTTGCGCACCAATTGCAAACCGTAATTTGCAATGTGTTTAACGTTTCGTACTCTTGCAACGTACAGAGTAAATTATTCGTCGAATCGGTGGAAATGTGTGAAAAAATTCACTTTGGGCAGGATCTTCGAGGTTGAATTTCTTTCATCGCATCGCATTATAGCACTCGTCGCGAGAAACAAAAATCGCGAAAGAACCGTAACAGATGTGTCGTTGGTTCTTAAACTGATTTTATTTATTATGCTGCGACGATATATTACAAATAGAAAACAATATCACGACTCTGCCTCCTTCTCTCCCGAAGTCATGACAGATACTTTTTTCACACCTTGTACATACGCATAATCGAGTAACAAGTATCGTTCCGTGGAAACTGTTTACCAATGCAAATTGTCAAGTTCGACGACAAGGGTTCGGTCTTTTGTCTTGGCCCGTTTTGTCTTGGATCTTTCGCAATATCTTTTATCGTTTTCCAGATACTCGACGAGAAAGAAAATTTTAAACGTTGTTAAAGGCGTGATTTCACCCTTTGAAGCTCACCACAGCACGGAGAAAAAGATAAGATTGCGCGAACTATCCCGCTTGTACACAAAGTTTGCCAGTTTCTAAAATTTCCCGGTTACCTAACTTTCCTTGACAGTTATCAAATTTCGTCTCAAACTAACCTCTACTTTTCACTAAAAATTTTATTGCGCTAACTTTTTCCTTTTTCTCTCTTCCGTTGCTGCTCGGTAGGTAATTTAATTCTCAGTTTCGAACCTCTACCCTTTCATCGCGATATTTCGGCTTACCTCGGCTAAGCGAATGGTCGCGAACGTTTTGCTTGGCTTTTGCAGAATGTTCGACGCGTTAAACAAATTCCCTTCGCAGAAATATTTTCGCGACATCCCAGCGATGAAAGCATTTTCGTTCGGAAGTTGTTGGAATTCCACGAGCGACACTTTCCTCTTTCGTTTGTTCCATTTTCTCGATAATTCGCCGGTATCGTGAAGTGGTTGGCGCCGATGGTTTTCTTCGTCCCTAGTTTCCCTTTTTATCGTCGCAAATCGACGAACGTTCGTCCTTTTTTAATCGTGTTTTATCACGGTAATACACACGGATAGCTGATAATCGCGAGCTAGCTAACGTGTATCGACGGTCAATTTTCAAGCAATGCAGCTCTCGTCGAAGAATAATATTTATCGGCGGATATTGAATCACGGCCGACACATACATTCCGCATTAATGCACGGTGCCCGGTGAAAATATTTCGACGATGTAATCGGATTGCCTGATAAATTGCACCGACAGATCCGTTTCGAGTTGGTGCTTCCAAGGTATTATTTACTTTCGCACAACGACTCCTACAACCATTTATTAAATCCTTGTTTCCGTATCGCGTAGCACTCGAATTCGTTGTATCGTAAACACTCGTTTTGGTTACCATTCTGTAATTGACTTTGCGATTAAGGCTGTATCGTTAGAAAATAATAATAAGCAAAAGAAACACAGCGGAATAACAACGATGATAATAATAATGATAATAATAATAATAATAATAATATCAATTCAGTTCACGATTACACGTAGAAGAGATGATATCGCCATTCTCCGAAAGAAGATACGTAATGTACATCGACGTGCTTTAGATTAAAAAAAAAAAAAAAAAAATAAAAAGGAGAGAGAAGTAGCGCAACGGTCGCTCTTGTTTTTCGCGTTCCATTTTCGTCTCGGTGGTAACGAACCCTTAACGGAGTATTCCACGGGATTCGGGCAATAGATGGGCTGGTGTTGCTGGCGCGATAAAAGTAATGCCCAAACGCGTTGTAAACAGCGCGTAAATGAAAAAGATACGAGACGGTAGTTGGATAGTTAGAGGAGCCTCTTACTTTGCTCTCTGTTCCAACCCCGGTGCCGCGTAAACTCTCATAAACTCATAAAGTTTTCCTCGTACGTCTCGCCCTCTGCGTTTCTCCTATGTGTCGGTGGTCCGCTTCCTTTCTAGCTTATCCTCGTGCCCTTGCTCTTCGTCAAGCCGCTTTCGTCCATCCCGTTCCTTCGTTTATACGGCAGTTTGGTTTGGCTCGTAGCAAGGGACAGTTTGTTCGACTAGAAATAAAGGTTGCGAGGCAAAGGGATAGTCGCAGAATGCAGCAGCGACTATTGGCCTCGTCTGTCAGCTCGATCGGCATCGAAAAGCCTCGTTCCCTCGTTTATCGATGAAATGCACGCGTAAATACCACGATCGGCAATCGTGGCACGACACGGCGGTGGAAATATTCTTGAAATATCAGTCGTACGAAACAGAGGGCCGCTAGAGAATAGAAATTGCTGGGAAAAAGGGGCATTAAATTGGAAGCCAATAAATCGGACGGTCGTGTTCGAAGTGGAAAAATCCAGCAGCTAGGTCGGAAGCTCGTTAATTCGGAATACCGTTGTTCGACGGTGAGCACGAAGAAGGAAGAAAACGCAGCCTGGCTACGTCCGACCTAATGAAAAAGTTAATTGGCTTGTGTTCGCGAAATGGCCGATCGCGTCGCGATACCCAACTATTACGTTGCATCGTTTTGTAGGTATCTGGTAAAGCTTCTTCGTAATCGAGTACATCGAGGTCGATTATGTCGAAAGAGCCTGTTCTGTTCTGTCGACGATGTTCGACGATGAAGAAGTCTTGCGCTATCATCCACTGCGATCAATTTGCCTGACCTACTTTGAAAGTCAGTCGGTTCGAAGATCTAGCCGAACGTATTTACCAAACGCCGTTCGAATCGATCGCTTCAAGACGAAATATTTCGGAAAATGTAGGAAGCAAAGAGCCGAGGCGATCTCTTTGCTTGGCTAGCGTCAGCGATAAAGATTAATCGTAGCTGGTAGCGTTTTTAAACGACGCGACGTTAAACCTCCGCTCGCGATACCGTCCTCCAAATTATCGACGCAATTTCGTGGCGGACGAGAGAGATTCATAAAAATATACGAGTCCTATTTGCGATACCATTCCCTGATTAAGCTCGTTAATTCGGCAGTGGTTCGAGGATTTTGCCTGGCACGGAAAGTTCTGGCAAAAGTCAGAGAGTCGGGGATGCTATGGAGGACCGCGTTTACCAAAATGGGAACGAAAACGTTAATTGAGCCACGAAGCTTGCCAGATGAGAGACGAGGAAATGGTGAGCATAGCGTGGCGAATTAAGTTCGCGTGTAATTCTGTCCATTGTTTTGGACCCAGTCGACAGACCGTTTTTTTTATTTTTAGATCGCCTATTCTTCTGTTTCTCATCGGCGCGTACTGTAAACGCGTGCATTCTATCAGTTCACTCTTTGTCTCTCTCTCTTTGTTCTCTCGCGAAACGTGATTTCAATCCGTTTACCCGTGTTACGATTGGCACGCAAAGTAGATCTGTCGTGTTCGAAGGATGTCCAGGGAAAGCTGCAGCTTCGAGCCACTAGTAACTGTTTTCTGATCAATTTCGAGACGCGCTGTTCAGCATAGAAATGGGTAACAGTATGCATTGTTAGACCTCGATGGTATTCACGTTCTATAGTGCACGGTTCGTCGCGAGGTTCTTTGTCCGGCGACAAAAACCACGATTGGAAATCGAAATCGAGAGGGCTATCGGTAAAACGGAAAAGAGCGAAGCAGCCAAGTAGCGAGAACGTCACGAGGTAATATCCGCCAACTAAAGGGAAAATATAACGGGTGTATAACGATCGGTCATCGATGTCTTTCAAAGAGAAGCGAGTGTACGCAGACTTCTACCTCGTAACGCTCGCAATTTTTGATCTACGATTTGCGATTTTCGTCTCGTTTGTTTTATCCTTTCATCCGATGGTGTCATTCCATCCACGAGTTTCTTTCTCTAGCGCGTTAATCGTCGCCACGCCCTGTTTCCTTCGTAACGCGATTAGTACAGGTGTTACGAATATTCGAGATCTGGCGATCGTCGAACGTTTCGAACGATTTGCCTCGCTCTTTTCATCGATGTTGTTTTACCGGTTTATCGCTATGCAAAGCTATCAATTTGAACGTAAAAATCGTCGATCGTAGGTTGGCTTTTAAATCAACTCCGACGTCGTCGAAAAAAAGAGACGAATTTTTTTGCCGCGTACCTTTCGCGCGCAATCGCAAACAATGCTTTGTTTCGAATATCCGGCGCTTGGCCTTTTTTGTTATCGAGTGTACTTACATACGCGGTCGGCGAGCGCCCCACGCCGTACGATAGAAATGGAATCAGGGAATTTTTCTGTTTGACGAGCGCAACGATCGGAAATCGATGTGGAGGGATGGATCGTCGATATCGCAGAAAGTAGCATAGTCGAGTACAATAAACGCTATCTCGTTCTCTAATAGTAACGATTGCGAGTAGAACGCAGGACGTTGATCGATGTAGATGGCGTCGTATCGGGTTCGATACAGATTTCGGTTAAAGTACGTCGTAGGAATTGCTGGTTGACACTTTGACTGCCACGTGGGTCATATGACGCCACGGTGGACATTGGTGATCCGAGAGCTTGAACTTCTTACAATTGTAAAAATTGTCTGAAAATTGACAGTTAGGGCATTTGGAATATAACCGATAAATAGAAGATACTTTGAAATAAAAAGTACCCCACTGAACGATTAAACATTTTTATTAGAACGTCGATAAAAAAAAAATGAGAACAAATCTTGCATCTAACGGTGCACTGTGTTTGCATCCATACCTTTGAGGGGTAATCTACGAATATTGTTATAAACACAGCTTAGAAAATAATCGTAAACGCTGCCTTATAATCGTATAATTGAAGTTAGAAGCGCGAACATACCTTACTATTATATATAGAACGAGCAAATACCGTTTACTAATATCTTCTACACGTTTCAACGATATATTCTGCACGTTTTGCTTACGACGAAATAACGAACGCGAATGATTTGTTGAAATAAACGAAGTCTTCTTGTGATATGTCGCTATCAACTGTTACCAAGGCGTCACCGTGATCACCTATGACCACCAATAAAATAAACGGTTCATTGGGAAAGAATATTGTCTTACATCGTCAATTTATTATTATTTTGCCATTATATGCTTTGAATAATAAAAATACTCCCGTGGCGTCCTGAGCGAAACGTGTGATTTCGGCGTGGCAGTCAAAGCGTTAAGTATCGCGTCCATCGAAAGTGCAACGTGTTTCCGGACCTATCTCACGTTCGTTTTTATTTTATATCTTACCGTACCACGAATTACAACCTACGACGCGCGATGCTTTGAAAAGGAAAAAATCTTCTCGAACGATCCGATACTCGCGAAGCGTATAAGAGCGTGTCTTGCAAATAACGAGCTTGGATACGATCCGATCAACGATTGTCATTACCGTCGTGATTAGAGCGGAAAATTGTAACTTTGTTACAGCGGTATTTATCCTTAATTGGAGTAAACCGGTAGAGAAATATTCATTGAGACGTACGCGCGTTCGCAGCTATATAGGTAATTAAAATTACAGACAGTGGATGCGCGAACGCGAATAGAGTCGGCATTTCGCACGCGCGAATCGTCACGGTTTTCGCTCGAGGGGTTGCCGAGTGTCCGTTACATTGTGCGAAGCCAGTGTCTCGGGCGCCATCACGTGGCAAACGAAGGAAGAAAGGAAGGAAGTCTATCGGCGTTCCATTTGGCAGAATCAAGCTCAAAGTAGTAGAATCGCGCATACGCTCGTACCGTCCGTTTAAATAAAGAAAAAGGAAAGAAATTCGAGGAGAAAGAGGAAAGGAAATGTGGCGATTCGAGCGGATAGAAAGAAAGGGAAGAATGGCGCGGAGAGAATAGCACGGAGCGTTTCCAAAATGTCAAAGGAAAGCGAAGACACGCTAGAAAGAGCTTTTCATTCTGTTTGCTTGCTCGTGAGCAGTGTCACTCGCATGCTCGTGCAACATGCAGTGCTGCTAGTCGCTTACCCGTCCGTCTGACCGAACCTCTCGTTCCTGCCTTTCATTTCCACCGACGCGGCGTCTTCTCGGCTTTGGAACGACCGCGTTTCACCCAGCAATCATGCATAAAATAAGCGTTTGCGTTTCTACCTCGAGCTTGACATCCAAGAACCGTTTCATGACCGTGTATAGTCGGTCGTTAGTACGATCATTTTCATTCGCGCGAAATGTATTCTCATGCTTTGGCTGTTAATACTTTAAATGGGTTATACCCTCAGGTGGTGTAAGATTCGTACGGTTATCCTCAATTCCTAAGTGCAGTTTCAATTTAATACGTTGTCGGATTTCTAGAGATACATTTGTACATCGACATCTTCGTTTCGTTTCTTATGCACGAGTTTCTTTAAAATACCGAGAAGATATTTACGTCGTAGCACAGTCGTTATTATATCCTCATATATTATAATCATATCTGTAATTGTTGAGGTTGACTGACAGAGGAACGAGTGGATGAATTTGTAATAGAAAAATATATTTAAATAAATAAAGGTATAAGAATAAGTACAGGTATAGTGTGTGCTGATTCAGATCCTCGCTCTTACGATGTTATGATACAATAGGAAGAAGTTACGATAGGGAGCACGTTCGTATATTTATATCGTAGCAAAGGACATTACCAGAAAGTTAAGCTTGTAGCTCTTTGGTTTCTAGACCTTGTAACCCAAAACAAAATTTATATTCAAGGGCACAATAATACGAACCCCTCGTTATTTCGAACCTTTTGTTTGTTTCACTAAATTCTGTTCTCTTCGTAACAGCGGTGTCAGTGTAACAACGGATATACGAACGAAAAGACGTAGAGTTTTTCTTGAAGTAATTGCTTCAACAGTAACGAACACATAAAGATAAATAACGTAAAGTACATGACTGTTTTTTATTGCAAACAGCTATCCTTTATTTTTCACAGTTCCTTACATACATTTCCATTGCATTTTTCAGCAAATTTAAAATATTGGTGATTTCGTAAATAGCAAGTCGAACCTTTGATTCTTTACTCTTGCTGTTTCGTAGACAGCTTTCCGATAACACACCTTCTTTTTCTTGCAATTGGCACGGCTGTTGCTCTCTTCGTTTCGTTCATAAATTTTATCCACGCAACAAGTATAACCTTTTTTACGTGGTTCTGTTAATTCCTGAATTAATTCTCGCGGTAAAATACGATTAAATCATTTTGGAAATTCACGGCACGCCTCATTGTGAATCTAAATTTACTTCGAAATTCCCAGAGATACGTAGATTTCTTTGGTGATATCTAAATTGCGAAAACAATTTTCACGCTGCGAACTGAATGCACAATGAAACCGCAATAGCCTCGAAAGTTCAACTACGTAATTGTTTTATTTAACGTGTTTCAGAAAATTTGCAGATGGTACTTGATTCTGCGTCACTATGTGAAAAACATGATGAGATGATACAAAATTACGTAAATCTTCAAATATTAAACAAAGTTGAATTTCATTGTCCATTGCTTTAGCATCTTTCGTTAAGGAAGGGGGCAAATACACGAGAATCTCTAAATATATTCCCTTTAGCGCGTATCCTGGCAAACTAAGAGATCCCAAGTCTGTGTACAACTATTTGGTACCCGCACTGTGTTAGTTTAAGGTTTGGGAGAAATATCGTCTCGATATAGCTGCAATATTTATTACGATGCAAGCAGCGACACAGCAGAGCTACGCAAACACGACGATAGTCGAACTGCTGCATGTGTCCTCTTTCGAACCGTTCTCCAGCTCGTGAAGTCTCTCGAGGGAGATCTCTTCGATAATTCCGGTGATTCGAGGGTCAACGGAGCTTACAAGAAGACGCGATAAGTGAAGTCGCTCTCAACCCAGTTGAGAAGTTTCCGCGACCGTGGCACACGCGCAGCTGACTTACAATTTGCGCGAGTCCCGTTTAAGGAGCGTGAGATATCCGTTTCCGCGAAAGTGAATTGATTAATTAATCCCGTGATAAAGCGGCGCCGAGTTACTGTTCGCGAATTATTTCTCCAACCGCAGTTCTCTCTCTCTCTCTCTCTTTCTCTGCGGTAATTCGTCGCGACACGTTCTCCGAGTTTTTGCGGAACGACGATTTCCAACGCAATACGTTCGTTCTTCGAGATCTCAAAGAACTCGGAACTCGGAACTCGAAACTCGTACGCGCTTCTCTATACAAGACGCGAACCTTCGTACGTGAATTGATTCCACAAACGAATTCATCCGGCGTTTCAATGCTCGAGAACGTTTGTCCTTCTCGTCCCCGTGCGTTCCTTCTTGCCCGGTTAGTTTGCTCATCGAAATTGGCTCGATGACCCGGTTTCGCGACACAGAAACGGAATTCGCGTTAATGCGAACGTTTGACCTTTGCTTGGTCCCCTAATATAAATAGGAGCAAATAGTTTGAGAAGTATGCGAGGCAAAGACGCAATGGATACAAGGGGTAAAACGTCGTTCTAATTCCCGCGTGCTGTGTTAGCGGTTAAACGCACGATTTGTTTGCCAATTATCGTAGGAATCCGGTGATGGAGGAATCGACGTGGATACGTCTGTGTACACCTGCGGTGCCTGCAACAGGACACCACGGCTAGCTAAGCTAGCTCTTTGGCGTCCGAAAGGCTGAATTGAACGGGCGCGCGAGGGAGTGCCGGTCGTGGCAAGAGGAGCTTGAACCGGGAAATTAGCTGTTCCCACGATAAATTGGAGTTTCTGATTTTCGTTTTGCGGTCGTCAACGTCACGTCCCCAGTGGCCATCTCTTCCAACCACCCCGTCCCTCCCTTTCTTTCTCTCTCTCTCTCTCTCTCTTTCTCTCTCTCTTCTGTCCATCCTCTTACACGTTCTCTGCACCCTCCGCTATCCTCCAGTGCCCTCTCCACCTTCCAAAGCGGGCACTGCACGCTCCACCACCGACCTATTTACCAATTTCTGATAAATTGAGTTTCGTCCTCCGTATTCCCTTTCTGTCCGTATCAGATCCGCTTTCTCTGTATATCCGTGGCAGCGGATCCGTGGCTGTTTGGATCGACCAGTCGAACGGACATGCACACTGCTAGAGAATCAAACCCGTTGCCGGATGACGCACGCTCCTCTCTCCACCTCTCTGTCACTGCAGCAAATGCCTGCCGTTTTCCATTTATGCTGGAATAACGTGCTTTAAACGAATCTTTCCCGAGCGATATTTAGCCGCTCCGCCGAGTAATATTATTAGTTGACACGATAACCTTTCATTGGTTTCGGGCTCAAGTTGCGAGCAAAATAGGATTCCATTTTTTGCTCAAGTTTATTCGATTCGATGCGAGACAAGGGCGCATCGTGATCTCGTTCGTTCCTCCTGTTTCACCGTTACGACGTATCGGTTAGAAAATTCAATTTTCGGCGCTCGCTTTGCCCTTGTACGCCGATCGTATTACTGGAAATAAAACGCTGTCCAACCGTTTTGTATCTGATTTGTTCTCTTATCGTTTCTTCGTAGCTGGCCCGAGTCTCGAACAAACAGTCGTTCGTAGTTTTTGGTGTCCGAACGTAGCACGTTTTCGTTGAAAACCATCGAAACTGTCGTTCGCGAAATTTTCGAATGTCACGCTTGACAGAACGATATATCGTTTCAGTTCGTGTCCGGAGGGAAGAGACGCAGAAAGTGGCGGGATTAGTAAAGAGAGCGGTGAGTTTACCTTTCACAGAGAATCCAATTTTCGTGATGCCTGCAGGAGTAAAAAAAAAAAAAAAATCGCGCGGCACGTGCAACATACGCGAACAACGTCACGCGCGCCATTCCTTTCTCACCGATTGGCGCGATCTCGGCGGAAATATCGACGGTTTCGAAACGATCGAACTCGTCAGTCGGAGATTTTTCCTGGCTCGACGATTCTCGTCGTTGAAAAAGAGGCAGCGGCTGGTGAATATTCACGGTATACAACTTATTGGCAATATCGGCGAATTGGTTATTGGTGCCGACGAAAATGCAATTTTAGGCACAAGCTTGGATAGCTAGTTGGCGATTTTATCCAAGTCCGTGATCGCACCAGCATGCTTATCCGTTCCACGCATTCGATCGGTATCTTTTGTCGGAACAGACTCCCGCCGCGTGTCGGTTTAATTTCGCGCGATCTTGATAAGCTTGCCGCTGCATGTTTTACGCTCGCCGTCCCAACAGCTTCATAATTTATACGACTTGGTAAAATTACTCGCGTTTGAAATTTGCCGACGTTCGGAAAAATTCTATCGCGAACGGTATTTTCATCAAAATCTCGAAGTTACGAGACCTCTGCGGTATTTACGATAGGAAAATGAATACAAATTTTGTGTGTCGTACAGTAGCTACAAAAATTATTGGCACGTCGTTGTATCTGTTTGTTATAAAATCTACCTGTTAGTTAATTAGATATGAGGTGTTCGTGGATGAAGGTGCTGAGGTGATTATGTGAGTTGTGGTTGATATTGAAGAAACACTCGAGTATGTTTAACAACAATTAATTTTATTAATGATTAACAAGAAAAGGCGGTAAACGAGATAACACTTAACAGTCGGTGGTCTTGTTTCGCACGAGAGACGTTACGCACTTCGCAGCTCGGAACCGAATGAATCTTTTCGAGAGAACCAACGGACTCTTTCCTCCGATGCCCATCGATATCCCCATTAGCGCGTGTTTATTATATGTGCCGCGGCGGTTGCCGCATAAGCGTTCTTCCGAGGATTCGGCGGCAGAAGCATAGGGATATCAATGGTCCCTTGGGCACGTCGATGTAGCCTTTTGGCAGCCTAACGCTTTGTATCGCGAAGCCGACGGAAAGTTCCGTGGCGGGTGCCGCCACAGTGTCAACAAGAAACTATACTCAGAACGTTCAACAGTAACAATTAATTTATTAACGTTTAGCAAAATAACAGTCAACAAAATAACAATTAACAGTCAATGTCGATTAACGAGCAACAAGTAACAATTAACATGCATCGATCAACGGTTTGGTTTCGCACTGACACGGGAGACGTTACGTACTTCGCAGCCCGGAGCGGAACGAATCTTTGTCCGAGAACAAACGGATTCTTCCCTTAGTTCCCCATCGATATCACCGCTGGCACGCGTTTATTAGATGTGCCGCGGTGGTTGCCGCATATGCGTTCTTCCGAGGATTCAAGAGAAGAAGCATAGGGATATCGATGGTACATTGGGCACGTCGACGTTGCGCTTTGGCGGCGTAGCGCTTTGTATCGCGAAGCCGACGGAAAACCCCATGGCGGGTGTCGCTGTCACGGTGGTCCTGGGAATACAGCGATGGGATAATCATATCTCACATACCTTAGCCATCAAAACAATAACTGAGCAGTAACGGCATAGCTATGTCCAGCGATAACCCCTCCACAGGAGCCAAATCCTTGATATAAAAGCCCTCCCAAGTCAATACTCGATAGTCTAGTCTAGTCCACTCTGTTCTGTATCGTTACTCTGTCAGTTTGTAATAAATTTTTGCAATAATTATCATAATTGAAGTACCAATCTCTCACCTTACGTGCGGAACGTAAAATAACTTCGAACCGACGTGACACCGCCACAGATATACGAAATTTTGGTATAATTGACTCCCGTATGACTACAAAAAGAATAAAAGTATAGAAATAGAAAAGAACGAATACTGCAAGTATAGAGTATAAAAGAATATTATAGAAGAATGAAATGTATAGAATCTGATAGAAAAAAAAAAAAGAAAAGAAAGAAAGATTCGCTAGAAAACAAAGGCACGCTTTAATAATTTTTCCAGTCATTGCACGGATTTTTGCTCCTGAATCCATTATCTGTCGATGTTTCATTAACGCAATATTGCCACTCGCAGTTGATAACAATGATCGACTAGACTGGATTTTTCCCTTATACTTTCCAGAAATTACTAGCCTCCATTCGGAAGCCATACTCGAATATAGGGAAACTCGATGCAGCAAATTCAATGCGGGAAACCTTTGAAATAGCCGGTGTACATACGCGAAACGCGAAATTCCTGCAGGACCGCATCATTCAATTTAACGCGGTATATCAGGACCCGATGATTTAATGTGCCCCAATACATTAATATATTGACAACCAGCTCGATTAAGGAAAATTGAATTCCCCCGGCGCTGGCTTAATTTCACGTCAACGGTTACAATGAATGCGACTCAGAGATTATGCAGCCGACAATTTCTATCGGTGATAAAATTCAAATTCGCGGTAATTCCACGCCAGAAAACTGTGTGAAATTTGCTAGGCAGATCGATCTTGCCCTTTTAAACGACGTTTAATAAAGCGACAAAAGCTGTGTTTTATCGGTTTGGTATGGAGCGACATTGCGAAAAAACGCAATTTTTTTTTTTTTTTTTGGTTGACAAATTATCACGCGCATCGTATCCAACGTGTACAGTACCGATTATCGTAAATTGGTATAACAAAGTTGTCGCTACTAGTCAACTGTTCGGTGCGTCGAGATCGCTATCGCTGAAGAATCGATCGATAGTCGGGCTTCTAACGGAGTAGCGAGTCGATGTACAGCAGGTAATACGATGTAAATAAATGCTCTGCATACACACGGTATGTTTGTATCGGGTATTTTGAAAATACCGAGAAAGTTTCGATTATTTGCACGAAATATCTCGTACGCTCATACGCGCGTAAGATGTCCTCTTCTAGAACAGGCTGCCTTGGCGATATGAAATAATTCCATTCGCTGCGACCGTCTGAAGGAGTAGAACAAACATTTCCAAAGACGCATAATGCGTCTAATGGGCAATCTTGAAATACCTGTCGTGGAATAGTATTGCTGTCGGTGGAAACGCGGTATCGAGCTGGAAATATTGAAACTTTTAGAGCACCAAGACGTTTCGCTGTTTTACGGGCGATGTTCTCTGCCTTTGTCGAAGCTCCGACCGAGATTCTTGAAGGATAGGAGCGCATTCGCGAGTTATTTCGTCTGATCCGACAGCGGAACGAGCGGAATTCTACGACCGAAGCCTGGATAGATCGCGGTCATAATCGTAGCTGGAAATCGAGCTACTTTATCGAATCGTATTTTCAGTCGAGTAACGTTCTCGCCAGCGTAAACGGAACTAGGATCGTTAAAATCATCGTGGTGGCGAGAATTTGCAAGAAATACAGCGAGATCGCGCCACCTCGAGACCGTACAGAAGCTTATCCGTCGAGGCCAAAGGATTTAGCGAAGGGACGTTAAATCCAAAGACGCGTGTAGAACCGCTGAAACGGTACGTTGCCGGGAAAACTGAGAGAGCCGCGGTTACTTTGGGTCGTAGGTCGGCCAGAAGAAAAAATGATAACTTGCAAGTTTCTTTCGTTGGAACTTTTAACGAGAGGTTTTATTCCACGAATCCCTACTTCGCTCTTTGAGAACGTAGCTGTGAAAACGTGCGAGCGACCACAAAAATCTGCCTGAGAGAGAACGTTCATCGACGACAATCGTGTTTCGCAAAGCTACATACCCACAATATCATTATTAACAAATTATATTTTCATATATATAGCCGACATTGTTCTTGCTGATAGGCCAATAGCGTTTCGGTCTTAATGCTTCTTTGTCGCGTGATCTATTAGGTTGTCCGAAAAGTGTCTTTCTTTTGCAGACGCATCTTTATACAAACATGAAACCAAATCTGTCGAACGTTGTAATCTTTATCTTTCTCGATAGAACAAATTGGATCATACGTAATTCGATAAAATAATATAAAACGGAAAATATTGTGCATTCATTATTTCCTTACAAAACGAAAGAAACTTTTCGGACGAGCTAATTTATTCGCTCGAGGGATGAGAAACGAAATGAAAAATAAAAAGAGGAGAACGCGAGGAAATAGGGAGAAAAGGAAGTTTGACAGGGGAATCTCAAGACGTACTATCGAGAAATCTCAACTTTTTTCGCGTTTCTTAATTACAGATCTAAACGTAGGTAATTGAAAAAGGTGACTCGCCTATCTTTCGTATTTATTCAACGTTTTTTTCAGTCGTTTGTAAACGACCAGGGAACGGCGCAGGGTGCAATGTTTCCTCAAGAGACTCTTTGATCCAAGAAGTTACGTAGCGAGCGACTTTTATATTTAAAGCCTGCACAGCTATGGCTTGAATATTATTTGCTACTTTATGGCCCGAATATTATTCGCTGTTTCGCGCAATGTAATTAGATTTCCTTGAGTAATTTCGTAAACGATTTTCCACTCTAGAAATCCGCCGCTGCTGCATTTAAATATTCGATGGAAAATAAATAAATAGCGAAAATATGCAAATATCTGAAGCTAGATTAAACATTCGGTTTACTTTGCTGAAAAGTTTTCGACGTCGCGTTGCAGATGTTTCGCTCGCATCCTCGCAGTCTAATCGACTCGTGAAAGTATTTGCAAAGTTTTATATCCTGTACAAAAGATTTTGAAATCTCGTTTGCATCGTAACGAAACGCGTCTCGTAAACGAGCCAAAAATGTATATAGCGGGTACAAGGTATCTGTTGCAAACATACATTTGAATATTCTCTTTTTTCATCTCTGCGAGATACATATATCGGAGATGAAAGGACATCGAGGCCTTTCTTCTGCAATTTTTGGCAAGATCCCCAATACTTTGTTACAGCTGTACTTAAATAATAAAACTTAGAAGTCCGATTATGTTTGCCCGAGGTTTGCGACAGTGGGCTTGGGCTCGACGTGACACAACTGGTTGCTGAACGTAGCAACGGCCACGGGATGGACGTTTTTACCTAACAGAGGTATGGAGTAGTTGCGTTAAGATATAGAAGGCATTCGGAAATACAAATAGTTTACTTTATTTCGCACACGAAACAGCTATACATATATATTACACTCTGAAGACCTCGAAAACCTACTTGCACGCACGCTTGTTGTCAACCGACTCTTCCAGATGCTTCTCAACTGAGACCTGGATGCCCTCTGACGCTTACACACACATTCACGTGTACAGTGTAAATGTATCATCTTCCTGACAAGTTGTATAGTTCTCCTAAAAAAAAAAAAAAAATAGAGTTGTAGCGGCAGACGGGCTCGAGGACAAATCAAGCCATGTGTGGCTTTCCCTCGGAAGTGGCAATATTATGGGACACACGTTGTATTAACAATCAAACTCCGGGCAGGAACAATGTCGCCGCTGTGCGACTGCCTAGCAACGGCGGTTGGAATTTTGTTGGTATCCCCGACCAATAGACAACAAACGAACGCGATCGTAAGGGGAGGAAAGTTTTCATCAGTCTTTTTTTCGTGCGATCTCCTTGAAGAGTTTCACATCGTCTTTACGGGCAGTACATACCGAGCATCCCAGCGAACGTTATTTTGTGCTTCAAAATATATTCTACGTTTAACAAAGAGTTACCCCGTTCACCGTGGATTCGTTATTGAACCTAAGATCGTTGTCATTAACATCTCGAGTGTCTAATCACCACGGTTATTTGTCAAATTCTGTAAGAACCATATTTATAGCAGTAAATATAATTTGTATTGTACAACAACGATGGCTAGTCCAAGTGAAGATTCGTTGCACGCTTCTAAACCTAATGATAACTCGACGTATATTTGCGCTGTGTATCTCGTAGTTTCTATTCGTATTTCCAGATTTATTTCTAACCGTAACGATACGATCACGACGGCCGTAGTTCGTTATAGCGTTAACGAAGTAACGGAAATACCGCGCTATTAAGAAAATGGTTTCATCGTTTAACGCAAGGACTCCGAAAACAGAGGAAAATCGTGTAAAACGGGAGAACTGGAGAACAAGGGCGAGGGGGAAAAAAGTGGTATGATAGATGGAAAACGAGGTAGGTAAGGGTATGGTATAATTTTATAAGTGTTCAGGAGGTGCGGCTCGCAGAATAGCGGATGTAAGGCGGTTACGGGGAATGGAGTGAAACCGAGCTGGTATTGCGTTAAAATTTACATAATAGCCGACTCTAACTCCTGTTGCATTACCCGGCCGACCTCCCGCTGTACAGAGCGCAAATACAGATGTATAATATATTTCCATCGTTCATTCTCATCGCTCGACCTACGAATATCGAAAACTTATTTTCTCCTCCTTCTCTCTCATCTTCCGCTTTCTTCTCCGACGTATCTCGTAAACGATTAAGTTCGAAGGACGAAAGCAAATATTAAATTCCTGCTTGCGAACACAGAATGTTTGAGCGTAAAAGAGGCAAAGCGAGAAAGAGAGGAGAGAGAGAGAGAGAGAGAGAGAGAGAGAGAGAGAACAGGAAGAAGAAGGGATGGAGGAAAAAAGACGATTAAAAAAGGTACGTCACGCGTGCTGGAAATTGACTGGCGCTGTAAATCGTAGTCGTTAAATTTGTCCTTAGTTTCGCTGAAAGCGGACTCGCAAGGAATAGCCAGGCGCGTGGATTAACATGATCATAAATGATTAACGACAGAGTTCCGCTTTGGCTGCAAGCCGTCTTAACAATAAGGCATCAACTAGAGGAAAGTTTCCACGACGATGCTGCTGTACTTTGCAAACGTCTGCTACTCTCTGCCGTGTCTTGGCTGGTTTCTATTCCCAACTGCTTTGGTTGTAGTCGCGTTGTAAGGATGCGCGCACCAAACTGTCTCCACCGAGGGACGAACAGGGTTCTTCGCCTAACTACTTATCGTCAATTACGAAAATCCGGGGGAAAACTTGCTAGCCGGTATTTTAATATGAAAATGTACAAGGCTCCTAATTTGCATCGGAGGTCGAAGTAGCCGCTTAATGAAACAGTGTCTGGCCAAATTACAGGGCGTTACGGGGGCGTTTCTCCAGGAACGTCTTTGTTCGAATTTCGTTCTGTTTCTCCGTTGCTTTCTCCCGCTTATTTACACGCAATTCTCCGACTTATTTGCAACGTCATGGTATCAAAAGGCAAGTAGATTTGCCGACGTTTCAGCTTAGCATACGCCGAGATTATCCTCCGTTTCCCAGCAAAGATCCAGTCGCTTTTAGTTCATTAAGGAGCGTCCCTAGCGATGTCGAGCGAGAGTCGCGAGAGTCTTCAACGAGCGGCGTAAAAATATCTCTAACGAGCAATCGTTCCCGCGATGGGTTTACCAGCTACGAAAACGCGCCATATCAAACTGTGTTCGATGTTTCGTCAGAACGATATCACGATTCCTCTCTTCTCCGTTTCTCTCTCAGCTTCCTTTTGCTTCTCTTCGCTTCTTCGCGATTCTCTCTTGTCTGGTAATACGGCGCGTTTCGAATAAACGAGATTGCGACATCCCGCTGCTTGGTCGGCGTCGAGCCCGCAACTGTCGCCGTAATTTACTTACCGTCGTTCAATCTTTGGAAATGAAACGGGCGCGGTAACGAGCAAAGATACGCGGAAATATCGTCGCTAACCTGACCGAACGGGACTTCTTTCGAAAAAAATGTCCGCCGCTGCTTACTCCACGTGAAAAAAAAAAAGGCAACGTGGAAAGGAATCGGTAAACGCCAGACGTGGCGGCATAAATCTTCCATACGTTTCGTGACCGATCTCCGCTTTCGTGAAAACTCGGGATCGAGGTTCGAGCGGAGAAATTTGTTGGTATCGATAAAGCTCGTTTCTTATCGCGCTCGCGTGGCACGGCCAACGCGTTGCTCCTCGTACCAGCTTTTCGGTACTCGACCAATAACGGAAGTGCTCGTACAAAACTGTCAGTCGCACCAGACGAGATGCGCGCCATGAGTTGCATCTGTCAGCCGGCGGCTGCATTTACCGCATGCTGCCTTGACGCGAGGTGCATGCTCTCCTGTCCGTGAACTCGTCCACACGCGAATATACGAGCACCACCTGGCTCGACTCGACGCGAACCTACCTCCAATTTTTCTAATTCTCCACGTAGGTGCTGTTCTTCCAGCAACTGCTATCCACGGACCAAGAATAGCTGGTTTTTTACGAGGCGCGTCGGAACGCAAAGAAGCTTCAGAGTCGCGCGATTAATTCCAGTTCGGTTGAATGGCAATGATTCGGAGATCGTTGGAGAAGCAAGCAATGGCGGAAACTATAGGAACCGGATGAAAATAGAGAAGCAAACGGCTGCGTGAAGTGATCGTTGGATGAAACACGATGCACGTATTCCTACGTGCAATGCTTCTCCATTCTGGACACTCCTCTGACAAATATCGTCGATATCGGAAGGGAAAGCGTACATGACGTAAACAAGATTCGTGCTCGGCGTACGAAAACGAACAAAGACACGGCCGCTCGTATTTTTTCGACTTTGCTTTATTTTTCGTGGACAGATTACAATGCCGAGCAAAATATACCGCGACACGGTCTTTCGATTTTCTTCTGTGAGCCTGCCGTTATCCTTCCCGAACGCTCTTAGGACTTTGCATCCTGAATGTATCCAAGCCTGACGATACGTTTCGTAGGGGCGAGAAAATGGAATGGATCTTGCTCGTATTATAGAATCGTAGCGCCGCGCGTAAGATAGCAAAGGTGTACGGAAACGAATGCCAGGTTCTGCGAGGCGTGGCGCTTTCTACAGACTGTTTCAAAAAATTAAGTTAGAATTTCAGCAACACGTATGAAATTAAATGCTACGATCGCATAATTGGCAACATCCTACTACTACGAAACCAACCATATTTCGACCCGCGTTTATAAAGATCTTGTTGCTTGTTCTGGCGCGTACTCTCGACGCTTCTAAACTCTGACCCGAACTCGTTGAAACACCTTGTAGAAGAAATCTCGGTCGAACATCGGTCGAATGTCCGTCGAACGAGTATATTCGTAACGACGTTGAAATAAACAGGAAAGGGTCGCGAGTGTGAATAGAGCGTAATAACGCGTAACGTTCGGCGTTGCTACCGCTTTATTGCCGGTGCCGTAGTTACAAGAGCAACCGTTCGACGTTTTACGAGGGATGCCCATACAGTGTTCCACCACCTTCCAACGCGAAGCGAAACGAAAGTTATTGGCATTTTCTTTCTTCTCTTCTTTTTTTCCGGCGCTCCGTGCTTTCTCTGTCTTAGCAACCGGAGATTCTCGATAAGAGCATCCCATGTTGCTTCGAATCGCACTCCGCGTCGAGAATTACCGTCGTCGGACAGTCAATAAGCGTCTGTCACAGCTACTTTACGTCAGCTTTCGAACCGAAAGATTCGCAAACTCGAGAATGTCACCTTCTAAATTTGTGCAACACTGTACGTCCATTTAGCAATTGCTTCCTAACACATTGAAGCGCTTGTTGGCAGAAATGTCTTATAACCTACGTACGCTCTACTAAATTTGTTATACTATATCATATGTTGTATGATAGTGTGAGAAAGCATAGTGCTAGTAGGTTTGGTAATATCGTTCACGCCAACACAATATCAAGTATGATGCTCCGTCAGTCTATATGCACGCAGTCACCATTCGTCACTCACTCCTCTCGTCGCAACGGTTCCAACACTGTTTTTTCACGCTGACCACCCTCCTCGACAACGCTGACAACACTGACAACACTGACTTCTCAACTCACGACTGCCTGTTAATTCTCTTTCTCCCTTAAGCATCCCTTTGTCTTTTCTCGTAGCCCCATCACGTAGGCCTTTTTTCCGCGTAACTATTCGACTGAAGGATCGACGACACATCGACGGTCCATTGGAGTTTCCAGACACTTTTGGTCTGTGGGTACTTAGGTTTTCTCGCAACATTGTTTATAGTTCACCCGATATTTCTTAGGCGATCAATCCACGATACTACAATAACATATCGATTTATGAATTTATCAAATACTGTTCTGACTACGTAATTTATTTCACGAACGAAAGAATCTTATAATCTTAAGACTTATAATCCAAAGTACACGTTACCCAAGTGGTACATTGGTAAATACCTTAAGCATTTGGCACAGGTTTTCTCTACTCTCGATTTTATCGTGTTTTCCTCCATTTTCACCAATAATATATCGGCATAAATATTAAATTTCCTTTCGTGTGCCTTGTCCGCATTGTCAGGGCCAAATTACCTCGAAGGGATCCGTGTCTGCGTAGAAACGGGATCGTAGAAAGTGCAGCGGGTGGATGGCGTTAACCCGGCGGGAGTTGATCTGTCGCCAACGAAACATATTCATGCGGCGAATTCGAGCAATGAATCGAGCTCCCCTTTCGCGTCGTTGACTTCTACCGATTCGGGGATATTTTTCTACAGCGAGCCCGCGGCGAATATCCCCAGGGTTATGATGTCTACTTAATATTTTACGATCTCCTAGGTGTCTCCATATAGGGAGCGTATGAAACGAAAGCTTTACGATCATTCTAATACATTTCCTGATACATAGCGCTTTTGCCATACACGGTACTCGGCGAGCCTTGCAATCGTAGTTTCCCAAGATACGTTTCGCTGCAACCTGGAAAATATACACTGGAAAGTATATCCGAACCAACAACACGCAAATTTCTTATAAAAATCATGTTCGGTCGTTACGCCAACCGACGGTAGCTAGAAACGCATATTGGGAGATGTGAATAGATTTTGTTAATATCGGCAAACGTTGACGATGGAAAACGCGAATCGACGTTTTCCCTCTTATTTTGTTCGACACGTTTGACATATTTTCTACAAATTTTCGTCAACTGGGGTAAAATTTACGTCACAGCATATCGTCAACGATGCGCGAAAATCCTAGACGCAAAAATATCGAACAAGTTACGTCTGTATCGTAAACTTGGCGTAATTTTAATTGTTCTCAAGCGTGGATCGCGTGATCGCGTTGGTTAAATGGTTTCGGAGAGGCGGGAGAGTCATTAGCAGGAGGAAAAGTTGGCAGGCGCGTTGTTGAACGTTATCGCGGTCGATGAGTATTCGCCAGAATCAGAATTTACAGAGCGAGCTTTTGTCAACGCGGGAAGCTACCCGAGAAAAAATGGCTCGCGAACGGTTAAACTGCAGACCGGCGCGTTTTATGGCCACGTAATGCATTTAGCCCGGCTGCAATTGCCAGGGAGAAGTGCTACAATCAGCAGGGGCATTGACTCGCCGCTACTAAGTTTCGTTCACGGGATTGCGGAACAAGCCAAGCGGGTTTCAGCACGGACACGCGCCTGCACGCGCGTACACGCTCGTATTACATCCGTTACGAGTATACGCGCGTCTCCACTCGGTTGAACGCGCACCGCTGACAGCGGGTCGTTTACAACCGCGCAATACACCTTCGCTGTCGCGATTAGCAACAACCTCCGTCTGATCACAGATTCTATCCACCGTGTATTTCATGGCAATAATAACTATTGAGATATGTATAATTTTATGTGCTAAACTAGGTTAGCTGCGTAGTAGTAATATTTGTGTGTGAATATCAGTGCGTGGAAATATATGTGCGCGCGGCGTCTCGAAATCAAAGGAATGTAAACTGTTCGATCGGTTAACTGTCTGGTAGGGAAGAAAGTGCTGAGACGCGTGCAAGTATGTGTCGATGAATATCTTTGAAATCGTTTATCAAATAAATATATAACTATTCTAATATAAATTCTGAGTGTAAATTTAGTGTTCCTATACGATTATTTCGGCTATTAAGATCCAAAATTCTCAACAATAATATTTTGCTGAATTACGGGGGAAAACGATATCTGTTAAAGAACCGATCTACGAGAAATAAAGTTTCATAATTTACAAAGGTTGGCTATCGGAATTTTATACCGTGACAGCTTGATGACGATTGCCTGTAAAATTCGAAACGCGATTAGCAACAACATTCGTCTGATCACAGATTCTATCCACCGTGTATTGCATGGCAATAATAATGATTTGCTGAAGTACGGGAAAAAAACGATATCTGTTAAAGAACCGATCTACGAGAAATAAAGTTTCATAATTTACAAAGGTTGGCTATCGGAATTTTATACCGCAACAACTTGATGACGATTGCCTGTAAAATTGGAAACGTCGACAAAGGATTATGTGGAAGTAAAATACGTCATTTTGTAGAAATATTCAATTTCATAATCGTAACACAAATCGGTGAACTTTTCAGAAACGAGCTTCTTTTTTCTTCTCTTTCTTTTTACAGATTTTAACGTCACATCAACGGAGGGATTTACTAGTTAGATTTTGCCGAATAACGATGTATCTGTCGGAAAAGAGGAATCCTGTGAAACTTGATCTTTATCACAGAGATTTCCACTAAAGGTTCCTTTTATCTAGTATTTGTTGCGAGAGTGTAATTGTACTTGGGGCGATTTAAAACGGCGGTTTGGATGTGTTCGACGCTAACTCGACGATTGCGGATGTCGCAGATTAGTGGGTTGAATTTTGAGATTAAATGCGCACGTGTGTGTCTGGTGGAAGCAATTCCAGGTCTGTTTGAAACAATCCGAGGTTTCTGTGAAGTAACTAGGTCTTTGTTAAAAAATTCTTCGTTGATCTCGAGGGTGTACGAGGTCGCAGAGTTTTTCCATACGTTGCTCCAGCCGAGTTAAAGATTTTTCTTGAGAATATCGGAAAGGTCGCTCGGAGGAATTTTGTTCGAGTCTTTCGTTCAAGGTAATCCGTCAGTTCGTTACCAGGTAGGTCAACGTGAGATGGGATCCGTGCACGCTATTTTGGTAGACTCGAATATACTGCCATGAAATCGCGTGATATCGACATACAAATTAATTTTGCCGATTAACTGAAACTAGTATTAAACGATATTGGAAATCTCAGAAACATGTAACGCGTAATATATTCATAAAGTTTGTCAGTAGAGTACAAACATTTGCGTTCAAATATTTTCACGAGTCTATCGGTAATATGTATCAATAATATAATTATTGTGTAAATATTTAACGTATACCGACGCAATCGTTTGGTAAAATAATTTACTGTGCGCGATGTGTCGTACCTGTTTGTCGTCGATCAACGAAAATTACTAAAATTCGTACGATCCGCTATTTCCGCGATATACAAAATAATAAAAAACAGTGACAGTGAATCTACTACACGTAAGAATCGTGATTCGCTTAGAGCCATCGCTAATCATTGAGCGAACGATGCAGCCGACAGCTCGGCACAGAAGTGCAATTTTCGCGATAGCAGAGGTCGAGATGCAAGAAATTCGCGAAACTAATGCGGCAGTTTGTCATTTTCACCCGTAGCATCCGTCTCTGTGATCCAGACGTAGCTAGTACGTTCGTGTTCTTAATCCATCGCGTCAGCTACTGGAATTTTTTGCCTCTGACAACTACTCTGCCCGTATTTTCCATCGATGCGACGCGAATTTACGTTTCTGTCGTTAGGCGGACACGTAGGAAACGCGCGAGGATTCGCGAGGATATGCTACTGTCGCCGCGTCCCTTTCGTTTTGCCTGTCCTTTTCCTCGTTGTTCCCGTCTCGACAAATCCGAAGAGAGGACGTGTAACTTGCTCGCGCGATAACCGTACCGTGAAACGAGCATTTTTAACAGAGCTGCCAGTGCTTGCCGCGGTTGATACGAACATGAAACGTATCAAAATGCACGCTCTCGTTCTCGTTTCTATTTGTCTCTCTGTCGGCGACAAAATATTTATACGTACACGCGCCAATTATCGATTCTCGTTGACAAATCCAAAGATCCGCTTATAGCAGGAATGATTTTTCAAAAATTTAAGTCTCACCGACCGTGGCTCAAGTTGCGATGAAAAAGCGAAGTGGATACTGTACAAGATTCCTCTATGCTTTTATCTCCATTTACTGTCGAGCACGGCATATCATTTTTTACTCGAGCTTTATCGATCTTTGATCGTTGCGGTACCATTAACCGCTGTCTCGCAGCTATTTTTTAACGGGACATGCTGTTTTTACGTTATTACAAGCTCGAACGCGAGTCCCCAACCAACTCACGAGTCGGCAATAAAAAGAAGTCGAAAGGAAAGGAAAACTTCTGACTATCCTAGAAATCGTTTCTGCCGCGCAACTTAGTCCCAGGTTTTGCTGCTTTTATTCCCGGGTCAACTTAAATTTGAGAGTTCTTTGATAACACTGTGAAGTAGCCGGTTCTTTGTCCGCCGTCGGAAGAGAATTCTCCAAGAATGGAAGAGGAGACGAAGAAAAGAAAATGGAACAGGGAGGAATTCCGTGTCGCTGTCTGTTACCAATTGTATTCCGCCCGTCTTTGCTGTTTCGCGTTCGATTCATATCCCGAGACGGTGTTCGACGTCGCGTAACATCGTTCCGGGGAAAAAGTTGGATGGAAAGTCTCGAAAGTTTGAAGACCGTGCGCGGAAGAAACGTTAGCGACCGGTTCGATTCTCGCGAGCCGGTTTCGATCACGTGGATTCGTTTACGCGCGATTATGTTCTCGTATCAACGATTACACGGCGCTCGGCGAATTTTTCATCGGCAATTTCCCTTACGCCATCAGTTTCCTTATCAGTGATTTCCCATGCACCATCAATTTTCCCGGCGCCGATTTCCCTGGCAACATAAATCTTCTTAACGTCGATTTTGCCGTCGCGCATTTTTCCTTGGCCGCGGTATTTCTTAATTCTCGATTTCCCGCATCGGTTTTCCATTTTCCCCGTCTCTCGTCTTCGCCTCTTCCAACTCCTCTTCTTCCCTTTATAGCGAAAGCTCCTTTTCTTTCTTCTTTTTTTTTTTGCGAAAGACGGAAGCTTCTCAAAGGACACCGCACGCCGTTAGTCTGGTCACCTATCGATCTACTCGCTTTTCCTGCATAGCTGCCTTTCTTCTCGTTTCGCAGCCTTCGATGCTGATCTACGCGTAACGGATAGTCGACAGTCCTAATACTGGAGTTGTATTCGCGTGCGAATTTACGGGGCAGGTTAGAGCCGCGACTACGAAATTCCACGTCTCAGTCGGCGAAATTGAATCCAACCTCCGGGGAAATGTTCGTCGCATTCGCAAGGTCCAGTTCCTTCGATCGAGCCATCGCCTTGGGAAACTTGACTATCAAATACTTGCTCCAAACGTGGACGTCTGGCCCGTTCGAGGGCGACGCGACGGCTGCAACGGTTTATTCTACTCCGAGCTGCATGTCTTTCTTTTTTTTTTTTAAAGACGATGCATACCTGCTACCTGGCTCGTTAGTTGCGAATAATTAAGCATAACATTTTCGTCTCTCTTGCTACGCGCATTTGTCCGTAAAATGCGTGCAACGTGATATCGTTTCGCGTGTAATCTGAAAACGTGGCGAGCAAAAAGACAGCGAGCCCTACCTCGTTACTTTTGTACGCGAGCCTGATGTGCATGTTCATGAAATTATACTCGTTTTACGCTACGTACGGTTGTGTCCCTGAATAAATATCGGCGCTTCCGGCATAAAGACGGCCTCGTGTTAATGACGTTTTGTATCCACCGCGCGATATAGTAGCAACGATCGCCAAAAATATACCGTCACCCACCAGCTACCTTTTCCTATAACACGTTTTATCTACCTGTGTCCTGTAACACATGGACGAGTATATTCGATCGACACAAAAATCGCGACAATCGTACGACAGTCTGGCTCCAACGATAATGTCGACGCGATGGAAATAAACCACTCTGCGCCATCGTCTGACTATGTATGACCTGTACTACTGCCGGAAATAATATGCGCCTACGAAAGTGTATCTAGCAACGGCATTTTCTTTGTCTTTCCCGCGAAGACGTCCGATCAAATCCACTAGCAAATTGCAGCGATACGAATCCTACGACCGCTCGCTATTCTCCTTGTGTTGCGGCTGTTACACAGATCGTAGAGTCGGGTGTTTAGCAAACAAGTACACGGCAACTTGCGACGACTCTCTCCGCGATGAAACACAGCTATTGAAACTAAAGCGAATATTCGGGAACTAAATTATTCGAAAGGTAGCAAATAACTTTTTAACTTTATAATTTTCGATTTTAAATACGTTGGATAAATTAAGATGAAAAGCGGGCAAATCAAAGTGCGAATCGTGGAGAAACGATGCGCCTCGAGGTGGATTTCTTGGTTATTCAAATTATAAGATAAGAGTTTTAAGAAGGTTTCGCGGAGGATGAAAAATTCGCTTGAACCGTAAAGAATTTTAGCCGGAACGGCTTTACCGAGGAGAAAGAACTCGGAAACGTCCGAGACGATCCCTGAAAAGCACGAGGAGAATTCCGAGGCTCTTGGGAGGCAAAGTTGTACTTTTGTTACGTCAAAAATCAACCTTTCCGAGACCGGTCTTTACTTTTGTTCTCCGACTAAAAAATTCAACCAGTCGTCCTCGATCCCGAGACCGGCGAACGATTCTCGACGAGTCGAATTTTTACACTGGTACTTGTTCGTCTTCTCTCATTATCCTTTATTCTCTGTGGGGCAAACTCCGCGAGCTCGCTACACGAATTAATCGAGTTGCGGAGAGCGTAAAAATTTCCGTCGGATCGGGGTCAGAGAAGAGGAAACGCGCTGTAAGAACGTACCGTGCAATAAACCGTTAATTGCGTTGTTCGAGAAATTTGTGCAAGAAATGGACGTAGGGGAGAGTGGCGCGGTACCAACCAAAGCTAAAGTACCTACCTCTCGCCTTCGTCGTTAAATATTAACGTCGTGGTTGCATGAACTAGCTGGTGATACAGTAGTTTCGTTTAATATGCATATCCCTGGATAATACCGTTTATTTAATGTTAATTTACGTTCTAGGATGTTAAACATGCACGTTCGTGCTATACTCTCGCTACACTCTTCGCGCTATACTCTCCTAAAAAATTACGTTACTGTTAAGGTATAGAGAGGATTTGGAAAAACAAATAGTTTAAAGTTTATTTACAAATTATTCAGCTCTACGTGTACGTCGCTCTCCGAAGGACTCGATAACTTACTCGCTCGGTTGTTTCTTTTTTTCCGATTGCTTCTAATCGCTTCTAACCGCTTTTAATCGCTTTTGTCTAAACTGAGACCTGGACGTTCTTCAACGCTCACATACACTCTCGCGCGTACAGTATAAACGTACCATCTATTTAACAGTTACGTTACCGATTTCCCGCTTTCCAAGTAGCGACATTTTCATTTTTTCCGAATAATCGATCCGTACCGTTGATTTACGATAACAACGAGCTTCGTCGAGTTGCTCGCTCTCCGCAAATAGGCGTTTTAAAATTTCAGTCTTGCGAAATCTTGTCCGAGTTACGGTAAAACGATTTGAAGCGACGTTGTACCGCACGATCTCCTCTTGCACCTCGCGGGATGAAGTTCGCAGCGAACAGGAGGCAAATGTAAACTTAATCGACCGTTGTCGTTTTTCTCTAAAAGTACGAGATCTTGCTTTTTTCCGAGTACAGACGAGCCTCTCTTGTAAGATTCCGCAAGAAGGGGCGGCGCAGAAGTTTGATAGGAAAAAGGGGCATGAGAGGAGGAGAAGAAGGGAAAAGAAGATAGAGAGTCTGGCAGGAGGAAACCGATATTTCCATCGGATATCGGCGCTACCGACTTTCCAATCGCATAAGGGATTCCTTTGAATGCAAGCAACAGAAGCCGTGCTAGAAGAAAAATTACAATCCTCGTTTCTTTCTTGGGATCTCGAGCTCAAAGGCACATGGAATATCCGTTGGATGTCTGGCTGGTCCGACCGGTCGAACTGGTAGCAGAATCCTAATACGATTTCGAAACCCATTTCGTACAGAACCAGTGGAGGGCTAAAGGTTGCGCGAACACTACTCGAGGGAAGTTCCCTCGTAAATCAATTGAATCGCGCCGATCTCTTGCCAACGTCCCGGTAAAAAAGATTACGCTGTTCGTTTCTGTTCGGCCGATGGATCGAACGGAGAGCCACGGATCTCCAGCAATGTTTGCTTGTTGCTAAAGAGGCCACGCCACGCCCGGATCCAGCTTTCATTTTTAATGCAAACATCGCAACAGGTGCGAGCTTTTCGTCGCGCGATTTCGTCCGACGAGATCGGCCGATCGTTTCATCGAAGGAGCGATTTGTCACTTTGAACTTTTTAGTCTCAGATTACACGAACTTGTAGGATTAAATTAAATTTTTTAGTTTTTAATTCCACACCGTTCCACACGCAACGGAGCACTTCACTTGCCCGGTGTTTGCGTGAAATGAAATCTTAGTCGATCTCGTTTAGAATCGCAACGATAATTAGCGAGCACGTGTGTTCGAGCAATTGATAAATCGATAGGTAACTTAACGATCACTTGTCGAATATATTCGTCGTAGCAAACGTATCGTTCCGTATGGACGAAACCGGATCGCGAAATTTTTCCCAATGGATTTATCCGCTCGCGCGATCCTAAAGATCTAATTTCACAGTTTTTAGAAAGCTTTTGAATTTCATAAATCTCGAAACGTAATTCGAAATTAAAAAGTTTGGTATAGTTCTAGAAAAAGTGTGTTCTAATTTCTAAATCACCGAGCGAGTTTATCGACCTTGAAGTTGAAAATTGAAATTAAAAATATTCGAGTTTCTGTATTTTAAACTGTTCCGGTTGTTAAATTTATTGGATTTAGCGTGAGAGCTCGAGAGTAAGACATTTGACGGTCGCAACCGGGATCTCGTGTGATTTCATCATCTCGACCGGTCTGGCATCGATCACGGCGTTTTTCTCGCGATGCAACGCGAGGAAAAAGTCGATTGCCTCGGAAAACCCCTTCCGATTCGTTTTCCGTTCTGACGAGCAATTTGGATCGGGAAGAATCGGGATCGTGAGTTCTCCTGTCGTCTTCCGAACTCTTCGAACAAAGTTAATTTCAAGAATGTCGGGCTGTGATGTTTCCGCAAACGAAACTTGCGCGAGGCAAGGGCTGCGCGTCGGGGGAAGAAAAGACGCTGGCAGGAAATGAAAGACGAATGGGTGAAACGGGTTGGAAAAAGGGCGAAGCGAAAGAATCGTGCGACGTTACGTGAAAATCGGCCTTCCTCCGTTTTACCATTGTTCACACTTAGGGCTATAAGCAAGTTCGTTTTCCTGTGTTGTTTCACCCTCCCTGACGATATCGTGTTCACCTGTTGGAACGTAAACTCAGCAATGTTAATAGTAAGTCGAGTCAATTGTTTGGACGATCCGATATTATCGTCGATATTTAAGCTTCCCGACATCCGGCTACAGGGTTTTTCTTACGGTCGATAATGTTAGAATTTAATCTTAAAGTTAAGATAAATAATCCGTGGAAGACACGATGTTTATGTCGAAATAATATTAGGTGATGTTTATTAAACAGAATTACAGAACCAAATGTACTTGAAATATAAGTGAGCGATATGAATTGTTGACAGTTGGCCAGTTACTCTCAGACTGACTGTAGGTAGTGACCCATGGTTCCTTAAAGACCTTGAACCTCACTCTCTATACAGTAGCGAGTGTGACCTGCGTAAGTGTCCTGTTCAAATGCCTGCGTAGGTGTCTAGAGAATTTTAAATATTGACAACAATGTTAAGGGTAATATCGATCGTGCGAACGCACCTCAACATTGTGGCTCAACAACGTCACTGTAAGTTTAGTTTCATCTGAAAATATCGGAATATAAAAAATGTAATTAATTCAGAATCTTCTATTTCTGAGAATTCCCTTTAATTTCAGTTAGTTATCTGCGCGCATTTCAGTTCACAGAATGCATTACAAATTTTATGCAAATTTAATTCCAGTCGCGTATTATTCTTATTCCGCAAACTTTTCCTTTTAAAGTTCCCTACAGGTAAAAAGTCCAGTGATATAATATCTAGCGATCCTGGGAGTCAAGGAATTGATACTCCTCGACCATAGCCGAGGATAAATACTTCTTCAATCATCAGCTACATTTAAATGACGAACAATCCGCCGGCATTGGGTATTTTTATCCTAACTTTCCAACGAGATATTTGTCTTTACTCGTACAATACGTTGATATCGTTTTGCGTCTACGTGTAATATATTTCGTACAGTATACATTGAAAAACAGCTACATCACCTGAAACAGAGCCGCAAAATCCATCGGAAGCAGAAATTGCTACCAATTATATATATGTTTCGAACGATCGCGTTAATCGGTTTGGAAATCGTGATCTCTCGAACGCAAGAATTTTTTTATCGTTCACTATTTATACGTACGAAGAAATGCTCAACGAGCTAGGAATCGTTTGCACGGGGAAACGCAGAGAAATCTATCGTTGATCGACAGGCGGAACGAAAAGGATTCGATATCTTCTCCCTTTCACTCGGAACGAGCCGTTCGTTTTATTAAAATTCTCAAGATCGAAAAGCTGGCGGCCGTTATCCCTTCCGCTAGAAATTCTTCTACTTTGAAAAACTCGACCGCTTCTTGTACGAAAACGAAGCTTTCTGGAAGCCACTTCATTCGTTATACGTATATCGTGATTTTTCTCTTGAAATTAAGAACCAGAGATCTTGAAAGATCGTAAAAGATCCGTAGTTTCTCGACGATCGTCGAAGCGAAAAGAAAAAAAATGGAGGGAAACGTAGGAGAAAGACGAACGCGGTGCTGTGAGATCGATCGCGAAAAAGGAGAAAGGGAAGAATCGTCGGAACAGCCTCCTCTTTGCGTTACGCGTTAACCCGTTTCCGACGCTCGAAGTAATTACAACGAGATATATCGCTCGTTCCGCTGGGAGCGGGAAAAATTCAACTTCTTTCGCGCTCGTGGCACGATTAACCGACTTCAAAGGAGGTTTTTTTCGCCAGACCATTCAAAGCTACGCTCTCGCCTCTTGCGACTAATTACAGAGACAAAGAGGAACCGGAGAATTTCGAACAGAACGAATTCACCGGCATAGATTTCTTGCCGGCTGTCATCGGCCATCTCGATGAAACGCGGTTGAAAGAACGAGTTGATCACCTTGCGACTAAAAGACGAAATTTTTCCTGATAAATTAGAAAATGCTCGATCGATACACGAGCCGTTATCACGTTGCGAGAGTGGCTGATTAGCGTGGAATTTCCTACAAACGACGGACGCGTTATTGACAGAGAATTTAGATTTTTGTAGCCCGTTAATTCCACGAAAACGTAGTAAATATTACTTTTAATTCGTTTCTAGTGCGTACACTTTTGGATCAAAGTTCGAATATCTTCAAGTACGGCTCATTGGAAATATTTGTGCAGTTATTTGTATGGCTCGGTCGTCAGTTGTCGAAAAACACGTCCGTTATTCGTATAAAAAAGTGTAGCAATAAATTGCGTATAAAGTTGCATGTCATTAGCGATAAACAAAAGCTAACGCTTAACGCCGTGTACAGTTTAACTATTTCCCTTGACAAAATCCACCGAAACGCGGCAGTGCACGTCCAAACTTGAAACGTTCGCGTCTGATTTCCAGGAAATCCCACACCTTCGCTCGTCCCTGTTTCGAGAATAAAGATGCACAAGTCCCACTATCAAGTTGAAGCTCGTCTGAAACTTGCAAGAGCGACAATTCAATCCTGGGAAATGAGATCCGCTCGTTTTCCCGTAGGAAAATCCGAGCTCGTGAAACATTTCGCTTTACGATAGACTCGGGAGCATTAAAAATTTCAACGATCATCGGCGTTACGACGTATTTCACCAGATCCTCGTGCCATTCTGCATCAGCAACGTATCAAGTTCTACAGCTATTTGCCACGTACACTCGAGCTACTCGTCCGTGAACATCGGCTTACCGATATTATGTTTTACGATGATGACCGACTAACGTAGCATAGTTTGACTGACGGCAAATCCGCGGAGAACGCGCCAGTTTCTCCAACCCTATCACCAGCGTCTAGCGCTCTGTCGCCCGAAGCATCTCCGTTGAACATTGACGCTGTTAAAAGCCGAGAGAAAAATTCGTCCGTAAAAGTTCTCTGCACGCTCGCGATCGTTCTAACGAAACTACTCCGTGTCCTAAAGCGTCCTCGGGGTTTTACGTTATACTCTCGAAAATTTCTCGATTAAAATTTCCCTCGTTTTGCGGAGAATAAAGAGATTACGTTGCTTCGGCGCGGTACTTGAAAACTTTGATATTCAACGTTTTCGCGAGATTAACGGGATCGGTCGCAATTGCTCTCTGTTACGTTTGATAAGCAACGACTATTTCGTGTTTAATTCGATACGTCGCCTACTCGGCTCGGTTGGCGAATTTACCGCGGGACAACGATGAAAAGTCGCGTATCTAAACTACAGGGACGCGAACGAAGGAAGAGATACATTTCTAACGAACCGGACGACGGAAAGGCGCGAAGGTCTGTGCGCTCTCCGCGAACACTCGCGTGAAAAAAGTCGGTGTGACATGAATATTCAGCATGGACGATGAAGTTTTAACTATCTGGCAGTCTATTAATCTTCCGGCGCCATCGGCTGCCTGCGGCGCGATTCATAATGATGGCAGTTCGTCGATTATGCTCCGTTGACGTGTAACGACGTTCATTGCTCGAGTTCACACGAGCTACCGGTTGGAAACTCATCTTTCGCGAGAACTCGTCAGCCTCGCTCTGTGTTTTCGATAATATCGATTTCTGACCGTTGTCCTTCACTTTCGTTTCCCTCCTGGCACCGATGATACTTTTTCACCAGGCGAGAATCGACGCGAACCGATCGCGGACGATTACGATGCCATTAATTCTTCTTCAGTATCGTAATAGCGTTAGCTTTAGCGTCGGCTGTTCAGAACTATACGAGCCTCTCAGAAGCCACTTTTTATTCATTTCCGAATCTCATTGTACAAGTACTCGATCGATATTCGATTCTCGAGAGGCAAATGACGCGCAACCGGTCCATTCTAACAAGTTCGTACGAGTTTCGTTCGTCTCAACAAGATGACGTGTGTCTATAACGGCCAATTCCGAGGTAAATTTAGCCCTCGACGGTCGATAATTCCTTTTACGATACTCGTCTCTAGGAGGACGATAAACAAATAGAAATGGAGACGAAATTCCGAGGAACCAAAATCGTGAGTTGGATATCCAACGCAAGCAACGAGCACAGCTGACCGTGAAGACCTCGTTTCCAAAGATCAGTGGGGATATCTCGAAACTGAACACAGATCCGGAACGCTGAAGCTCGTTTGCGAATGCAACGCGTCTATCTACAAACGTACTTTTGTCACCGCACGCGTTAGCAAACATGGCTGCGTGTACCCGCAGGATTCACGGAAAGACCGACGCGGTTAGTCAAAGGGAACAACGTCGTCGACGACGAGCGGAGATTTCCCTCGTGGGTGCAATCTGCAAAATCGCCACCGGCCAAGACATAGCTCGAGATATCTGTCGGTTGGTCTGTTTGGAAGTTGAAAAAGGTCGTGGCTGGTGGCGTCGAGTTCTAGTTAAGGTAAAACTAGAGGCAACAAGGGAGAGAAAGAGAGAGAGAGAAAGAGAGAGAGACAGAGAGAGAGAAAATTCGAACAAGAGGCAGGCAGAAACGAAGCAGCTCGAGGATCGCAAAAAGGAAAAGGAAAGAGTGGAAGATAGAGAGTGACCAACGGACGATTCGGTAAAGTCGAGGAAAAAGAAATGAACGAAACAAAGGAAAGATTTAACGAGATCGATGAAGCTACCTCCGACGAGACCACCGCATCCTTCGTTCCGCAAGCTTTGCTTACCGATGGCGAAGGAAAATCGGCGACGTTGTCTCGATCGTTTGCCTCGGCGTCGTGGAAATCTCTCTACCGCGTGGCCGGGCCAACTTCAGTCATGTTAACGTTGGTTTAATGGTGACCCGTTAAGAGGCTAGGCGCGCTTTAAGCGACGAAATAAACCATCTTAATGCTTGGTCACGGGGTGTCCTTTGCCGCTAAAACACCGTATTCTTCTTCGACGGGAGCACGTTGTTTCTCCCGGGGACGCCATCGGGGAAAAAATGTCGAGCGCTTGCGACACCCACATCGACGCTCGATTCGCGGAAGCCTGTTTTTTCCAAGGGAGGAAAATACAGCGATCCTTGACGCTACACCACGTCGTGCCACGCAACGGAGAATGGTTTTACAACCGTCCAAAGTGACTTTTATTTTTGTTCCAAATATCCCCGTTGCCCTGTGACCTCGAGCGTCCCGGCCACCACCCGGCGACGCTTATGTACACACGGACGATGACAGGGATTTTCTACTGTAAGCACAATCCGCTCGAGAGGATTTGACTCGGCGAACGGCTTTTTCGTCCTCCACGCACCGACTGAACGATCTACGAAACGAAAATTTAATCCGCACGCTTCGAAATAAAGTAACTGGAAGCGAAATAAAGAACCGCGCGAGCAATTTGCACGTTCTAGGGTCCAGTTATTTTCAGCGTGACGTTTCGTAGCTCGCTAAAAAGAGGAAGTGGTTTTGGTAGAACATTCTACGAACAGTAGCTCGGTGTATCGTCAGATTCCATGAAATAAAGCGATCCGTTCGAAAGAACCGGGCGTGTTAACATTCGTTTAATGGCGCGACGTTTGTAAACGATTCGCAGCTTTATAAAGTAGAGCGCTGTCGGTTGCTTCTTCCTGTTCGCGCCACTCATTCCCCTCGTTCTTTTCCTCCCGGTGCCGGAGATACTTTCCGACACATTGACTTTTATCGCGGTAGATTTTTCTCTCGGTCACGTTCCTGTTCCACCCACGCAGGCTCGTCCGCAGGATCTCGATGGAGGTTCCATCGCGAATTTGATTAAGTTTCGGCCAGCAGTGAGGCGGGATACACAATTGTGCCGTCGCGTCCGACCGTCGCACTTAAATTCCCATGACGCGTGGCTTGAATTTAAACGGCGTATTTAATCATTTCGTACTTCTCTCTTCGCAAATATATCGTTGATTTCACTTTTGCGTGTTTATTGGGAACGGAATCGTCGCTCGGTTAAAAATTTAACCGAAATTATAAATCGCTTGGAGAGTATCCTTTCCAACCGTTTCTCCGTCGATCTCGCAACGTTTTCCTTGTAACAGCACCGAACGTTTCAAGTTAATATACGTAACATCGAATTAAGAATATTACAGGTAAGTTTTCATTTTGTAATTACTGCTGAACATTTCCAAACTTTACTCATTTCGGAAGCCTCTTTCGGTACAAATATATTTGATATTCGTCAAAACTTTGCTATGTATACTTTGCATGTAACGATGCCTCTTAACGGACCAAGGGATGCGACGATGCAAAGCAGCTGGAAAACTCTGGACAAACATCGCCACGAAGCGTTATCCGGTTTTCGAGTTGCGACAAACTAAGTTTCGCGTCCCCTATGAGCAGTTTTAATCTAACTCGGTGAAACGTCCTCTCTGCTAGATAATTCGATTCGCAAGCTGATGGGATTATCGAGTAATCTCGATTAATTTCTTATTCGCCGATTTAAGCCGACCAGGCGCAAATCGCGAAACCTTTAAATCGATACGGCGTACAAAGAAAGATTGGGGGTAAAATCGTCGCATATCCCGACCAGCTTAATTGGCAGCTCGAAGAATTAAAGTTGAGGCAACGATAAAACGCTAATCGTCTCGTTTCCACACAAATACGTCGCTGTTTCAAAGAGGTCGATGACCGGTTTTTCGAAAGCGCGGTGTATGTTTGTCATCAGGTCTTTCTCTTTTCGCGCGTGTTTCGTTAGCCGATAGATCCTTCGTTAATTTGGAATAAAAAGTAGAAACGTCTGGGATTTCCTGTCTCTCGTTAAACTCGTCGAGTGCTCCACGGGAATAGGAATTTTATTAGCCAACCGCTGATCAAGAATTCGTAATGGCATTATCTTGGCTACGTTCGAGCGTTAATATCGAACGGCTCGATCGTTATAATTGCTTTCTGTTGGATTTTGTCAGCTACGAATTAATTCGCGGTAAACTTTGCTAAGTCTATCGCTAATCTCCTTATAATTGATTTCATTATCCGATTAAATACCATTATGTTATCAGCGATTGCAGCTACGCGAAAAATACCTAAATACATTCCTCGCGTAGTTTCGATTTCAGTACTTATCCATCGATTTCCATCGCTCGAATTCTACAAACAGAGATCTATCGAATATTTTGTAAACCCGTACAATGCGTCGTACGTATAGTACGAAGGGACGAACGCGTCTAAACACGTAGATTCGTCAAACGCACGTTTCGTAGGTTTCATTTTCTTCCTGATGACAGTCTGTAAAGGTACTTTTCAGGTTTTCATAATTTGCACGCACGTCTGCATCGTATACTTTACGACGAGATCATTTTTCCACCCGACCGAGACGTTAGTCCTTCGAGAAGGGCTTTTCGATAGTGGGCGCATCATCGGCGTAAAATCGAGCGTCATCTTCACAACCACGAGCGCCGAAACGAAGCACTTTGATACGTACTTTCTCACAAAGGCTAAAACTTCGCATTAATCAGCGCGTAAAAGAATATTTCCACGTTAAAAAAGTCGTCGATAATATGGAAATTTTGAAAGAATTGCTTCAAGGGAAGAATATCATCGAGCCCAACGTCCGTCATTTTTGAGCCAACTAACTTTCTCCCGACGAAGGATGTTTCCCACCAAGAAAACAAAACGAATTTAGAAACGTAACTGAAATTTCAAGACGTACTCTCACGCTATAAAATGTCGGGAGAAAAGCGCAAATAGAATAACGTCTAAACTGTTGCATCGGGGCTTCTTTGTTTCTTGAAAGCATTGTCGCGGGTTTTTTATAGCTTCTACGATGTTTAACGTTTACTTTAAAACACGACAAGCTGCGATGTATTTCTGCTGCAGTGTGTTGCGATCGCTCCAGCGTCATTCTCTTCCGTCTGCGCTTCCTAGGGCGGTCGATTTCGATAGCTTTCGAAGCTCAATGAAACGGCCGCGCGCTTTCCTCTAGCTATTCTCGGTGCAATTCGCAGCTACAGTCTTACGAGCGAAGTTAATCAACTCCAAATTCCCCGATACAACGATCAAAGTCTCTTCCACCTTTCCTTTCTTTCGTCCGTCCTCCATTTATCGCAACGGGCGTCGTCGGTGCTTATTTCGACAAGTTTCCTTTCCTCTCACTCTCTCTCTCTTTTCTGTTTCTTTCGAAGGAAAGATTTAGCGAATCGGAGAGACGAAGGAAGCCAAGACGAGTGAAGCAAGTGGCAGTTACGCTGGGCGAGAATCATTTGTACATACTATTTTTCCAAAAGCATGCCCGTTTCGACAAGCTATTCTTCCCCGTCGATTCTTTATTCTTTTGTTCGTGCTTGGTCGAAATACCGTTTGTCTTTCGGGTAGAACGAGAAACGTTTTAAGAGCAAGTTTGGTGGATTTATGACTTTGGACGAACATGGACTCCGAGCTTTATCGAATCACTTTCAGGTTGTTGGTTTTCTCCGCCTGTAGTCCGTTCGTCGATCGATCTCACACACTTCTAATCATCAAATTTTCTACTGTTTGATTATCTCCTTTCCTGCAAATCGATATTACTTCAAGAAAAGCTTTACATCTTTACTTTTGTATATCCGTGACCTAGAGACTGCTGTTGCGCAGAGAATAGAATTTAGCGAAAGGAAAGATATTCTAAATAAGGAGAGGTCCATTGCGCCCTTGAATATAAATTATGTTTTGGGTTACAAGGTCTAGAAACAAGGGAGCTATAAATAGATTTCTATTTATGTCTTTCGTAGCTTTTAGCTAGAGCTACGAGGTTAACCTTTTTGGTAAAATCCTCTGATATAAATATACGAACGTACTCCCTGTCGATTCTATTGTATCGTAACACTATGAGAGCGAGGATCTGGATCAGCATACATTATCCTTATACTTATACATTTATTTATTTCGATATATTTTTCCATTACAAATTCATCCATTCGTTCTTCTGCCAGTCAACCTCAACAGATATTAACCTGGTGGTGATCGTGCGTCGAGAAGAAAATGAGACGCGACTCGGCCGACGAGGTATCCGAAATCGATTCGATACGTTCTCGATACCGACGCGACACTGTGAATATTCATATTTCGTATTTGACGGACTTGGCAGAGAGCCGTTATAACTGGACGAAAGCGGAAAGTTTCATGAATCGAACGAAGGCTCTGTCGAGGCAGCCTAACGATCGAAACCTTTTCGAGAGAAGAAAAGGAGGCCGATTCGAAGTGTCGCGTTAAATCGAACGAAAGATCTGTGGCAGTTCGGTGACAACAGAGGACGCCGACAGATCGCGAGGGCATCTCAAGGCGGTCGCAACACCTTCCGGGCGATCCAGGTACCAACCGTCAACACCAGAAGGGGCCACTACGATGAAAAACGAGTCTGTCTGTCTCGCTAGCGACCGAAATAATACGGTATCATGATACAAATAACCGCATCTAGCGAGACTTCCCTCTGCGCCTAAGGCAGGGACTACCGGTCATAGCCTTACTGACGAGTTCACCGGTAGTCCCGCGACGAAACGCGAATTCTCTTTTCAACTACCCGCGGCGACGACTGGCTACAACGAGGAGGAGCGCAATCCGAAAATAGGTATTACAACGGGGACGCACACCAGTCCCCCCATAGATCGGTATAAGACGCAGAGGGTGATGATAGGCGAAACGGTTTGGTAGCAAAGCCGCGGACGAAAAGTTTGTGGCGAAAATTTTCCTTCGCGGTCGCGAGATGAATTTTGCGAGCGACGCGAGGAAGCCCGCTCGACTAGATCGAACGAGCGGCGTAGCCGGGCGAGTATTCCTCTCGCGTTTTTTGACGTTTCGCGATGGCAGAACGCGAGCTGAGCCGGCTTAAGCGGCCATCTCGCTTAATAAGACGGCCAAAGTTGGAGGAGGATCTTGTTGGCAATGTTTCGCTTCTATCGGTAGTTGGTAGTTGGTGGAAAGTTTGTGGGAAGTTTGGTATCTCTTTCGGTTTACCCGTTTTCCGCCGGGCTCGCCTAGCCGTGATTTATATAGTCGCGCTGGAGGTGTCGTGTCTGCAGTTTACTCGCCTCTGCGACCTCTCTTTACTCGTTTCTCCGATTTATGCACGCGGAATCCATCATGAACCCGAAGCGCAAACGTTTGTTCCTCGATAATTAAGCGGCGGGAACTCTTTACTGCCGCGGAATCGACCCGTGCTTCTCGTTCTTGCTCGAACGCGTCCGCCTCGATTATCGATTCAGAAGGCGCAGGTTGACAGCGCGCTTACGATAAAACAGCTTACGAGGATCGAAGAGAGCGTACAAGGCTTCGTCAAACGGGCAAGTAAAGGGATGGAGGAAACGACGAAAGTTCATCGCGGACAATAAAGTGTAATAAGTTGCTATCGCGGGTGATAGAGTCGATGTTTGGAAAGTTGGTACGCGCCCTGGTTGCGTAACACGCGATCGCGGAATAGTTAGCGGGAGTTTGCGTCGGAGTAATTCCGCAGGATACGACCGCAACGTAAATTCGCGACTAATCCGATTAGCAGACTTCCGAAAGAATGGTTAATCGTTATCAATCCGAATATCAATTAACCGCTAACGGGTGTTTCGCTGTCCTATGTTTTGTGCTCTAGTTGACAACTCGTTTGATACGAGGTGTATCGTGTAGGATGTGTACGGTGCTAAAGAAATACTCGGTGGTGTTTAACATTTATTCAACAATTCTTAACGATTCCCGCTTTCGACTGATCAATCTCGCTTAAGCCTGCGCCGTGAACTGTCCGCTCTGTACGAAGAAGAACACCGTGGGCTGCGTATTTTTTACGAAAATAATGGTTGCGTGAGAACCCGTATATAAAGGGTTAACGGTCACAACTCGACCATTCTCTTAATCCGATTCGTTTCTCTTTGTCGCCTCTCAATATCCCCGCTTCGCGTGCGTTCGTTAAGCGTCCGCGACCGTTATCACGTAAGCCTTCTTCCAAATATTCGGCGAAAGGATCGTAGGAATATCGATGGTTCATTAAAGTTGTCGAGTGCCGCTGCAGATTCATCCGTTGTTATTGTGGATTGTGTTGCATCGGTACAATTGTAATTTCGCCAAGGTATCTCGCTGGTGGCGGTATAGCGAAGTCGTAAATTAAAGGTCGTCGCCCATCTGTGCAACACGCCGATGACGCTGGATCATCAGATCGATACTGTTGTCACTCGTGTATCGTGCTATTACATAGGCCTCGACGACCTTCAATTTACGCCTTCGCTATATTACTTCCACCCATCTTGGTACACCTGGCTCGCTGTCTTGCAATTCCATTAACGCAACGCCAGCCGTAATAACAGAAATACGAAACGAGCGCTCATTCGGACGCAGTGTGGAAGAAAATCTGACTGGGATTGCGAGTTGCCGTCGTACGATCTTAAACGAGGTTGCAGATCCTTCAAAACCTCATAAATCGTAATCTCTAACTCGTGGCTGACTTTACGACCCGACTCTATCGCTCCCACTATCCATGGCAACGATTCTTCGCCTTCTACAGCGTGTCGTTAGTTCTGTTTCGCGTTCGATCGTGTCCGGACATTGAGATGCCAACGACGCGGAACGTAACTCGGACGAATACCTAGAATCGGAAGTTTTGCAGCTTATCGGAAAACGAACGGTCAGAAGGGCGCCGCGGCGTAAAGAAATTGTTTGGAGTTTGTGCGAACACGAGAAAGGAGGACAGCCGTGTCGGTACCTGAGCGCGTTGTTGCTCGAAGAAACAGTAGACGAACTTTCGAACGGTTGTGAGAGTTGCGTCGAATCCGGAAGAAAGATACAACGCGCAACGAGGTAGACTGCACGCCAGCTTCCGCTTCTACGTCTTGTTAGTTCTTTTCCTCTCTTCCTTTTTGATTTTCTTCTATCGAGAATTGGTCGCTCGATTCGAAGTCTCCAATAGCTCGGAACTAGATATCACGCGATAACTTTTCGATTATCCGCGAAGCGATGGATATTTTACGGAGAATTCTCTCTAGTCAATTTTGGAAGTAAAGCACAAGGTTCGCAAATGTTGCGCCCGACGACGATGATACACCGCTCCGCGAAATTCAACGATTGCTAAATTTTTCTCAAAGAATCGTCGTTCTCCAACTATCGTGACTTTGCGAAGAAAAATCGTACAAAGGTCTGCTTGGGCTCGTTCTAAGCGGCGAAGCCTCTACTTTTCCTAGCTCCGATTGGAATTTTTTTTTCAAAGATACCCTTTATTTTATCATAAAACGGAGTAGAAAACCGAAGTTGCCTTCTTTCCTTCTCAAAATTTCTCTTTTATCGCGCTCTAAACGAAAGGTATGCCCGGGTATTGGAATAACTCAACAAGGATGTTGTAGCGTCTTGTATGTGTGTGTTTAGCATGTACTTAGTGAGAATACTAATATCCTGATTAAAAGATAGCACTCTATCTTCGACTCTTGCATTCGATCACGCGTGTCATAAAATTACCAACGAAGATCCTCGTTCAGATTTTGTTTCTTTGGACGGAACACGATCGCTCGAGCAGAAATTAGTTGAGCGCAGGGGTAGCCGCATAGATCGTATCGCGGAAGATCGTTCGTCTTTCCAGCCGACGACGTTTCTTTCGTTTAAGACCTGTAATTGCGTTTCGTCTTCGACCGTGCGCATAAATCATCGCACTTGCACGCAGAGAACGCTTGTTCCCGAGAATCGCGAACTTGCAGAAATCTTTATCTTCGCGCGAGTAGCGGTAAGGGTCCCCAGGACGATTCCAAGTACCGATGAATCATCGTGCTGTGCAATCGGCAGCCTGCTGCCGATACGACGGATGTTCGCTGACTATGCGAGGGAAAATCTGTTACATGGTAAAAAAGATCTCGCCCAGTCTATAACCTATAGGGCCGCAACGAGATGATGGACAACGCCAATCCGCGGATGGTCGACGTGTCTTTTTTTTCGCTGTCCTTTCCGTCTGTCCCAGATTTCACAGCAAAAATGTATATAAACACCGATGGCAATCGGAAATGCGGCCGACTGTGCCCGAAAAAAAAAAAAAAAAAAAAAACGGGCTGGTCCACGGAAGCTTCGTATTTCACCTTGTGACATTTTCCATCCGCACTCTCTCGTTTCGCTATAATAAAAACGTCGAAACAATGGCGAGCGAACACTGGCTTGATTTTTATCTCATCCAAAGTCTCTTCGATCTGTCCGACCTGTCTTCCGTCCGCGAGTTTACCAGCCTACACACGCGTATCCGTATCGTTGCTTGGATTAATCTCGTCATGGGAGTTTAATCTGCTCGCAACATTGTATTTACGATCGGTAATGCACGAACGAAACATTTTGGTGCAAACGTTTTGTTGGACATCAGCAGCTTCTCGTAATACCATATGACACTATATATTTATTGCGAACGCCACTGCATTGCTCTCGATATTCTATAGATGAACCGTTCGTTGTTCAGGATCTTTAACTGTTTTTCTTTCGCGCCAGCTATTCCCTTCTACGTCCTTCCTTCCCTACGAACCTGTATGTACAGTGGAGAGTATAACTAAACCAATCCTATCGAGTATCCGTGGAGATGTCTAAAACGAAAAGTATCGCTTCTACGAGTCTCCGGCGATATTGATTTTCGAACTGCAGGAAAGAATCGATGAGGAATGTAACGAAATTCGTGTCGATCATAGCCGAAATCTTGCTCGAAACGATTAAAACTACAAAATTTGCGATCGCCGCACGATCGTTCCATAAAACTCGACTAACGTTTATTCGCGATATTAAATTATTAATGAAAATTGATTACAAATTTTTGTTGAAAACTTGGTGACAGCCTGTAGCAAACTTTTAAACATCTTTAAATATACCGAACTGTATAACGCAAAATTCGAGAGTTCGTTGTAGGTAGCTAACCAGCTAACCACATCAAAACTGTTTGCGCAAGCGGCGAACGAACTCGCATACCTTTCAAACGATCATGTCGCCGTTAGAACTTGATTGGCTAGAGCTAAACCATGAAATTCCATTAGGAAATTAACGCGCAAGCCTCTTATTAGCCGATCCTACTGATAATGCATTCGGAAAGGCTTGTCAGATCGCCTGGCACGTGTGCATACGATGCTCGTGTTTATCGACAATGCCGATGCCTCGTCTTCTCGTTGTTCGTATTGCACGCAAACAGTTGACATCGAACAGATACGTATCCTTTCGTTTATGCAGCCGCGCGTGTGTGTATGCGCGTATTCGCGCAAAGAATCCGAGAAACGTATACTCGTTCGATTAAACAAGTGTGAGAAGAATTTGGGAATGTCGAGGCTGAAATATAGCAAATAAACTATAGCACAGAAGAAACTTCTATATGCATATACGTAATAGAATTTCGTTGTTCCTGCGACGTACGCTTTCCGCCCATCTCGCATTATTCGTTTTAACACGTTGACTGCCACGGGGGTCACCGGTGACCGGCGACGCGGCAAATATTAAAAGTACATAGCACGATTGTTTGAAAAGAGGACAATCGTAATAATTGTCTACAACGCCGTGGGGGTCACCGGCGGTCCTCGCAACGAAAAATGCTTCGAGCATGATTTTGTAACTCATTTTATTTCCTGCAAATAATATTTCAACGTAATATGCATCGCGTAATGAAAAGTTCGCGTCGGCGCCTTGGGCAAACTATGGAAAATTCGTCTGGCAGTCAACGTGTTAATGAAAAGTATATACAGATTTTTGTTCCTCGTTCTCGCGTCTCCATTTGTTCTCTCATCGGCGCAAGATTCGACACACCTACACGTACACGTGCGCGTACAAATCGCTTAACCTCGCGCGGAAAATAAAAGTGGCACGAAACGGAGCAGACATAAGCTCGTAATTTGCCAAAAACGGAAAAAAAGTTAAGAAATTCGCGTTTACTAGTTGCAAGTAGCTCTCGTAAGGAGGGAAAGCAGAGCTTATAGCGGTCGGTTGCCAGTGGCGACCATTAATTTTTTTCAAGAAGATCGCGAAAGGCCTGGAGCTACGCGAGCGAACAAAGTCGAGATACGAAACGACAAGTGGAAAAAGAATTTGCAATGGCAGGGAAACCACCGGAACGAGATAACACGGTCGCAACATTGCCGGTAGCTTAATACGACCTTTCGAACGAGAAACAGGAAAGACGAAGGTAGAAGTGGCGGAAAAGAGAAAAATATCTGAAGAGAGACAAACAAGAAAGTCCCGACGAAGTAGCACGGAGAGAACGAGGAGTCCAGCCGAGGAGTAGCGGATGAAGTGGAAAGAAACGTAATTACAAATAGTTATTTTACCTTTCGTTCGCGGTCGAAGCAGTTTTCCTACGCTTTTGCTCCGCCGTTCGACTTCTCGTTCTTTCGCCTTTGCCGAATGAAAACCGCGACGGCTTGACTGCTGGATTCTCGTTCAATTTGACAAATGGCCACGCGGATCGCTCGGCTATCCCGGACAATGGGTAATTTCTGAGTTAGCCACGGGATCACCAACAAAGGAACCCTTCTTTTCGCTGCTTCTTTTTTCCTCTTCCCGGAATGACATCGTCATCGCGCGATTTATTTTATTACCGAAATACTATGACGGCGAGAATTTTCGCCGATTGTTTCTGACACCGAGCAACGAATGTTAGAGATCGCTTGAAATTAGCACGTGAAAGAGAAATACGTATATCGGTGTTGCATGTTTAGAACGATATCAGTCTAATTACTCAGATGTGAATCTAATTGTTACTTTCGATATCTACTTGCAAAGTCGGTTTAACTTTCGTGCTCGCAACCGTTGATCGCCAAACATACAATGCGTTAGTTGTTGTCCGATAAAGTTGAGCTGTGTTGTACCGTTACAGTGAAAGGTCGATCGTCTTAATAATTGTAATTTCACTTTCAAACTGTCTTCTATTTTCGCTTTTTCATACAGTATTGCTAAACGTTGCTAAAAATTCCGATAACTTCATAATCTCATCTTTCGCCAAATAAATTTCCATCATTTTGCAAATATTAAGGCAGTAACGATTATTAAACCGGCCCGTGTATGTCGAGCGGATATACGCGAATGAATTTCCTCTCGCGTTAATTTGAACCAATCGTATATACGGCGGAGAGCTAAATGAATATTTGTTGGAACGTTGAACATACATAATAGTCGGCCGTCGAAAATAATTTTCGGAAACCGGCAATACGAAATTAACGTTCGAATCACAACGGACATTTCAAACTAGGCCAGTGCACCAACATTCAGCATCGTTTGGATCGGTGGACTCGAAACAACGGGAGAAAAGTGGAGAACACAGGGTATTGACGCATAAGCGCGGAATTATTCCGTCGGTCGTCAAACGACCAGCTGCTGTTAAATACAAAGCAAATTGCAGCGTCGTTTTAAACAACGACGAAACTAATCATTCGTTGTTCGTTATCAAATTCCAATGCATTACCCGAATTCCCGTCGTTGTAATCACGAAATCAAAAGCCCTTTGTCGCCTGGTATTTTTCTCCCGGTTTTCCCTTTTTCTTTTTTTTTTTTTTTATTTTTATCAAACGAATATTCGCTCGCGTGCCGTCAACATGGCCCTAAAATTTCAAATTTGCATCAATGTCGATATTTTGTACGGCGCAACGCGGTATATCCGGTGCAGCGAGAGGGAGAGTTTTATTGACCGGACGAAAACTGGGCGAAATAATGGCACGATGAACGTACTGTTAACCTGTCTGCTCTGTATCGGCGATAGTCGCGGTTGTCGCGTTCGAATAATCGGTGCGTGGATCGACTTTAGATTCTCGCGTCTCCGGAATCTACGCGTAACACCGATATCTCCGCAACAAACGTTTCGTGAAATATTTGCTAATAATTGCGTTCGCAGCTAAGTTGGAATCTTCCTGTAAAAGCTCGCTGTATGTATACGCAGCTTTCGACCGGGCGCAGCTTCCGTACGCAAATAAGATTTTCCATAATTGCAGCAATAAGGAAGCAGGTGCGAGATTTGTATCGTACGTATCCAAAGATCGCAGAATTATAATAATGCACATCGTTCGTAATGGTTTTACTAAATTTTCTTCCGAAACAAAAGAGATTGAGTCGGTATTTTTTATGAACATGATCGATATTTGCGATATTGCGTCTGCTCTTGATGCAGGCGATCGTCGGACGCGTACATTGTCGCTCAAAAGTATTATTTTTGACATAACGTAATTTAATTGCAAAAATATAGAGAGAAAAACTTGGATAAAAAGGCAATGTTCGGAATTTTGAGTGGCCGTCCGTTTATGGCACAGACAGGCCCATTCCCTTCTTTAGGAAATTCCAAATTACATGTTTCCCCGGGAAAAGCACAGCCGGAAAGGCACGATGAACGGACGAAACTCAACGACTGGCAGGGAGAATCAGCAACGTAGGAGGACAGTTCATCATCAGACATCGTACCGTGCGGGTGAAATACTTCATTCCCAACAAGATCTTACCACCGCCGTGTTCGTAACATCACACTTTACTTTTATACAACGAGTGCAAATACAGTGCTAGATTACTCTAACACCAGATCCATTGAACCTCCTTCACCTCGAGTGTTAATTCAATCGAGGTACGCGATATCGATCGATCGGTTTGCTCGGTTTACCTGACCGGTTGCTCTTTAGTCGATAATTCGCAACAGGCAAATTTATACTTTATCTTAATACGATCAGACGTTCCACGCATTTCTATTCGAATGTTTCGGTATTTCATATCTGGTCTATCTGTAACGATCGTCCTGATGCATTCGTCGAAATGCACATCCACCGTAACGATGGCTTAGAGGAAATCTCCGCTTTATCGAATACGGTCGATCGAAGACAGGAACACGACGGAAGATTATTTTACTGAGATTCGCAGGGAAGCGAGGTCAGCTTGGAACGTGGATGACAGTGTCCGGTTAGGCGACAGTCTGACAAGCGTAAACCGTGTAACGGGAATCGTGAGATCGACGCAGTCACCCTGCTGGCCTGTGCGCAAACTGAAACTTGGTCAAGTGGAATCAAAGAGACAGCTGGGGCGGAAGCTGCGCGAGGTAGAAACGTACGGGCAGCGCGACGCCGCTGTATTTGCTGATTGCGCGGCTCGACTGATCGAGTTAGATGCAAACCGAGCTTGCAGCGGCTTCCTGTCGCCCGTACCGTTCCCCGTTACTTTCTGCTCGACCTTCGAATAGAATGTATACATAAAATTAGCGGTAGCAGCAGTCCTCTGGACCTGGTCCGCTCCTGTCTGGCGAAAGTGTGCACCGCTTCGTTAACTCGCGGATACACTGCAAGACGTGCCCAGCCTGCGAACCAAGAAATGACCGCTGCTTCTGGTCGTTTGCGATGACACGACGTATCCGACTCTCGTCCAGAATATCGTCGACCAAACTGCAAACGATCGCCGTTCTTCGTCTCACGACAACCGTTAGGAAAGTTGCATCGATATGGCAGACGTATCGGAGGTGGTACGTTTTAGGAGTCGAATTATTTTGTGGAAATTGGGGGTTCGTAAAATTTTCATCGATCGAATTACTTTCCTTTTTTATCGTCGATCTACGTATCAATCTGTTATCATCTGTATCTTGCTATCGATCGTCAGGCATCGTTTATTTAACGATCTACATCTTGTACGAGATCGGTAGGCATCCTGGTATTTATGGACGGAGATACGCGTTATTTTATTTATTTTTCTTTTATAGATTATATAGTTCTCTTACACACATACACACATACCTCTCAATTTCATTAAAAACGTATAAGACATGGAAAATGTTGAGCTTGGCGTTAACGTCATACAATGTTCAACAGCTGTACGATAATCAGGATCGCGAGTCGTTCTGCAGGTAATCGCTGGTTTCCACCAATCTATTCGCTTAATATTTTTCGTGCTTTTCGTTGATCTTTCTTATCTACTCGAAGAAGGCGCAAGCAGGTGGAAATTCGATTTCGCTACGAAGCTAATGAAACCAAGTGTCGATGGGGAACATCGGCAAAGTGGAGTATCCTGGCTGTTTCTCGCTAAAGAGCGAGAGCTTTCTCGCAGGAGCTCGATTATCCGCGCTGCAAGCGTTGAAATTCGCTGACGTACGAAATTCGAAGTATATTCAGCAACAGAGATAACAACGTGGCCAGATGGAAACGGATATGCGTCACTGGCAAGCTAACTCGAAACAGCGAAATTAGGGAAAATTGCAGGAAGATCCAAGGTCAGGTGGATACTGTGTCAGATACACGCAATGTCCAAACACTCCTACGTGTAACTCGAAATGAAACGATGCTTTTGCGTCATCGGACACGGTCCACTTCTAAGCAACGGATGGATAAATACGCAAAATTAAAGAACCGCGTGGCTGAATCGTGAAACGAGACGCATAGTAGTCGAAGTCAGAAACGATTACTTGCTTCGACTTTGAAAAAAAGATTCAAAAGGTTGCTGCAATGCGTAAAGTTCGCCCGAGTAACGTGATTTGCTAACTTTTTAATTAGCACTGAAGCGATTTTCGATTTTAACACGACAGGCGTATTTCTGGGCCTGGGTGGTATTGCACGCGTATTTGCACGACGACTTTTTCTCTCTATTTCATCGAAACAGTGAGTATTTTATAAAATAAGGAATATATTATAATAGAATTATTATCATCGACAATATGACGCTTTCGATACTTTCATATATAAATACACGAGCATTGGAAATTTAAGCGATAACGACTGGCAAATTATTTTAATTTATGCGCATTTTTATTACATTTTTCACACGTTTGTAATATCAAACTTTTTGTTGGTTCGAGGTAATAACTTGAATGTTTGATTTTTTTTTTTTTTTGTAACTCACTAAACAGAACAAAAATACAATTTCCTTTTTTAACACGAATGTTGAGAAGCTCGCAACGCGAGATTCGAAGATTAAGTATTATAGGTATCATCTCAGTTAACATTGGAGCTCGTTGAAAAATTCCAAGAGATAAACCGAGTTAACTTTTTAATTAGCTTGATAGAAGTTAAATCGTAAAGACAGTTTCTGTGTTGCAAACTAAATATACCTGCGTACAATAGGACTGCAATGATCTTGGAAATCCGATTCGGTTATTAAATTAGTAGGTAAAGATCAAGTTTGCTTTATGGCATTAGAAACACAACGAGATGATACAGAATTAATAACGATAATATGGAGCTACATCAACATCGATAATCCACTGGAGGATCGATGCTGCGTCAATGGAAACGTTTATCATACAGAATAAATAGCTCGTACGAAAGAAGGTAGAATGTAAATCGTTCAAATGTAACTTCGCTTCGCAAACCTGTTTTCTACCTGCAACGTATCGAATCTGTAAACAGAATGTATAGATACTGCGGAAGATCGACATAGTTCGATGCAATTGCAAGCACGATACAAACTCGGAATAGAAAGAAGCACGATGCCGTGCAAAAATTTCACGATCTTTTCGTTGCCGTGGAAACTCGGAGAAACGTTCGAAGGAGTCGTGAAAAGAAAGAAGTTGATTCGAACGAGGAACGAGTGCAATTAACGGAATGTACGAGTTCTCTTCGCTCTTCTCCTCCCTCGCTCGGCGACGCGTTGCCTGGCTTTCAGCCTTTGCGTTCCCTTCTACTCTTCGATACTTAAATCTGGTAATCATTATCTACCTCTCCAACCTCTCCATTTTCCCTACTTGTGCACCACTTTCATTACCCTCGTTTCTTCCCCGAGGTCGTTCGATTTGTTACGCAAACATTGTCGAACAATTCGCGAAACGTACGCATTCCGCCCTCTTCCCACCTTTTTCTTTCTTTCTCTTCTTTTCTCCATTGGTTTGTCCGGTCTTGAAAAGCGGAACTTCCTATAGCACGGTTCTTCCGCGGTAACGATTATTAGCTGTTTGATCGAATGTTTCGCGGAATGGTGGAAAGAGAGAAGCAAAGCAAACAGCGTTTCGATCGAACTCTTGATCTCCGTAAAAAGCTTCCACGAACAACAATCCTCTTTCCTATGGATTGCTACGCTGCTTTTTTCACATAACGTGAAATGAAAATTCTAAATGAAAATTCATCCGCGCTTTATCGCATTTACTTACTTAATCCATTTGCAAAGAACGACGGAAACCCTTATAAATAGAAGCTTTGGTTAATGCTTTCGAGGGAACGGTATACTTTAGAATACCGTAACAATCACCTTGAAACGATCGATCGCTAAAAAGGGCGAAAATTTTTAATTCTCATTGAATTTCGCTACCAACTTTTCTTCCCGTATAATTCAATGTACGGATGTATTAGATTGTCCGAAAAGTTCCTTTCTTCCGCAAACCTGCTTTTTACAACAGTGCACCTTCGTACAAAGGCGAAACCAGGTTTGTGAAACATCGCGGTGTTTAATGGATCGTACGTAAGTCGACAAAATAATATAAAACAAAAAAAAAAAAAAACGTTGTGCGCCTATTGTTTCCTCATAAAACGAAAGAAACTTTTCGGATAAATTAATACGTATTCCGTATGCCGTTGAAATACGCGCGTGAAATATTCGCATGACGAAACTCGCTGTATCAATCTCTTCGATTATCAACGGTATCAATCATGCACGTGGATCGACCGAAATTAGAGATTATTGAAATAGAGATTATGGAAGGCGCAGCGACGGCGTGCTTTTATCTGGAAATGCTTGGCACATTCGGAACGCGGTAGACGAAGGATGGGGAAAATGAACCGGTTTGTTATCGAAGAGCCGGGTTGATCGCTTTATTCGCTCGATGAGCGAGTCGCAGGGCAGACGGTGCGGCTAGAGGAACGATTCTAATTGGACTGCGAATTGACGTGCGTCCAGGCTTATTAGATCTCGGTTTCAGTCGAAAGAAAAAGAAATTGAATCCACCGGAACCGGTGTAGTCCGACGCGATTTTCGAATTCAGTCTGTATCCATCTCACCCCGTTGCTTTCCGCGCGAACAAACTTGAATTATATTTGCCTGTAGCGTGCACGTTTCCCGGATGTCACTCGAAATAATCTAATAAGTATCGTCGCAGTCGCAGACTTTCTAATTTTGGTGGCGAATCCTCGCGTATACAATTTCAAAAGGTCCTCTCGTTCTCTTTACTCTGCCTTTCTCGTTGCTCGTTAAATCCCAGACGACTTTTATCGTTCGTCTCAAAGTGTATTTAATATATTTAACGAGAATGTGTATCTAATAAAGAGAAAAAAACATATATATTTATGGCACAATGAGAGGTTCATCGTTCGGTTGTATCGCGCGTAGAATGAAAACGTAGAGTGTTCGAGGTTAGTTCGGCGAAGGACGGTTTATTAAGAGAATTAAGGATTAGGAAGCGGATTATACGATCACCTTTCAGCTGAAACACGACGATAACCATTATCGTAACCGATATCGCGGACGAAACTCCGTTGTAATATCCGATTAAAGTGGGACGGCCACTCGAGATGATAAAACGATAGGAAACGAGTCTGGTCCGATTTACGAGCCGGTAGGAGTTACGAGACCGCTTGTAAAGCATGTAAAACGATTTACGATCGTATCAAAGTTTTCATCGATATCTCGTATCTGCGATAATTCTTGGTATCCGTGAGGAAATCTTTCGAGCAAGCGAAGTTCTTAGACGACGCGACGAGTAAATCGCGATCACTGGCGAAATTACCACGGAACATGACGCGGAACATCCAGATCACCGGGGAGAACGTGGAAATTAACGCCCCGCCAACGAATTTTATCCGCTTGATCCGCTACATCGTGCGAATGAGCGAGTCTCGTCGTACGAACAGTTTCATTGGTATAACGAACGCGTATGGCTATGTGGCATGGACCGTAGATTTTTTGGGAAATTCGAAGGTTGAAAAATTCGTAGAACGTAAGTGCTCGTAGCAATTTATCTCCGATCGTCGTATTATTCGATTCGAATTATTGCGATCTGTAGAAACGAAAAATTGTTGATGAAACAACGAGGACACAAAACGTATACGGCCCATAGTGCAGGATCTTACTACAATTAGTTCATTTACAATGGATTAAACAGGCGTTGGTTAAACAGGAAACGATGATTGTTTAACGCGAGGAAAATACGATAATTTACAACTAAATTATTAATTTGCTATTCTCGTCACCACGGTTCTGTCAGGACCGGCACGCTTCGGAACCGACTGGCTGATGGAGACCCACCAGACGGCAAGGGAATGCACGCGGCAACAAGAGGTCCAGGGCCCAAACCCGACACCCGACGGTCCTCTCTACTTCATAAGATGACCACTTGTGTAGGAATGCGACCGAGTTGTAAGAGCTTCAATCTTGGAAAGTCACGGCTGAAGCTCGCAACTAAACTATCATCATTGTAGCCAAGGTGTTAGTAAATAAAATCCCTTCTTTTTATTTTCATCTTCGATCTTTTTACGCGACAGTTCCTACGTTCTCTTTCTCGCGCGGACCACACTCTCTCGACAACTCAATTCGCACTCTCTCACTTCTCGACTAACACTGCCTGTTAATTCGTCTTTCTCCCTTAGCATCCCTTTGCCTTGTCTCTTGGCCTACCACGCGCGGGCCTTTTCCGCGTAACAATTCGATCGAAGGTCCGACGATACGTTGTTGAGCCTATAGGCACTTGGGCTTTCTCGCGACATTGTTTATGGTTCGACCGGTATCTCTTGGACCTTTTGTCGACGATACTACAGTAGTACTGTAGCGACACATGCGTCGTAGGACGTTCCGAATCGAGGATGAATCGTGTCGTTTTGCCACAGAGGATTAACACAGTACGACGCACAAAATGCAATAAACAAACTCTGCACAAAGCAATAGCGCTGCTACGTGCAACCGTCAACCGGAGACGAGTTCAAACCTTCCGGTACCTCCCTGATCAGTATAAATAGACGACCATGTTCTCCAGACACGAGTCGTCGAGATTATCAGTATCAAGTATCCTTGTAACGAATAGCATCGAGCGAGCAACGCTTATTTTATATTCTACATTTAAAAAATATCTGCAAATATACTTGACGAAATCAACACGTCTCGATATTAATTTAACCAACACGTCTCACCGTCCACCACAGTACGATAGGTAAAAAGCTTTCGTTACCATATCGAAGATCTCGAGTGTCGTTAATTCGACGCTCGTGACATTCGATGATCGTACATGAACGACAACGTTGATCTGAGATTTATTGTCGCGTACTTCGCAAGTATTCGCGTATTCTCTCGAATCGTAAACTTGCATCCCGTTTTTCGAGAAGGAAAAATTACGTTACCCCTGGAACGAAAGGCAAAAGGGATTGTTTCGAGCGACGAAGACGAGTCGAATCGTCGGCCGAAACACTATGAATTAGTCATCTTGCCGGTAGCTGACGAAAGTCGAGGAATTTGCGAGGGTAATAAGGTGGTTGAATTCGTTACAACGGCGCGTACAATCGGAATGTTTTCTAAGGGTACACATGCAAACGCATAAACGAGTCGCAAAATCAACAAAGCTCGTCACTCGTTTTCCACCGCTGAAAGATATGCAAATTATGAGAGATTCGCGGCTGCGAATAGACGAAAAGCGTGGGACGGGGAGAGGAAACGGTAAGAAATGGGGAATGGGATCGGCTGCTCGGAGGTACACTTGATCTAAATACGCGTGTGCCCTTAGTCCGAGAACAATTGAAAGAGGCGCATAATGGGGCTGGCTCGTCCTGCCTCTCTTCTCCGTTTCGCCGCTTCACCGCTGCAAACCCTGCTTTGCATCCTTGTTGTTTATATTCAACTCGAATAATTGCTTTTTAAATTAACCCTCGTCGCGTGGAATTAACACAACAAATGTTTATCCCCCTGGCACCGTCTCGAAATCTCTCGATGATTCTCTCTCTTACCTTCTCTGTCTGTTTTCTCTCTGTAAATCTCTCCCTTTGACTTTTTATCGGTCGCGCGTCAAAAGAATAGCGCGGTCTCGTTAGATGGTTCGTAATAAAAATCCCTAAAGCTTTTCGATCGCCCTATTTTTCATTCCTTCCATCTACGTGTATGATTCGGTTTACTCGACTTTATCGTATGGAAAATTCTGCGCGTTTGATGCCGGCCGATTCTGGGTCGACAAACCCGACTTGGAATACGCTTGTTACAAATTTAGCGGAACGGGGTGGAATTTGATCAAAGCGAAGGAAGAAAGGCAATGGAAATTCGTGTATCTTTTTGACAGACGCTCTTCTGCCTCTTGTCGTACGAACAAAAGCAGACGGCATGTTTAAGGCGATGAAGTTACGCGAAAGCGTTCGAGAGAATGCGACTTTGGTGCTTTTCTTCCTCTCATCCAATCGGCTTCCGGGAAGAATCAGAAAAGCATGCAAGTTTCATACGATGTAAGTGTCCAAATTCACGGAATAACGAACATGCCTATTTCCAACGACGAAAATGTCGATAAAATTTCTCTCGCGAGTGAAAGTCGGATATGCGTAAGACGAAATAACGAGGAGGCTCGTTTCATCGTCTATCAAGAAAAAGCGATCGCGATCGAACAACATCACGGTCTCTATCTTCGACATCGCTGCCAAGGGTCTCTTCCTTTCGTTAACGAGCGAGTGAATTATGATTTACGCCGAAACGAGTATTTTCTTTTCTCTCCTATTTCTTTTCCTTTTTTTTTTCTTCTTTTTTTTGTTCATGAAACTCGTGGTGGTCGAGTGGCGCGGAGAAGAAAGAAGAAACTCATCGTAACCTAGAAGTTTTTCGTTTCCGCGAGCTCGAATGCGTTCAATCGGCATCTCGTTCGATGAAAATTAACGAGGCAGGCTCGTAGTTGGTATGGATTTCGCACGGACCGTGTGCTTGGCATGGCCGATCCAAGCGCAACCTAAAGCGACTCGAGTTCCAAGCCTTTCATAGGGATTCTTGTTTATAACGAGACAGAACATCGCAGAGAAGCGGGTTACTAATTCCTCGATTCGCGAAACTTGACAAATTAGAGACAAGACGAAGAGAAACGCGAGGAGCAGCGGGCGAAACGAGAATAGAAAGGGAGAGAGCGAGGAAAACGGGAGAAGAAAGTTGAACCCGAAGACGGTTAAAGAATCAAATTACTCTCAGACCAGTTTTATTTCGGTTAGCCGACGGCAGGGATTATTTTCTTGAATTAAAGATGATCCGCTATTCTAATTAGACCTCCTGGCGAGTTCGTGCGCGCCGTGCAAGATTTCTCGTCCATTATTCTCCGTTGTTCCATCGTTTCGTTCGAATCGATTTCGATCTGAGGCAAGGACGTCTTTTACACGACGATACTCTCGCGTTTTTTAACGAAAATTTCACATATTACGAGAAAGTCTGCCTGTACATAAAACAGCTACTAAACGGAGTAAGCGTGTAAGAGAGGGAAAGTAATATCTTGTTGTAACAGAAGATAAGAATTTAGAACCGTATCGTAAAATCAGTATGCATGGAGCCAAACGTAGTATCTAAATAGTCTAGAGCAAGGATAAGAAAGGATGTTTTATTTGAAGTTAAGTTTAGTTTTATTTTAACAAGCAATACCCGATACAAAAACTGATTACAATATCTTCGTACGTCTTATTCTAACACTCGGCTGCCAACTTCTGTCCTCTCGGGTGAAAAAATGCTGACCCTCAACCCTCGTATCCTTCTCCCGCTCCTTTACTCATTTAGCTTGGACGTCACCAAGGCATACACTCTTACTTACATACACATACTCTCTCTCTCTCTCTCTCTCTCTCTCTTCCCCAGCACTCTTACGATTCTTAGTTTATACCTTAAATTTACAACTTGTACTATCCCGAGAAACTCGAATTTAAATATACCAAGCGTATACCCCCATTTTTTGATATTACACAAATATCAGATAGTCCGAAAAGTTTCTTCCATTTTATAAGGAAATAATGGATGCACAACATTTTTCGTTTTATATTATTTCATCGAATTATCTATGATCTATTTTGTTCTATCAAAATAAAGATCACAACGTTCGACAGATTAGCTTCCATGTTTGTATAAAGATGCATCGTTGTAAAAGACGTGTCTGTAAAAGAAAGACACTTCTCGGACAACGTAATAATGATAGGTCCTTGGTATAAACGACGATGTATCAAATTGACGACGAGATTACTATTACGCTATCGAATATACGGCTCCTTTCATGATCTAACGTTTCCAAGGATTATTCGCGCGTTTGCTTGAGCTTCAACGAAAACCATCGTGCGTCTTATCGTTGTACACGTTGGCAGGTAAAAGAGCTGGAAACATCCGATATATGCGAGAAATTGAATCGATAGGTGAACGAGTCGCGCGCGGGGAAGACGCACGTTTCGGTTCACGTAGCGGTAAATCCAGACACAGCGGTAAGTCGAATCGTCGGTAAATTAACGTCCCTCGGCACGACCGCGCGTACTATTATTATTTAATTCGAGGTAAACTGGAATCTTGCTGCTCAGCTTGCCAGATGAATTTACTTCGCGCCGGCCACGGAAGCCAGGATTAAAAGGAATCCGATTTGGATGGGTCCTGGCGCGGAGGCGGCCGATTCGGCGAGAATTAAATCCCCGACTCTTCTTAAAGAATAAACCAAGACGCTTCCAGCATCGCGCGCCAGCCAGCGACCAACTTTAATTAAACTAAATTTCAAAGTCCTCGGAATCTCGCTTACGCGTTCAAACGGCTGGGAGTTGTTTTATTAAAATCACGGCGCCGACGTGGATCTCATCGAGGCTGGTCGATGTTCCAGATTCTTCTCGAATCGCGCGTAATACCAGCGTTAACGCTCACGGTTGCGATATCGTGTTCAATTCGCATAATGCTCTATGCTCTATGCTGATATCGAATAAAGAACACATATTTATAGTTTTCCAATTGCTTTTCCAAACCTTAACGATCGGCGGTTCGTTTCGCGGTACGCGTCTTTCGGACGACAGCACGTTGGCTAAACTATGGCAACGATGAATGAAAACGGAATTCTTCACGCGTTCCTGCGCCGGATACATTCCGTTCTTACAATTGCGACGTTCTCACAGCGGCTTCCAATACCCTTTTGGTCGTTAAACGTTGAAAACTAAAGCCAAATTTTTATCAAACTTTCGTTTCTCTATTCGCGTTCTTGGAAAATATACACTTGCGCGAATATCCGCGGTCTGGTCGTTGCTATTGAAAGTTCGGAGACGAGGTGCCAGTAACTCGTTCGAATACGCCAGTGATGGAGAAACGGGATAAACAAATTACTCTGCGATCGGATAGATTTCGTAAAAGTAACAACATATCCACGTGCTTCTTTCGAGAAAACGCGAACGAAGCTATTCGGTGGAACGCGAAAGATCGAACCAACCAGATCCAGCAACGTGGAACGAATCGAGGGCTCGAAATTCGCGATCGCGAGGGGTTGGAGCGCTAGAATACAACCCCTTGTCGCGGCATTAAACGATGGAAAGTATCCGTCGTCGCGGTTGATTTCGTGTAAACACTCGCGCCTCCTGCAGCTTTCAGCGTTGAAGGCTCCGGGCCTGAAAAGATGCTGTAAAGCGTCCGTGCGAATGGCTGCCGGCTCGCCGTCTGTTCTTTATTGCGACAGTTAAACAAGCGGCTTGAATATTTGATTGGCAATTTCACGCTGCCACAAAAGATCAGCCCCAGACTGACTGGCTCTCGGGGGCCGAGGGCTCCTCTAAGCGAGCACAATCAACCGCGTATAATCAAACGTAAGCCGTCGGTCGGCTGACGCTCTCAGTTGCGAAACTCCCTCGCGTAACGTCTTCCAGACACAAGCAGCCCTCCTGTGGGAATAATCTCCGACTCGTCGACCTTGAAATCGCTATCTATCCGGCTGCTCGTTACACCGACGAAATCCGCGCCAGGCTTTCATCCAGCAGCACCATTTTGTTGGATGGAATTAATTTCTAACCGAGTTCGCCGTTGTCGAGAATGTCGCCGCGTTAAGCCTTCATTTGCATATTCCTTTGCCAACTCGCCACGGAAACCACGGTATTACGATCCTGTAATATTTTCGTCCCGATTGCCGTGACCTTTCCGGTGACCGTGAGGCGCGACGCAACATTGCACGCTTGTGGAATAAATTAGCGATTTATGAGTTTGAATCAGGGCAGTGATTAATGGTGGTTTCGTCGATAAAGCACACCTTTATATGGGGATATCGACTTAATTTGTTACAAAGTTTATCGGCAAAGTTACCTGGCTTATAATCGGTTACGCCTTCTTTTTCTTCGGCCCGTCGATCGAGTTTCTGCGAAACTATACAAAGATTCGTCGGTTCGAGAAGGCTAAGCTTCGGATAATAAAGCCTGACTAGGCGAGATTCGCGAGTTACCCTTCTAACGTAAAATGTAAATTGTTTATAGCTTGAAAAGTAAATCTCTCGTTTTAATCCCCTTTATAAATGTTGTTATGCCGACACCGGCGGATTCAGGGAAGAAATTGCGATAAGAAGGATACAGTGGATACAGAGAAATCCGATACCACGAGCTGTCTTGCGTTTTGCAAAGAACAGCTGTTCGGCTTGGCATTCGAACACGAGGCGTAGGAAAATCAAATTCTGCGTAGAGCGTTGAAAATCGAAGAACAAAAATGATGCCGGTCTTCGTCCATCTTTTGCCATCGTCGCTACCGAAGCGTATCGTACTATCGAGAAACGAGGAAATGAAAAGTCGGGAAGAGGGAGCTGGGTGGAAGGAACGAAAATCTTGAGACCCGCGGTACGTGCACCGGGGATACAATAAAAGAATATCGAACGAAGACGTATCAAAAGAGGCACTCTATTACTAGCCAGGAGGAAAGAAAAATGTGAAACGGATACGACCGAGAACGAGCCGCTTGATCTCTGAGACGTTGCAGATGGTTTTCTACCTTTTCGCGGTGAGACGTACAAACGACAAAGGACATGGGAAAAGGTCGCGGACTAGTCGAGGATATTTTTCGTTTGCGTCGTTAGCGTGTCCGAATAAGGAATGGGATATGGAAGCAAAGCGAAGCGGAAAATCCCGTTTGCCCGATACGTTGTTTCGATATGAAACGCGACGTCCCGTCGATCGTGACAACGTGACGCGACGATCGATGAAACGCCGTCGGTAAATCGGCCGGAAAAGTCGAAAGAAGTTTTCGCCGGAATAGACCTGAAAATCCGAAAGCCATTCGACGATGGGAAGACAGATAGAGAGGAAAGAAGTAGCCACTGGAAATTTCACGCGGGATAGATTAAAAATTGATTTACCTTACAGTCAATTTGCATGAGTGGATCGTGTAATCGAATTCTAGGAAAAGCGAGGCTCGCCTTGGAAAGCTGATTCGAATCGTGGCGCTCGTGGTTTCTCTCCACGTGTATGTACATATACACGGTGTCCCCGATTTAGATGTGAAAACTTTTGGGGCGTGTACAGAGAACCGATAAACTACGAAAAAAGCGCCAGGGACTTGCTCGTGTTTGCTCCGTTTTAGGAAAAAGTCGAAAGGAGCGAAGAAATTTCGGCCAACACTGACCGCTCTAATTGCAGCTACGATTCGATCGTACGCACGATTTTCTTCTAAACGAAGCAAATTTCCGAAGGACTTTTTCCCTAGTCCGTCGGTCTCCTACACGCAGCCAAAGCTCCGACACCTAAGATTAGGGACACCTGGGTACCATTGTACAAGTACAATGGGAAAATTGCTATCGCCCCTTCCTATAACGCGATTATAAAATTGCTTAAAAAGGACAAATGTACGTGCACGTGACAGCAAACGCGAAAAGTGCGAAAGCGAATGTACATCTCGTTGCTCCGAACGCGCAGGGCGAATATCGCCAACGAGACTACTTTTTCTCTTGCGGTTTGTTGCAAACTCGATTCATTCGCCGCACGCGAACCTATGCATTTTTTTAATTAACTTGGATATCAAAGCTATGCACGACGAGAAAAGCATTATGGTATTAAAGGTATTTCCGTAGAAAATTAATCGTATCGTTTTAAAAGAGCTGATTCTACCCCTTGCACGGTTGGTCTCGCGTAACGTAACGAAATTCGTCTAACTGGAAACCTATCCTCCGCGTTATAGAACGATTCTACCGTACTCTACAGATACGATGTATCGTTCTAGCTGTTGGAACTCGGCACTCGGGAGTACGGCCGAAGATATCCCATTAACGTTTCGCGCCCTTTCAATGAGAAAATTAGATCTTCCACGGATGTTCCGTCACTTTCTACGACGGTCTTGCCTGATCCCTCGAGAACTCGAGCCTGAATCGAAAACCGTTAAGACGACGCATCCGCGTTTAATCGAACCTCCGTTCTACGATCGTCGCCTCGGTGGCACGTTACCACCGGGTTAAGTAAGAGCCGATGTGCAGCCTCGAATGATTTAACGTCGATCGGGAACAGGGTAAAAGCGGCGCAGACCTCGCGCTGGCAATTGCCGAGCAACGAATGGCCTGGCTGACGGCGAAATGATCGGTTAAACGTCGCTCTAATGCGCCACCTGCTTTTTACTCGGCAACTGATGATCGTTTCTCCCACGATTAATGTCTTCGCGGAGTGGAATAATCGTAGAAATTGGCGTGCACGGGAGGTCGAGCCACGGTTGGTAGTTACTTACCCACGCTTCGGTTACGCGCGGCAACGTCGTTGCATCGAATCCGATCGTTTCGTTCTGAAGCTCGTTAAAATCGCACGTGAATGCTCTCTCGTTAATTCACGGCGAACGTAGCGACATGTTTAACCGTGGAATAAACGTTGCCCGAGCCGATACCGAGTAACGTCGAAAGTAATTAATTCGAGTGAATTAATCAACAGAAATTTTCATTCGCCGATTGTTTGCCTTCGAAATCGTTAATGGTGCGGCAGATCGGATTCCATTTTATACTCCATCGTTTTCAACGCTTTGCCTCGGCAACTTTTATTTGCAATTATGCGAATCGTAGCTGGCAAGATTCCGGCAAACGGAAACGAGCGCAGTTTGTCGAAAGATTCTTTCGTTGCTCTCTAATTCGTTCGAAACTTCTTTAATACCGAGAATCTTTCGCCGGTTGCAAAATTCGCTTTGATTCTACAATTTTTCAGCGAATAAACGAAACTTCTAATTTCGTTGTATCAAGAAAGAGCGCGCAGCGTGTTCTTTAACAAGTAACGGTAGAAAATCGCGGCATTCTGCTTCTAACATTTCCTCCGCGGTTTTTTCCTCTCCACGAGAATTACGTAAAAGACGCAACGCTCCCTGTCGAAGAAACTGGAAGAAACAGAGTAGAAGAAAAAGCGAAAGAGGCGCGCGTATATTCGATTTTTTAAATCACATGTGAATTTGACAAACGTAAAAGAATAGTTTCATCGCATCGTCCTGTCGCGAGAAAGAAATCGAAATGAAAAAATCCATGTCCATGTCCATGTCTTTTGCGATTTTGTTAGCATCGCTCATGGCGATCGGAGTTTCCGGTCTAGAAATTCTTTAAAACAGCCGAGCGTCTGAGCGCAAACCAATTCGAAACGGACGAAAGACAGTTTAATTTGGTTGCCCTGGCCGTAACGCGTTTATACGCGAACCACCTCCTATAAACCGCGTTACTTGCCGCACGTGTTCCCGGAATCCGAAGTAGCAAGTTCCTCGGGAATTTTCGCGAAGGGCATACGCGGTAGGATCGATGCAAACGACTGGCTGATTAACGGGCACGTGGTTGCCCGTTCGCTTGGAACGATGAGTCGCACCTGGCGAGCAAAGTTTCCAGTCGTTTTGAATATTGTTCGCGGTAGGGAGTTGGCGAAAGTCTCTAGGGGAACGTCTCGTCCAAAGTCTCTCCAAACATCGTGAACGTCACTCAATGTCGAACGAAACGTGCCGCATAAGATTACAGGGAGCAAAGTCGAAAGGTTCGGAAGACAATTTTAATCGGTAACCAGCAGCTTCGCCTTGGATAATACCTTCTTTGGAACTTTCGATACGTACTTGGTTGGAGAACTGGCGAGGCATTCGAGACTTCCAAGAACCTCCAATATCGAGGAATGTTCGCGCGGGATTGGATGTTGGCGCGATCGCGCCGTTGAAAAATAGTCGGTACCGTGGAATCCGACCGAGTGGAAGAGAAAAGATTTCGATCTTCGGCTAGAAAAAGATTTAATTTCCCTCCCGATCGGCCGATCCGATCGTTACGTTGCCTGCATCCGTGGTAAACCGTGAGCAGCGGGTACATTTTCGCGCGTCGATCGGGCGGCGTTTCTCTTTCTCGCGGATATTCCGCTTAGTAGGACAGGGAATAATACGACGAGGCACTATGTACGTGCACGATCCCTGCCGAGTCAGCGATAACGAGCCGACGGCATATGGCACGACGATCGACGAGGCGCACGCTGCTCGTAAAATGACCGAGCATCGACAACGAGAAAAATCGCGACGAAACTTTTTTCTTCGCGGAGACGATCGCGCGATAACGACGGGCTCTTTCTAATGGATCAAACAGGGAAGGTGGAAGAAAACGAGACGAAAGTTGCCGGTTCGATATCGGCTCGTTCGGGACAGATTGGCTCGTTTGTCGGACAGTTTAAAGACGATCCGAGCAGACGGTTGCAATTCGGTCTTGGCCGTTTCCGTAATACGGATCTCGTGCGATTCAGCGACGTCGTTGAATAATTAACGAGCAGCCGGTACACAGAGAGCGGAGAGAAATCGGCGACAACGTCGCGACGATGTCAGAGTCTGACGTTGACGCGTTCGGGTCAAAGAACGGGAGCCTCCTCTTCGATCTCCGGCTTCCCGTTTCTATTTTCGAGCAATTACATTTCGCCGATTATAAATTCGACCCGTTGAAACTTTAATATCCGGTGGTTGTCGATGGAGCCGGAAATGACGGAGGCGAGCATCGACCGCGCTAACACCTTCGCCGAATTAATCCCTTCCGCCGCGAATTTTCCAGCGACAACGCAGCCACCGATCGTTGAACGTCAGTGTACTCTTGAATTTCCTCGACGAGAAACGAGGTTCGAACGATATTGGCCGTGATCGGGATGGAATTCCAGCCAACGAAGGAACTGGCACGATTCTTCGTCTCGGTTTTATCTGCTTTTAGCGATTCGTACGGTGACGGGTGTGTAGGTTCGTTAACTCGACGACCGTCGATTAAGATTGGACGATCGTCTCGATAGGTCGCAGGGACGAGACGCGTAGCTCGTCGACGAACGAAATTCGAGGCGAAAATACCTCGCCCGTATCTAGGAACCGGCTCCTTTTTGATCGTGCAATAACGCGAGATTTCCGTCATCGACGTCGATGACTTATCGTCCATGTCGCACGATCGCGAAGGCCGCAGTGTCTCCCGGGAGATCGAGGAACGGAAAAGACGGGCGTTTCTTTTTCTGGGAAACGGCAGACTGTCCACGATTTATCTTGAACGCGTCGGCGTTTTCCACGTCGTCGGCCGCGGGGAACGCGAGGCAGAAAATGTTGGAGTTCCTGGGGCATACCGAGCGGAAAATTACAAATAGTTCGCGGATTCTGTCCGCCAGGATCCGGCACGGAACCAAAACCGACAAGAAAGTCGAAGGCGAAACAAAAAAATCGCGTTGGCCAGCGATGCGTGCAACGATAAATAACAGTCGATGCTGCTATAAACGTGTTTCCTTCTATTTGCAAAAGGCGTCTTGTACACGGAATCATCGGCCTGGAATAAACAGTAGGCGATCGTTTTGTAGGCCAAGTCTGACAGAGATGGATATTTCTATATAACGTGAACTATCTATACGTTTTCATTTACCCTTAGATTAATTGACATCGTCTTCCATCATTTACGATCCAATTACGTATTTGCAACGTTGACAAATATTTTAAATTTCGAAAAAATATCCCTATCGCTACGTTTATTGGTGTCAATTTTGTGTCCAACATTTTCTTAAATCGTCGTAAACTTTTTTTTCTTCGTAACAATGAGAATTTGATCGAAATATGAAAATTGGAGCGCCGTAGAGGCGTTAGAATACAACGAAAGAAACGAATAACCGGATAGCATTGTGATCTGGCCGGTGGTTTAAACGAAAATAGCATAGAAATCGTTCTAGTTATCGCAGCGGGAAAGATCACATTCTAAACAAAGCATAAACCCTCGATATAATAAATATAGAAGTATGTTTTTATTAAAAACGTCTACGAATATATACACATATACTGTTTTTCCACTTGGCTCGACTAAATCAATTTATATTTTACTTGGTCAATTGTTATAATTTTTTATATATCGTACTTATCTTTCACGACGATATTACAATTTTTTTTTTCTTTTAATTGTATATCGTTGTTGCAAATTCGTATGACGAGCCAAGAGTGCCTAGATTTATTCCATTCTCAAGAGCACTTTTCGAATCGTATTTAGAAAATATATATTTTCAACTTTGTACAATAGAGGAACGAAGAGTGTAGGAAATGAATACGATACGTCGTAATTTCCATCTTTAGAGAACAATGGTTTTAAAATTCAACACGTCCATCGATATTACCTTTACCTCATCGAAATTGTCTTTTTATTTCATTCCAGAGTAGAACATGTATTTTTCCATCTTCTCTGTATCAACTAAAATATCGCTCGTCGTAATACCATCGAAAGACGTTAAAACATTGGAGATTTTAAAATAAAATAATTACATCTTTTTGGTCGAAGCTGTCAGCAATCACGAAGCAACGTAAAAATAGAAAATCGACAAAAATGTACTTGCTTCTCATAATCTTCGATTATTAACCGTAGCACCATGTACGACGGTGGTTGAGACGCGAAATTTACGATATTGGATATCTTGGCCGAGTTTCTCGCGAGAAACACTGTTTATACAGCTCTCTGTTAAAGGATTAATCGTACACCTAATTAGACCTTGAAAAAGCGCGATCTCTGGCCTGCTTGTCTCGCTCGGTTCTTTTGTTATCCGATTTTTCGTCTGCCATTTCGGTTATCCCTTAACGCTCCAAATGTATTCGGTAATTGTTTACAAATAAAAAATAATACTCCTGAGCGAGTACTGCGAGACCTGTGAACGCAAACCCGGTTTGCATCCCAATGAATGTTTTAAAAAATTCCACGCGTTACTCGATTATAACTAATATAAATATTGTAATCAAAATTATATTACTTGCGAGATGAATAAAGATCGTTTCGAACGACTTTAATATTATTATTTACACGTCATTGTGGCGTTTAAAAATCTGACACTTGAAAACTTGCAAGTCGAAGTTTGACGAGAATAAGTTGGAGTTGCCGATCGATATTCACAATTTCAAAGGTCGAAGCGTCAACGGTTAAAATCAGCTCGAATCGAAGGGAAAAACCGGGCAAGAGATATTCGGACGCTGCTAATTCGTTGATAAAACGGCGGAGGCGCGGCTCCGCGTTCGTAATAAGTTAGCGCGGCGAAAAGGGAAATGGAACGTCGGCAAAGTTGTCGATAGCGGTTCCCGGAACGGGGCTGCAGGTTGGACGCGGAGGCACAAAGCGAGCGGAATAGAAATTTAATATTTCACAAAGAAATTGGCTGGCCGGGCAAAGTGGATGAGCTCGATCGGTGTTTATTCTAGCGCGATTACCAGGAATTTAGCGTCGCACTTGGATGGCTTTTGTTTCGCGAGAGAGAGCTTGCTCGTCCGGTACACGAATTTCCGGCGCGCAAACTTTCCGGACGACGCTCGCCGCTGATGTACATAGGGCGAGAGAAAACGATCGCGACGCTGGAATCGACTGCACGTGAAACGCGGCTCTTTCTTCCGCCGTTTTCTTCCTTCTTTTCTCATCGCCGATGGCTCTCGCGACGTCTCGCCTAGCACCTGGAACACGGCGAGAACGGGCGCGACTACTTGCTAACCATTTGCGTGACGTTTAAAGGAGCAAGCTGGTTGGTACGAGAATCGGCACGATCCGACGAACGTTTGAAAGATGAAGGGTCGCGAGAGTCGTCGGTCGAGCACGATGGCAAACTATGGTGGAAAAAGGAAGCGAGAAATATGATGGTCGTTGAGGCGAGCGGAAGACCGGCTAAGGAGAAATTCGCGGTGTCAAAAGGAAATATTCGAAGAAAGGAAATCGTAACGAGTTTGCCCAAGTTCTCGAGAAAGTTACCGCGATAAAGCAAGTCGAGGCGTTTCAGACTCGAAGCAAAAAGCACTCGCCGGTTGGAATTTCAACCGTACATACCGCCAAGTCTTCGCGATCTTATCCCATCCGACGAAAGTCCCGAGTGCGTGCCTCTCTCGACCGACGTCTCTCGCAGTCGGAAAAGCATAACCAGACAAGTATCGTCCTGGCAAGTCGTACGCGGGACTCTGGATGTTTTAACGCTCGTCACCTGTCATCCACTTGTCTATATTTCTGTAGCAACTTTACAGGCTCGTCTTCGAAGCTTTGATTCTTCGAGTACTGGTAAGTCAGTGCCGTGAATCTCAGCGAGACGCGGGGATCTATCTTATCACCGATCGAACAGAACACGACGAAACTAAAGTGAAATAAAGTAACTCGGCGAAAGAAGTTAGGTATCGAAGCAAGTATCGCACCGATGCGACACTGCAAGCTGGAGAGTTAACTACGTCGAGGACAGGAGATGAAATCTAGGGATTCTAGGATACTACATCTTCTACAGAGACAAGCGAGAGATTACCCGATGAAGGGACTCGATTAGACGGTCGTTAAACGGACGCAGCCGACCCGTAGCGTGCTTCTCCGCTCAAAGAGACAGAAATTCCGCTGATTTTCGTTTCACGATTTCTGTTGTTGCGTGCCATTTTCGTTTCCACGGGACACGGACAAGCTGATTCTCTCGAATCGCTGTACTTTGTACACGAAAAGACCCGCATCCCGATCCAAATCCACCATCAATCTTATCTTCGAATTCGTAGATCAAAATTGCTCTACCGTACCTTCGTAACCTACTCGACGGTCGTTCTAACCCTTACAACCTTCAGCCATACGTGGCGCGGTCTTGCAGCAAGCGGAGCTACTATCCGCATACGTAATACGACTCTACCTCATAACCGGATTGTGGATTTTTGTGCCTTTATGGGAAATTCGGCGGCCCAAGGACGCACAGAATGCACGGAATGCACGTAATAGGCAAAAGTATACGAAACGTTGACGGCGTATTTAATATTAGAAGCATTTAAACGGCATTCGAGGAGCGCGTGTAGACTTTTGCGACTGACTGTATATCGTTCGAATAGCTTCGAGTGACGCGCGGCTATTTATGCAAATTCCTATTTCCACGGATATAATTGAAAAAATGAAATTTACATAAACGAATGCTACTTGCTAAATATTACAACCAGCACTATATTTTGGATATTTCACATAGGTGTGCGTAGCGCGCGCATTCTGCATTTCTCCGTCTTTCTCATAATGTAAATTTCCCGCGAACAGAAAATTCTCCTATCAATAATATCGTTTCAATGGAACAAGGAGATCGTAAAATGTTTAATGCGTCGTAACAACGTTCGATTCACGATTAATTCATCTTTCTCGTTATTCGCGATATTTCCAAAATGAGGAAAATCGTACGGCTAATCATGCGATCGATCCGTTGTTCGTGTACCACTTTATTCGCGTATGCCAGCTCGACGCACTATCATAATCGATACTTGAAGGTATCTTGCTCGAAAATCGAGTTCGATTTCACGAGGGCACTTTGTATTCCGCACGAGTCGCTCTGGAAACGCTGGCTCGGCTCTCTGGAGCGTCGCTCGACCGTCGTCTAATTTGCCGGGGAATTTTCCAAAACGCGGGCATGATCGCGCGATGATGGAATGGAAATGAGCAACGCCGTTGGGCTCGGGAAAGCGTGCATCGCGGCGGCGTACGGCCAACTTCGAAAGGCAGATGAGAGAACGTTGCCGAGAGGAACGGAAAAAGGACAGGCGAGCGCGACAGAGACGAAGCTTTTAGGGGCGGACCGTCGAGGGGCCAAAGACATGTCCTGCGGGATTAAAGCAAAGCTCTGCGAAATTGCACGAAAGCCACGGAGTTTCAATAAACCGGGCCCGCACCACGGTTAAGGGTGGCTCGTGATGGATATTGATTTTAATTTGAAATAAATCCGGCCTCTTTCGCGCGTCGGTTAACGCGACGAGGACGCGACGTGAACGAGACGGCAGCCAGGCTACGGGATCGTGGAAAAGAGAGAAAAAGCTGTCGTCGGTGGCCGATTGGAAACGGTTCTGTCGAATAAACCGCCGAATCTCGCGGCTGCAGCGAGAAAAAGAAACCAACAAGTGGAACGAATCGATTTCACACGCGATATATGAAAATAAACGAGCGGCTGATACGAGGCAAGTTTTAGCGGGATTTTCGACCTCGAGAGAATTTCCAGAGATACCACGCACCACGTCCGCCTCTACCTAATTGATCCATCGAACGGACATTCCGCCTCGGAACGAGCTGATCCACGCGCTTCTCTAGGAAAGGAAAAGCTGACCGTCTGGCGTCTGGATTTACGAAGGAATTCTTGTTAGCTATGGCCGTAACGGTGGTAGATAATTTAACGGGAAAAGAGGGAGAACAAACAGAGAGCCGTAGCTCACGAACGTGGAAAATATAATTTGTGTTCGAAAATGAAGGAATGCTGTGGGCTTGGCGAGAGGAGGGTGAAACTTTTGAAAAAACATCATCAGCTTATCCGTATTTGCACGTTGATTGGTTGGCTGCGTCGGCCCAACGCAATGCAAATCCTGCGGCTGGAAATTGGTTAGGAAATCGCCTTCGCGAACGATTGGAGCGCGTGTGAAATGTCGGATGGGAGGAAGGTAGCGAGGGGAGAACGTACGAATCCGAAGATATCTGTATGATCTTCGAAAGGCGTCGAACAACGGATCTCGTGCGGAATGGCGCGTTAGAATGTCGACAATGTCGACGAGAGAGAGGAAAGAATTCTACCTGTTGGACCGTTGGTCGTTCCCAAGCATCGAATTCAAATTTTCCCGATGGAATTCGAGCGGATAGCAGGCGATCGTTTCACCGATCCCTTTGTGGACGCCGGGTCGTCACGTGCCGCCGCGTGTTCTTCATTCGCGCGCCGCACTCTGTCCCGAGCTCCGCTTTCGTTTGCCGCGCAATTCGTAATTCTCGGTATGCTTTTATTAAAAAAATCTCTCTCGCCGGTTGTAGCTTGTCTCCTTTGAAAATCTTTCTCCCTCTCTCTCTCTCTCTCTGCTCGAAGCTGGACGAGGGAAAATTCTGGCGACGAAAGGTGAAAGAATTCGCGTAATTGCCGAGGATAGCAGTGGCAAAGCACGCGAGCAAAGGAGACATTAGCGAGCGTCGGTGCCGGGAGAAACGCGAGGACGTGACTCGTATCTGTTCGTTCGCGGCGTTCAACGTTCCCGTTGCTTGCATCAAAATCCCATTAATCATACTCTCGCCTTGACTCGACGCGACGCCCCGCCAGCCAGCGAGACGTTTTTACTCGCGCCGATCTTCTCCCCATTGAAAGCAACCTTCGGTTTCGGCTTGTCGTCTTAAAGACCGAATTAGCAATCCGTCTCCGTCGAAGAAGCGGTGGAAAGTCGTGAAAAACTTTTACTTATCGCGACTTTCTCCGTCAAGTCGAAAGCAAAGTTTAATTGTTCCTTCCAGGTGAGCAGATCGAATCGATTGGACCCGAGCTTCCCAAGCGGACGATATCCTTCCCTTCTTCGAATATATGGAAAGAACGCGTCAGGTCTTTGTTGGCAAACTTCGTAATACGATCCCGAGGAAAAAGTATTTTTCAGAAGAAACTTTAGGGTATTAGCGCCAATGACCATTTGTAGACCGCGGGTTCTTACGCAATTTCCTATTGTTTCATTTGTTAAACGTTACAATGAGTACTCTACTTTCGATATTTTATGTAGTTTGCATCTTCCATCGTTAATTGGATCGAATCATTCGTAATTTCTATATTAGGTTGTCCGAAAAGTTTCCTTCGTTTCATAAGGTGATGATAAATGAGCAGCAATTTCCGTTTTATATTATTTTATTCAATTAGGTATAATCCATTTCGTTCTATTTCTATTATTATGTTCGTGCATAATTCAATAAATTAATATAAAACAAAGAACATTGCGTGTGTGTATTATTTCCTTATAAAACGACAGAAACTTTTCGGACAACCAAATACTAACATCCGCCATACGATAGGTTACTCGTGGATCGTTGCGATCGCAGAAAACTTTAGCAAGTCGCAGGCCACCTTCCTCCTGTATTCCTAATTTTCCGTCACGGCGGAAACAAACTTAAACTGCGATAATATCCACTTTATAACGAGACGTGATAAAGTGCACGCGTACCGAGCGAAAATTCAAAGTCGATTTTCTCGAAAATTTTTTATTCTATATTTTCGACTTCCTTTTTCGCGTAGAATCACCCTCTTTCCGCTTGTACCACCAGTTACCAACCATCCTGTATATAACGTATATAATTGAAGTGTTCGTGGATGTAGGTGCCAACAAGAAACTATACTCAGAGCGTTCAACAGTAACAATTAATTTATTAACGTTTAACAAAATAACAGTCAACGAAATAACAATTAACAGTCAACGGCGAATGTCGATTAACGAGCAACAAGTAACAATTAACATGTATCGATCAACGGTTTGGTTTCGCACTGACACGGGAGACGTTACGTACTTCGCAGTCCGGAACGGAACGAATCTTTGCTCGAGAACAAACGGATTCTTCCCTTAGTTGCCCATCGATATCACCGCTGGCACGCGTTTATTAGATGTGCCGCGGCGGTTGCCGCATATGCGTTCTTCCGACGATTCGACGGAAGAAGCATAGGGATATCGATGGTACATTGGGCACGTCGATGTTGCGCTTTGGCGGCATAGCGCTTTGTATCGCGAAGTCGACGGAAAGTTCCGTGGCGGGTGCCGTCACATAATAATATCTATTCGAGTTCGTATCGTCATAAAAACGGTATCGGAGACAGACGCGACAGATATTACTAGTGGCAGCGGGGTATCTTGTAGCGTGTAAGTGTGCAGTCTGTTGGAGCTCGTCGGCACTGTTACAACGCTCTTTGTATGCTACGAGATAAAGCTCTTTGGATGCGAGTCGTAAGCGATATTGCGTGAATTCGAGTTCGCGGCCAACCGGACGGCTCGAACGAAAGAGCTTAAATTCCGTCGCGACGACGGGGACAATTTTCCTCGTCGCCCGATGGAAGACGATGCGACAAAGACGATCGAGTGTTTACAGACTGGCGTTCCATTCGATTCGACGCAATCCGATTCGATACATAGCTGCACACGTTGCAACGCGTTTCTGTTTCTCACACCCTTTTCGCATCACGTTGCCTGCTCCTTCTACAACTTAGTTTCCTTCGCTGCTGTTGCCGCAGTCACTAATTATTCTTGGAGCGCTCCAGCCAACCAGTTACATGAACTACTTGGAAAGCGGTCCGACGAGGTTACGCTAAAGCCTCGACGAACAACCTCCAATTCGGACCAACTGGAGGCCCGTGCTCGTCTTCGGATCACCGCCGGACTTTGGCCATTCCTCTAACTCTGCTTCGTGTCCTGGCCGTCATCGATGCCTGAAGTTGGCGGGATTCGAACGTTGTCGAAGACGGTGCGTTCGGAAATGTTCGAGGAAGTACGCGCGAGTCGGTATACGACCAAAAGAGCGGCAGGTTGACGCACGGGAGAATGGAACGGGTCGAGTAAATTGAACGGCACTGTAAATTCAGCGCGAGCGGAACAATTTGTTGTTACGTTTAGCCGGTCGATTCTATGAAACATCAACCGTTGGTGATCGATAAATCTAAAATACGTAAAACGAGTACCGCGCCACTTTGTTTCCAGGAAATCGATGCCAGGAAATGCTTGTATAGGCAACACGTACATGTACCAGCTTTGTTCGTTATAGATTTTAAAATTCTCTTTTCGAATTTCCCATCGAGTAGCATAGAATCGGCTAATGTACAATTCACGAAAAGTACTTGCAAAATTTCGTTCGTCTGAACTTGTTCATGTCGTGCAAGGTTGCTTCGTAGCTCGCGACTTGGAAAATTTCGGAGGTGGCCCATCGGTGGAAAAGTTGAAAAGCCTGTCTCTGAAAAAACAGCAATCGTCTCGAAGCGTATCATAAATCCTCATAAACACGAGGTCGAACGTAAGATTCCAAGAGATCGATGAAATTTTCATCGTCTCTGTCGAAATCCTACTCGAGCGCGGCGACGGTGTTCGCCTTCTCTCGATGAAAACTACCAATACCCTTGTTCGACTGTGCGAAACAAAGCGAGAAGGGAACGGGTCGAGTTCCGTTTCGCGTTTCACCTTCTCGATTCGCAAGTTCGCCGACCGATTTCGCCTAGCCGTGGCCAGCCATCCGGTCGAGGCGAACTTGCCGAGTTTCCGGAAGCTTGGAAACGATTTCTGCTCGGCGAGTTACTCGACTTGCTCGTCGTTACGTTAGTAATTATTCTTGGAAACGCAATAGCTGTTACGAGGCGGAGTGCGGTCCACCGCTATTAGGATGCACCGCCGCTAGGATAAGAGGAAAGGGACAGGCCAGGATGGCTGGAAGAAGGGTGGAGGCGGAGGTGGGTGACGCGGCGAGGAGAAGGAGCTAGACAAAGTAGCTTCTCCGGGGTTTCCTTCCTATTATCTGTGCTTGGCGGTCCGCTCAGCCAGCATGCATACAAAACAGTATTTATAGCCAACATAGAGGCGCACGGTCCGCAGCCGCAGAGGGGCGAGTTCAACAAATGTTCATCCTCCGCAGTCTAAAGTCAAAACACTATCGCTGAGGTTACAGGGTCTCGTCGCTACAGGATTTCGCCTCTCGAGCGACGTATCCTCGTGATTTTTCTTCGGTCAATCGAGCGCTTCTGCCGCCTGCTTCTACTCTTTTCACTCTTAGCGACGGGATCGAGCTGAGTACGTGCGCGTACTTACGTAAATCCGTATTAAGCGCAACATATTGTCTTGCCAAAGTTAGCTTCATAGCGTTCGAGTATCGAGTCGTATTAACGATACCGTGAATTTTTATGCGTTTATAGGAAAGTAAAAATTGTAAAAACGCAAATACCCTGGAAAAATATACAAAATATTCAAGGCACGGGGTAGTACTTGTTACGATATTCGATGGATAAATCCAATAACTTCGAATCCATTTGCTCAATTAGCTTGATAGAAATACCAATTTTTGATGAAAAATAGCAAATAATGGGATTCGCTCGTTGTAATCTACTTACGCGTACTTTCGATGTTGGAACGAATCGCTACCTGTACACTAGCTTGCCAAGTACTCGAGTCTATAAGGCTGCGCTTGGTAACGGGAAAAACTGGTTTACAAATTATGTCATCGTTCGGAAGATTCCGCCATGCGACGGATATTTCAGACGATTTTGACGGATAGGTGCTATAGAGGTATGATGGATATGTGTACAGAACTTTCGGAAACTGGTGACGAGAGCCATATATCGATGCAAGACGTAGGTATTTATTCGAGATACGTATATGGTTGGTGCTAGAACAACGCCCATTGTTAGATCAACGACAACATTTTTTCCTACTGACAATTGGATTTAATTAAATCCGGCAAAACTAAACGCCGGCCATTGAAAAAGCTGTCTCTTTCTCTCTTTCTATCTCTGAGGATATTACATAAAACTACAAAGTGAGAGTTATGCGTATTCCGTTCTATGGTCAAAGGAAGCCTTCCAAGCGCAACTTGCCTTGTTTAACTTGGTTCAAAGGATAACACAACCTACCTGCTTTCTCGATGTCTTCAAGAAACCATTGTGTTTGCTAGCTTCCTCCTTTACCAGAACGAGAAGCATTTCGACTGTTCCCAAGGTAGACGCGAGAGATTCGACAGCGGAAGAGATTTTCCTCACTTGGTTCACCAACTTACCGGCAAGTTTTTCCTGTTCAAGTGCGTCGCTTTCGCCATGTTTGGCAGCTACGTAGTTTATGGCAAACTGTAGCTATTAAACTGCCGAGATCGCTAAGACTCGAGCTTCCGAGCGCCATAATTCTAGTTCTAACTTCTAACAGGCTCGTAGGATACTTATCGTTTCCAGAAACATCTGAGCTTCGCGACTCTCGTCCAGACATTTGCGATTCTAATTAATTTTACTCGAATTCTGCGCCTGACGTTTTTCCCCCCTTTTAATTCCCTTAACTCTAGTCCGTAAGCAACGCAATTTAGTACACACTACGGCGATTAAGGAAAGACTCGGCCGAGTCGACCGAGGGTTGTTTAATTTCCAGTCTGTTTTTACGGTTTCTCGAGCAAAGAACTACACGTTATCGCGTATCCGCGATTCGTTCACGTCGGACGAGATCATAAAACCACTTGATTTCGTTTAATAGCGACTTTCTCGTCCTCTAGCTACGCAGATCTACAACTTGTTTCGAAGCTGTAACTTGTCCCAGTCGCATGGAGCAGCCTGTATAATTCCTTTAGGCCAAACTTCGTAAACGGTTGAATTTTATTATTCGCCCGAAAGTTCCATTGGAACTTATTTCCGTTGCCGCGTGACGTAGCGGAAATACTCGATACAAAGAGTCGAACGCGAGCACCGTTTCGTTATACAACGTTACAAATAGTTACAAAACGCTGAAAAACGCTACAAAACGTTAGAAAAAGTTAGAAAAAGTTACAATACACGTTATAAAACAGTTGGGTGATCTCGTAGTGTATTTGCAAAGAGATCGAGTGGCGCGTGAACAGCGGAATTGCGATAACAGACGTAACGAGACATTGGGGCGATCTCGGGAACCGGATAAAGGCGACTGTACACCGTTGCTGTTCCGGTTTCATTCTGCGACAGAAAGGGCGAAAGCGAACGAGCGATCGTTTCCATCGCTCCAGCCGATCGCAAATCTCCCGTTTCTCGTTATATCCTCGCGGACGAAACTTTTACGATAGTGACAACAGCGAATGCAATTCCATTTGTACGACGCGCTGTCGCAAATTTTTTTACGGCTCCTATGCATGTGAAACGCACCTTTCGCTAGCCCCTGTCCGTTAAGGTTTTCCGTTTAAATTCGATTAAGTTAAAGTTTAAATTGAATCCATTAAACAACGCGAAACGAAAACGGGAAAAATTTGATTAATCCACGTTGAAGTTTATGTCCCATTTGCCTCTCGACGAATAAAAGCAAATATTTTACCGCGTTAAATTTCGGTTTTAGCGAAATTGTTTCTCGACTAATTTGCCATTCCGGCATTGTACTTTGCATTTTTGAAAGAACAACGCGCAAAACGCAAGATATCAAGCGGAAGAAAACAAACGTTTTTACGCTGTGCAACGGTGCAACGAATGATTCATCGACCGCGCCTGTGTCTCACAAAGATCCACGTCCGCGACAATTTTATCATTTTCCATTTGGCGCGTTAAAACGACGCGATGGTTAGCTCGTAGTTGGAAACATATCTGTGCATTGGGCTGCCTACTACTCGAGAGACAAATATCAGGAATTCGTGGTGCGTTCATTCGATCGGAACGTAGAATATTTTATTCGATACGAAGACTATTCGAAAGGCTGATGGGACGAGGTGCAGAGGAATCGGACCAAGAGATACGGCAAAGGGTTGTTTCTGGGTTATTCGTCTAGCGAAGACACGAAGAGCGAAGAAATTGCTTCTCCGAAGATTGATTTACGTCTCGATATTCGCGCTCCGTTTTCCAATTGATTCGTAGGTCGTTAACAGGCTATTTGTCAGTTGATTCACGGATTAAAGCGGTTTCATCGAGCAGAGAGCTTAAATTCGGGCGCAAACAGAAACCAGATAAATCAAGCAACTGGACTGGATTTCCATCGGAGACGGGAGGTAGAGGGACGCGTCTCGATGACTTAGCAAATCCTACCATCAAAGCAACATCGTAAAACCTTGGTATAGGATAGACGTGGCTTCGTGTACAGCGAAACAATATCTGCAAGAACGGGGAAAAAATACGGTTAAAGCGAGTTGCTGCTCTGCTGGCGGCCTGGTTATCATATTTCACCAACAGCCGACGTAAATCCCCGTAATTTAAATTTTAAAGTGCGAAACAGTCACTTCGCCGTTTTATTTCGTCCAATGCTACTGCGTTATATCCTGCTGTCGAACAGCCTGTCTGTCGTCGGTCACTCGTTTTCGCCAAACGACTCGTCGCGCACCGATTTCACCGACGCAAACTGCGAGAAGAAAGCGGACAAAGAATTGGACGAATCGGAAGGATAATGGAAAAAGGAGAAGAGAAAACTGGGAGGACGAGGAAATGGGAAGAGAAAGAAAAGAACGCACGAAGTACAAAGTGAATGAGAAGGGGCGAAGAGGAGCGAAAGGGGGAACACAGAGAAGGATGAAAGCAGATTGAAACGCAAACGAAAAGGGTGAGAAGATAAGAAGGGATGGGTGGAAGAGAAAGAGAGGAGAAGGAGGAGGGAGGGACTGGATCTCGAACGACAAGTGCTACTTCGCACGTAGATTCCAGCTCGGAATCTCCTTAGCGATGCAACGTGGGATCGGCCCGGGAGGTGCGGTACGGTCGTCGAGCTTCCGCTTTGCATCGGCCGATTTCGCCACCGGGATTCGCCGCTTTGCATCGTTTTACGGTACATGAGAGCTTGGCCGCATCGCGGCTCGGTTCCTCGGCCTCTAAATGGAATTTATCGGTCCCGCGGCGAGAGCAAGAAAAGACGACTAAAACGCTCTCTTCCAGGTTTTCCTGCGACGTTTTCGGTAGGTTTACGAGAGCCTTGCTAGTCGAGAAAGCGGAGACTGGTCACGGAAACGGAATACCAAGTGACCGCGATCTTGACGATTTACAGTTAAGTGGCCTGACGGGCTGACTGTCTTGTTGCACGATAAAAGTTCATTTCGCGTTGGAAAGTGACCAAGATCAACAGGAAGACTGCGACGGATTTATTCAACCCGCAGGAAAAGGGACAGAGAGCGTCCTGTATTTGCAAGTTAGGATACTGAGCGGTACGTTATGTGCAAAAGAAATATTGCGGTGGTAAATAAATGTTTACGTTTCAACGTTTACGACGTAGAATTACGTAGATTTGAATTGAATTCGTTCGACGGTGGTAATGTTTCGTTGGAATAAAATTGCAAAATATTTCGTACGATACGATGTATTCGGGAAATTTGTTATTTCTTCAGCGAGTGGATATTAGAGAATGTTCCTTTCTTCTAAAATTAAAACTACTTCAAAGTAATCGAGGAACTTAATCGCGTAGAGCGAGCTTAAGGGAGTCTAAAAATAAGCGAAGTTTGGCAACTTTTTTCATAAGTACATAATCACAAAATGAAAAGTTCGTACATTTTCGTGCGATATTAATGCAAATAAGAGTCTTACCTTTCATCCCTTTCGAGGGAAAAAATTGTTTCAAAATGGAAATGTTGTTCGTCACTCCGAAACCTATCTGCTGGTCGTTACTCTCAGAGGAAGCTTTCAAATAGAAAATTCTTTTTGTTCCGCGAACTCTACAATCTGGTGTTTACGATGTAGCGTAGAATTTTTCACGAATATTAACAATCGTAAGAACGACATCGGCTTAAACATAACGAAACCGTGTCACATTAAAAATAATCAACTTTAAACGTTTCTAGAAAATTGGAAAATGGAAAAATCCTACGGTATATTCTACAATTAGAATACCACCTTACGCGGGATATTGCTTCAAAATTTCAAGAAAATCGTACGCGTAGTTCCGAAGATTTCCCTGGTGGCCAGATCAAAATCATACGAGAGGTTATAACGTTCTTTCCTGATGAAGAAAGAACTTTAAATTTTGCATTCAATCAGCTATTTCTCGTCGGACCGTAATATCGCTATCAATTTTTCTTATCGGAAACAAGAGATTGCATCAAACGTTGTTCGCGTTAAATAACTTGTATTTTGATATAGACGTATAAGCTTGATACAGCTTTATTTCTCCTCGTCATTGAAAATCTTTTTCCATTTACACCACCATTTGTCAATACTTTGCGTATAGGTAACGTATATGTCGCGCGTATGCGATAAACTTCGATCGCAGAATATTTTCAAGCAACTGCCACACCTTTGCTCGTTATCGCGATCCTTTGGATTTCGATCGTGTTTTTAATAGCACGTTGCGCGATCCTTCGACGTTTCGCGAACATTCCAATTTGCTCGTTCTTCAGGGCAGACCTGTCAATGTACGTTTCGTTCATTCGCCTTGCCAGCGGCAACCGTACCAATCGGCAGGAAGAGGCGTTTAATTTTTGAGAGTCGTCTCGAGATTCCTCGAGATCGACACATGGCCACCGACGAATCGCAGACTCTCGTCGGAAGTCTGGCAGACGTTGCACCCCGTTAGCAGAGACCATTTCAGGACATCGAGACGATTCCAGAAGATTTCCTTAGATTCCAGGAAATTTCAGGATTCAAGCAGAAAACGTTTTCCAGCGCTGGCGTTTAACGAACGGTTCACCGCATTGACCGGGCGATCGGCGATACGCGCAGGTTGGGAAATTTACACCGAAGTTGGCAAGTCGAGCACGTTCTTGATGACCTCCGCGCTAGATCTTCGTTCTTCTCTATACTTCTCGCTGTGTCGCTACGCTCGCTCATTGAATCACGACTATCCGATAATTTGGACATTTTTCACTTTTTTTAGAAAAAACGAAAGGCACGAGCGAACCTTACGACGCAGTTCTTCATCCATTAAGGACCAAACAGTGGAAAACCTGTTAAAGTAGTAAACGTAGTAACGCGGATGTTATTAAAAAAATTATTATTAATCGCAAGAAACGTATTAAGATGAATTTCCTACTTGATTAAACCCTCGTAGCCGAATTGGAACACAGTCATTTTAATTGCATGAAGATGTAACTATATATTTTGTTATTGACGAAGATCGCGACATATAGGAAAAAAGTCATTTACTTTTAACAATTCATAAATTGTCATTTCTAATAGCCATTACCAATACCGTAAACTGGTAATATTTCGAGTTTACTACGAGTTCGAATGTTCTAACGGACATTCCACGAGTCAAAGATACAGGGAAGCTTTCTACGATTTGAAAAATATTATTTAAAGATATTATATTAAAAATATTATTCAATTTCTTCGAATTTCGCGATAGAAATCTAAACATCGAGGACGTGGCTTCGCGTTAGAACAATTGATATTTCTGCGTCTGTTGGATTGGCAACTAAGTGATTGCGGATTTTGTCAATATCACTCAATGATAAAATCCGCAATCACTTAGTTGCCAAAACAATAACTCGATGATCGAGAACTATACGTCCAATTACCTTCTCGATTCTACGCTTCTCCCTCGCTATTCTTCTAGCGTCTCGATCTTATCGGTAGAAAGAATCATAAATAAATGGAAACGCCCAAGGAAAGCTTAAAGCGGTGTAGAGCTGCCTCGGAAGAGGATCAAAGAGGAAAGTAGTAGAGCGCCTTGGTTCTCAGACGGCTCGATTTGAATAGGAAAAAAAAAACACACGAGGAACGTAGGACGAGTGTGTGAGTAGATAACACGGGTAAACCGAGCGAGAAGAACAAAACTGAGAAAGCTAGCTGCAAAACATGCGACGCGCTATCAACGAAACTGCTCTTCACGAACGATGAAAACTGCGGTAGAACCCGCACGGTAGTTGAAAGGTAGTTGCAGATAGTTGTAGATAGTTGCGAATCGTTCCAGGCCGTTGCGCAAACTTAGACAGAATAAAGTAGAGATACCGGATTGTCCTGACGGGTCTCGATATCGACGTTGGTCGATGCTCGTCCCGTCCTTCGCTAAAACCCGTGTTTCGACTGTTAGTTCGCTGATAATGCGAATACCGTGTATAGTCGCGTGGAAGAAGCTGCCTTGGACACTGATAGCGCTGCAGCCACGCCTGTTTCCCTCATAATCCGCGTCGATCGATGAATATCTCGCGAAACTAATCGTTGAGGAATAGAAATCAGATAGCAAGGTAAATTAAGTTGTACTCCGGTCGTCGAATCTGGCGACCAGAATCTCCGCTTTGCTTCTTTGTGCATTTGCAATTCGACCGGAACGTTGATATTTTTTATTAATTTATATTTGATTAAGCTCGTTTAATCTTATCGAGCATCGAGCGGCGAAATGATGCGTTAAAGTTGCTGAAATGCGAGGTTATTCAGAGACGTAAGCAGAGAAAATTATCGTTTTATGAAGTTACGGGAAGCATATTGGAGTAATAAACACGATACGGTAGCAGGCTATTGCATAAATCAAAGATGCAAAAGGAATATCTACGTGTAACTAGCAGAAAAATAGCATCGTCGTAGAATCGTAAGATACCTCGATCTCGTCAAATTTTATGAAACTGTAGGATTTAGACGGACAAAGAAATTATAACGGAGAGAATATCGAACGAATCCTTGGAATTCTTTTTCATAATTGAGGCGCGAATCCAGCAGAATTCAATAATATAATATGAATTGATTTTATACAGCGGGAAAGGAAATACCTCGCAACTATTCCGCCAAACGTGGAATCGTACAAAGTGAGTTCAATAATATAAATTAATTTTAATAAATTATCGTAGAATTCGGTCATCCTAATTCATTAAAAGTACCTAATGTAAATTCACTTCCAAAAAATGATCGAGTCAGAGGAATTATTTCCTGTTAGTGAAACATCGCAAGATCGCGACGCGGCCAGATTTTCGACAGGTCGTGCTGTTTAACGTTTCGACTGCCACGTGGGTCAGATATGACCGATCACGGTTTCTCCTGTGACACCTCGGTGGTCGTTGATTACCTGAGCGCTCGAACTTATTCCAATTGTAAAAATTGTATGAAAATTGACAGTTAGGTCATTTGGAATATAACCGATAAATAGAAGATACTTTGAAATAAAAAGTACCCCACTGAACGATTAAACATTTTTATTAGAACGTCGATAAAAAGAAAATGAGGACAAATCTTGCATCTAACGGTGGGCTGTGTTTGCATCCATATCTTTGAGGGGTAATCTACGAATATTATTATAAACACAGCTTAGAAAATAATCGTAAACGCTGCCTTATAATCGTATAATTGAAGTTAGAAGCGCGAACATACCTTACTATTATATGTAGAACGAGCAAATACCGTTTACTAATATCTTCTACACGTTTCAACGATATATTCTGCGCGTTTTGCTTACGACGAAATAACGAACGGCTTGTTGAAATAAACGAAGCCTTGTTATAATATGTCGCTATCAACTGTTACCAAGGCGCCACCCTGGTCACCCTTGACCACCAATAAGATAAACGGTTCATTGGGAAAGAATGTTGTCTTACGTCGTCAATTTATTATTACTTTGCCATAATATGCTTTGAGTAATAAAAATACTCCCGTGGTGTTCTGAACGAAACATGTGATCTCGGCGTGGCATTCAAGGTGTTAATGTGGTAACCCTGCCCGGCCGCTAATTGGCAACGATAGCCAAAATCTCGTGGATCGGTCGCGTTTTTATTACGAGGAAAATCTTTGACGAGGAGGTAGCCATCGGATCGGTTGGTAATCCATGTCCGTCTGCGCTCGCTCGCCTCTTCTTTCACGTCATCCTTTCTCCCCGACCTAGCTGCTTCTTATCGTGGTAGCAATTTTTTGAATGTATCGCCGCACGTCAGCCCGTTCTTTCGTTCGACGCGCTTTTTCCATGCCTGCCGCCGGGAGAAATTTATCGTCGGGCCAAAAGGAGAGCTCCGCCCGCCGATATCTCGCGACGGCAACCACATCGCGTTCGACCCTCCAAGGCGAAAGCCGTAGCCCCAAGCCGAATATCAGAGACCGACGCTACCTCAGTACGAAGATGAGAAGGTGGTTAGTGGCAGAATGTGAGTTTGATTGGTTATAGCGTCGTAAACGTACAACTGCTCGCATTAATATTCCGACACGGCACTATCTTTCGTTGCTTTGTGCAACACTCGTGGAAATATCGCGTTGCTTATTCTACGAAACTACCGGGCATTTGTTCCAGCTTGAAGGTAAACAATTTCTGCCGACGAATAACGTTTAATTGTACGGTACGTTTCGAAGGAAAAATCGTCGAAACATCGCATTAGTGTGCTTGCGAAATCTGGCAATTCTTAGCAATTGTCCGAACTGTTCGAAATACATTTACTTTGTATACGATCGGTTTCATCGTAGTACAAAGTTGCGTTTCGAAGCGTCGACGCTTGAGAGAAGAAAAGAACTCGTAGCCGGAATGTTTCATTTGCGATTGCTCGTAGAAAAGATGCACAAATTTTTCTCGCTTCTAGACAGCGGAAGAGGAGGTTTCGCGAGCGTCGAAGGTGAAGCGAGACAAAGCGGACGGAGAACGGTTCTTGCTCCGACACCTACTTCGCTAGCCGTATTTTTAACGATCTGTGCGACGCTTGTTTTTGCCGAGTCTGATCGGACGAAGATACTTACGGTGTCGATTGTGAATAACGGGACAACGCGTATCGTATCGACGACTGGAAATGACGAAATACAGTCGCCATTCTTTTCCAGCCAACCGAGAAACGTCCAGCGTCTACTAAAGGTCGAAATACACGGTGGAACCGGACGGCATGATTTATATCGCGATTAATAAAACAGATTTCCCAGCGTTCGCGTTTATCCGTGTTTTCTCGTGGCATACGCGTGAAATAGCATAAATTTTCGCGCCAACGAAACGAAACAGGGAACAGGACACGCATAATGTAAAAATATAGGTAAAATCGGTTGGCAAGCAAATACGAGACGGAAATCGTCGCGAGAGAAGAAATCGCCGACAAGGAGGATCGTAAATACGTTGGCGAATGGAGTAGGACAAAAGCTTCCCCTTCGAGGATACTCTCCAAGTGTTCGAGTATTCACAAAGGGAGCGAAGAAGAGCGGCCAAGGAGCTTTCCCCTGTGAAAACCGTCGAGAGTCCATTCGGAGGTAACTCGAAGAAGAATCTCGAGTTGGAAATCCCGTTTCTCTCTTCCATTCTCTTTTTCTATCCGTCTGGAACAACCGGGACCCTATGCGGCTCTCGAAAGCCACGTTAAACGCGTACCGATCGGTCGCTATTCTTGCGACCGTTTTTGTTCGACGACCGCGGTCAGATTTAACGCCGCTGCCAAAAAATCGGATCGCACGTTCGGATTACCGATTGCAAAGTTGGTTCTCGCGCGAAAAAACGCGTTCGTTTGTCCACCATGTTTGCGCCGTCCATTGAATGCAACGCGTCGAGGACGGATTCCAATTAAACGCGCATCGAGAATGAAAAAAAAAAAGAAAAAAGGAAAAATAGAGGGAGAAAAGGAGGAAGAGAAGAGAAAAGAGGGGGCGATGACCGCGATTCAACGAAATAATAGTTGCTCTCGATCCGAGCCGATCAATGGGAAACTCTTCTCGGCGAATTTCGAAGACAATGGCCCCGACAAATGGAAAAAGTACTGGTTTTCGTGGAAACTCGCGTTAACTGGACCCTGGCTATCGGCGTGACGACGCGGCAGCCAATTAATTTCTGCCGGTTTCGAATCGAATACCTTTTGTTTCGAACGCGAACGACGCATTGTCGCGAATTAACAGCGTCTCGATCCCGTTCGATTCGTATCGAACGTTTCACCGGGTTCTCGTTCGTTGCGGTCAGAAGCCGTTGACTTGGGCCAAGGCGCCGGCCCGACCTTGTCGCTAATTAATTCATTTCTCGGCAATTAACGATGCTGGCTTGTTCCACCGAGGCTCGATCGTTCCACGTATTCGAAATTAAGCGACGATTTAAAAGAAATCGTTATTTAGGGTTTAGACTCTAGAACTGGTTTGGAAGAATAGGATTTTCTCGCGCGTTTAATCTATTCGTACCTTCGATTTCTGTAATTTTTAGTACACGGATACCCGTATATCGTTTCACCCAGACTCCTGGTTACGCGGCTTTGCTTAAGAATTAATAACACATTTTCCTTCGAACGAAAACGGTCGAAATCATCGACACGCTGTGCAATAATTCCTTGATAATTCCTGTGATAAGTCCTCACTCGTCTACGTTTAAGCATTAACGCAAATCCTGATTTTCAACGAAGCTTGAATATTTCAAGCGTGTAAGCGTGACTTTGAAATTGTCTGCATTCTTTCAATAAAATTGTCGATATATATATATTTTAGCGTCATATATCTTCGTCAGTGTATGGAATTATTAAGATATGTATAATTTTATGTGGTAGACTAGATTAGCTGCGTAGCAGTGATACATGCATGTGAATATCGTACGTATGTGTGTACGCGGCGTCTCGAAAACAAAGGAATGTAAACTGTTCAGTCAGTTGACCCCTTAACCTACAATTACGGGCATATCCCGTAGTAGATGATCGAATCAATCGTAAATATTACGGGCATCGCTCGTGATACGTACTACGCAAGTCGTGCGAATGGCTCGAAGGGTGCGCGAGCTTGTCTACGTTTTCGGCCCAAAATTCTCGAACGTAAATCGTAGGTTAAGGGGTTAACAGTCCGGTATGGAAGAAAGTGCTGAGACGCGTGCAAGTGTGTATCGATGAATATCTTTGAAATCGTTTATCAAATAAATATATAACGATCCTAATATAAATTCTAAGTGTAAATTTAGTATTCCTATACCATTATTTCGGCAATTAAGATGCAGAATTCTCAACAGAAGTATTAGACCGAGGATAAATATTTCTTCGTATATTTTAACGATTATCCGATTCGTCGTAGTTTCGTTGTGAATGTAAGACTTTCGAAGGAAGACGCGCTTCAGAGGGGCAAAGAAAACACAAACAGACGTTCGTTTATTCCAGTTTTATTATAAAATATAATAATACGTAACATTTACGCCATATCGAATATTCACGTACTATATGCATATGTATAGTATGTACAATAAGTAAAGTGCTACGCGATTCGCATTCGCGAAGATTTCGACGGGCTGACGTCAGAAAAGACGAATTCACCCCTTGGAATACAGGGTGATGACGATAACTAGCGCCTCGTCGTACAGTTACGCAGGCCACAACTTTCAACTTCCACGTATTATGATTCTACGCATCTCCGAATATTCTCGTCGTTCAAACGCATTTGCGAGCTGCGATAAAACTCGTGAGAACACCGCGAAACAAACTATCGATCGTTGAGGATCAATTAATGGAAGTTAATAGAAGAGAAATTAGCATTCTACCGCCGCTATCGTCCTTCTTTCGAGTAACTCGACGAGAGTTAACCAGCAAGAAGATCATCCTGCATTTTCGTCCCACGCTACGACACTCTGCTTGCTTTCGCAGGCGCTTGCGATGCTATTTTCTTCGCCTTTTTCCCTCTGTCTTTTTATCGTGTCTGTGAAAGGCTGGCAATTTGCATGCAAATAAGCAGCAAGGGGTCCGGAGAACGGTTACAAATCCGTCGCGATCGAGTTACCGTTTACTCGGGTCATCAAAGGGAGGCACGAGTTTGCGAAAACGATTGTGCTTTGAACAGAGTCGATCGTGATTTCGCGTTGCTGCCAACCGAAGCTAGAGCCAATGACCCTGCTGTTCTTTCCTACCTTGTCCTTTTACATCCAGCAGAGCTTTGCAAGTTACGCAATCGCTAGGAACTCGTTTCTCTACTTCGATCCACCCCCGACCCAACTAATTGAACATCGTTTCGTCTTCGACTCTTGCTGCTGCCTCTCGTCCGAACCGACGAATCCAGAGCCAGAGGATTCGCTTTAATTATTTCACGAATCGTTAAAGCGCTTTCAGGGACATCGGCGATTACGCGTAGCCTCTTATCCAGCGAATTCGCGAATTTTCGAAGTACATTGGACGAGAATCGAACGCGAGGAGCGTTGCTTTGACGTGGAATTATCGAGCTGCTGGAAAAGTTCGTAGCGTAGTTGATATATTCCGTTCTGATCAGGATTATCTCGAGAAAATACACAAAAATATACGTATTCGCATATATCTTTGTGATTCGTGTCCTCTTGGTTTAGTAACTTTCTAGTTTCGAACGATCGTTCGGTATCTTTCAACGAATCTACGACAATCGTAACATTACGTGTTCGACTTTGCTTCACGACTCGATTCGAAGCTCTGATGTCACATACAGACCACGTCGTACAGTTGCGATTTTGAGTGGTTGGCTAAGCGTAGAACGTGGTTTATGTTTCGAATTATTACGGAATAGTTCGGTTTAATTAAGCTCATCGCGTCATTACCTGCGACCTGAATCGTACGAGAAGCAAACGCGCCACGAGTTTTCTCAAATTCTGCTAAAAACGAATATTTCAGAAAATCACCGGGTAATATATTTTACGTGGAAACATGGTCGGTTAACGAGCGGAAATATGAGCAGAGTATTGCCGAATATCTTGCTAAATATCCCATCATTCAGATGACATTTAATATATCAAAAATACAACCAACATATCGCCAACATACTTTGCATATTTTCCACTTACATTTGCATATTTCACGCGCGCGCAGATCGCTCAGCCTGCGTAAATATTCCCATTTTATACCAACGATACCTTCAAATTTCTTCAAACCCTCGCCCTTAAACTCTTCCAACAGTTCCATCTTTCTGCGTCAGAATTATCTGTTTGGAGGAAATGTTTCGGTCCGTAGAAAAGAGCAGCGGTACTTCGCGCGCGTTTTCCGAAAGGCCGGAAAGTTAAAGTACACGCCTAGGGTAGTCGATCTAATTGTTGGTGTGGGTGAAAGCACGGCGAACAGTCGGCTTGGCCGAGATACGCGGCAATGGGAGGCGAAGCGAGGCGAGACGAGACGAGACGAACGCGGCCCGACTCCATAACGCGAACAAAGGAAAATTTAATCCGCGCGCCGAGGGAAACTATTCCGAAATTGCGTTTAGTTGGCACGCGATATACGTATATCCCGATGAGGATGGTTCCACTTGCGTCTGGTTCGTACCTCACGCGTGCTACGCGCGGCACCGCGCGGAAAAACGAGGTCGCAAAATACCCCTCAGGAATTCCGATTATCGCAAGCCTTTTCGGCCGTGTTTCGTTCCCTCGTTGAAAGTTCCGTGTCGTGCGATAGGAAGGAAACGCGACTCGAACCGCTGCTTTGCACTTCCAGTACGCAGGGAAAGAAGATTTCAGCTCTTCCCTTCAGATTCCATTTATCGACGTTCGATTCTGTTTTATATTTCATGGAAATTTCTCTGCGTTATCGGTGATTGAGAAAATATCGTTGTGGGAGCGTTTTACAAGGATTGCACGAAATAATAGAAACGCCTCTTATATCTTTAATTATATATGTCGGTGATGAAAGGACATCGGGGCCTTTCTTTTGGAATTTTTGCGAAGATCCCCAATACTTTAATCTAGACTTTTTATTATAGCTGTACTTGAATAATAAAGCTTAGAAGTAGTTGTCTATGATTTAATCCGATTACGTTTGCCCGAGATTTATGACAGCAGGCTTGGTCTCGGAGTGACAAAACTGGTCGCTAAACGTACCCACGGTCACGAGATGGACGTTTTTATCTAACAGAGGTACTGAGTAGTTGCGTAGCTCTCCTTAAAAATATAGTTGATCCGAGAGATACAGAGAGGTACAGAGTATATAAGTGCAGTTCCACTTGGACTGGCAGAGTTGGTTGAGTTCTACTTGTACCGTGGACAAGTAAGTTGAGTTACGGGCACGTTGAATCGCGGGCACGTAAGTTCAGTTCGACTTGGCCTTTGGAAGAAAACGCATTTGCTATCTCGTCGACCGTGGATTCATTATTGAACATTGTGCATTGTCATTAGCATTTCGAGTATCTAATCGCCACTAATCATATTTGTACCAGTAAATATCATGCGTATCGTATAACAACAATGGCTAATCCAAACGAAGATTCGTTATACGGCCCTAACCGCAATAAGAGCTCGACATATATATATAAGGGGTGTTTCCATTATTTTGTTCAAACCCTGTACGTAGTATCAACACGTTGCCTGCGGCGCGGATATAATGACAGACAGAAGGAAGTTTACGAAATAAGAAACACGAGAAGACGCTGTAATTTTACGAAGCGGACCTATGGATTTAATGAGAGCAACGAATAAATGTAATATGACTGTTACCGACGTTATAAACAATTTCTAATACAATGTTATTAAAATCCATAGGGTGAGACAACTTTCTGTTATCCGCTACTCGTATACTTTGCTGTGGGAGCGACGATAGATCGAAATACGCTATATCGTGATACCGAATTTTTGCAAACTATACCTTTTCCTGACAATGCCGTCTAAATCTTTGTTCGATATCCTAAGTCCAGAAATTTATCATAGCTTGATCGTTCGTGAATATTTGATAAAACGTGAAACCTCGATAGCCACCGTCGCAACGTTTTAATTAATGTTTTTTCCCTGAAGGAGACCGGAGCGCAACAAAGTACAAAACACGACAAAATTAACGTTTTTTCGAATAATTCCACTTGCGTTTCAGTCTGCCGGAATAGAGGACACGCAATGTGAATCGAGAACCGTGGAACAAGGACAAACACGAGCTTGCGTTCTCGCAACAGGTCGCGGATCGTTGGAAATCGAAGGGAAAATTCGATCGCGAGCGTACGAACAAGGATCGAGGATCGGTGAGCCGCAACGTATCGTGGCATCCTCGAGGCGTAAACTCTTAAGCGAACGAGTCGCCCAACTTTTGTTTCATCCGACTTTCGTCGATAACTCGCCGCGGGATATCCGGGCTTTGGCTACTCTCGTTTTTCCCCATGTATCCCGCGTTCCAATGCACGTCGTGGCATACACGTCGCGAACAGTAACGGTAATTTTCTCTCTCTTTCCTCGTCTCGTGCTTTTGGTTTACTCGCGCGGCCGCTACCGGAGATCGTTCGATGGAAAAGTCAATAGGAACGTCGGCACATACCGACGTCGACCCTGTGCATCGGACTGGAACGAAAGTCGCGCTCGTTTCTCTCTTAATGGAACTCCGCCCGATGCGGTGGCTTTATATAAACGCAAACTCGTACCTTTTCGCTAGCGGCTCGTTTTTCCGTTGCACGCTCGCGGAGATCCGAACGATGGCTGAACTTTAGTCAACGATCGATCCGCTGATCGATCAGACTCTTCGGCTGAGATTTCCTACGGGCGTCAAACGTTTACGTCCGATGCTTACGGTTAGAGCGAATTCGTGTTCCGACAGATCGTCGTTCCATCAAGCACGTACACGGAGGAATTAAATACGTAGACTGTTGCGAACAGACCGCGGATGTTCCTGCAAATTCGTATTTTCACGAATGTATTTTAAAAAATAGACCGATAAACGGAACACTGTTTTGCAACATTCGTAATTATAAATTGCAAAGAGTATCGTACTTTCGATATTCCGCGTGTTTTCCTATATTATGCGCGCTATATGTACCGTGTACGTTTGCACGAAATTAAATCTTCGAAAAATGTATAAAAATCTGCGGTCTATCCGTGCGCGCATAACGCAGAATCTTACTTCATCGTTCTAAAAAATGTAGTAACCGAGGAAAATTTGGGTCACGAACGTGCACGTTGACGCGGCGGTCAACGCGTTAAACGTTCACACGCGCGACGTTTATCCGTAGAAAATCCAAGCTTTCGACCCTCGTTTCCCGTGTCACGATAGCTCGATCGGTCACGAGAACAGACTCTCTGCCTCTCGCCGCTTTCATGTCCCTAGCTCGCGACTAAGCACTGTGCGAGGTGTTCTTCGGTGATTCGTTCGCGCAGCGGAGAGAAACGACTCTGTGCGAGAATGCCGAAAGTCGATAAGAGGCAAAAAGGGGATCGTGAGAAGAAAGATAGCAAGAGGAGGAAATCGTGCGAGAGACACAGCCTCGTGGACAAGTCTGGATTTAGAAGGGAAGTTTGCCTGGATCCTGGGCCCTGATTCGGACAGCTCGAACCGAAGATGTCGATCGATCGCTCAGCGGTCCTCCTTGTTCCTGGCGAAGAGGCAACCGTGTTCAGCCCACCGAGAGAAACTGTTCTCGAGAAAATGGCGGGGAAGGGTGAACCGAAAGGGGGCGGCGAAAGGGACGTTAAAAATGGGAAATCGAGCGTAATAATTTCCACGGGGTGTAACGGCGTAACGCCGAGGACACGTCCCGACGTATGTTGGTCGAACGGCTGGAGGACGAAGGAAGCGCAAAGTCGAGGACAAGCAACGAAAAGAGAAAAAGTCGAGGCGGGCCAACGCGACGTGTAGCTCGTTCGATTGTTTCACTTCCTGACTCTTCTTTTACACCGGTTCCTCGTATCCTAGCACGGTAAATCTTTCGTCGGCGGTCCCTCTTCTTCGGTGTTTCCGCGCGAACAACTTTCGCGTTAACGAGACGAGGAAACACCGCAATTGATTCCTCCGACGATAGGAACAAGAAGCGGGCAAGTTTTGATGTTTTAAATTTAGGTTAGAATCGCCGCGCGATACCGTCTGCCTCGATTACCATTTAAATTACCGTTCGTTTAAACCGCTCCGCCGAGTTTCATATACTTTCCGCGTTACGCTAAGGAAATACAGATTCGCGTTCGAAACACTCCGTAGCAAGTTTGCGCGCTTCCACGACCGTTTCTTGCGAATACGATCTTCTCGATGTTATTTTAATAAGAAGACGGTAGTCTCTGGGGATTCATCGTGGAACGAACGTCGCGCGAATATACAGGGTACTCCAAAAAGTTGCGGTTGAATTTCGAGAATACGTGGCACTTATGAAAACAGGCAAGAAAGTCTTAAGAAACATGGATACGAATTGTAACCGGTTTCGAAGTTGCAAGGCGTATTTTCAATTGTAAAATTCACGACGTTTCGAATAAAACGGTAGTTTCTGGAAAAGTTGCGCGTTGCCGAGCTCGCGCTAGAATGCTGGAACAGCGGTGTTGGCGCGGTGGTAGTCCGCTTTGCAATTAGTCCACGCCTGTCGTTAACGAGGCTAAGGAATGGTAGGAAAAAGCACGGACGAGCGAGTCACGGTTTTACAGTTACGTTTTCCGTCTGGCGGTGCACTCGAAAATTTTGTGTCTCGTTTCGCACAAAGCGGAACAGAGAGAAAGAAACAAGGCGCTGATGGGGCGAGAGACGGCCAGGGGAGGTGAAAAAGCGGACAGAAACAGAGACCGTGGCTTTTAGCGATTTTATGACATTTTTCAAAGGCGCCGTTGTTTTTGCCGCGGCCGGAAAATCGCGTAACACGTGACCTCCCATCGAGTTCTCTTTTTCCGCTCTCTTTACGTCACTTTTCCCTTTCTCGCGGCCTCCGCTGTTTCGCAAGGACCAACGCGTAATATGCGCTTTAACCCTGTCGTACGGTTTTGTACGAGTTTCGTTTGCACGGAAAAATCAAAACGTCGGTGGAATTCAAAGATTTGGAAACTGAACGTTGATTTGGCCACGCGTTCGGTCCGCCGAACCGCGACGAATCCAATGTTCCGTGGTCCCGGATCGACCACGGACGAAGCTTAAGCGAGAGCGCGACCGCGAGAAACCGACGATGCGTGGAACCAGAACGAGCCAGCCCGCACGCCTCTTCGAGCATCGCGGATTTAATCCACACAATGCGAGCCGGCTTCGTGAAACGCGCGTTCGGTGGTACTTGCTCGAAAATCCGCCACCAAAATCAAACTCCCAACAGCTGTCCTTCCCCTGAATCCCGTCGTTTCTTCTCTCTCCCCTTCTGCCCCCTTTTTTCCTTTTCGGTCGCATAATTTTAATTGCGGCGAACCGCGATTCGACGAGCGCCTTCCATGCAAATTAGGAAAGAGGTCGATGGCGCGTCGTGATTCGTTCTTTTCACTAGACCGGCTGAATCGAGCCACCTAACCCTTTTGTTGGCGCACAGCTAACGAGCTCCGGCATAGAATTTCGAGCGCGGTTCGAGTATCGTTGACGTATCAGCCGTCGTTCGATTTTTCCAATTTTCCCATATACTCCTCACCGATAATCGGCGCCGGCGAAACGCGCCATCGCTCGACCAAATTTACTTACCGCGATCGTTCGAAACAACGAGGATTAAACGTGGAAAGTTTAGTCTTTCGAATGGCGAACTCGCGAACAAAGGCGGAGTGAAAAAGGCAACGCAGCGTGACTGTTGCCTCATCCAGCTCCGACGAGGGTGAATTCGCTGGAGAAACAAGCGAAAGCTGGATACAGAGGTGGATACGGAACACCCTGAAGCAAACTCCGAGCTAGTAGCGTTCGAATAGCAAATATCAAATGCTGGTCGTGAAGAACATAGGCGAGAGGAGTTTGCTTTCGACAACGAACAGGTGTCTAGAGTTCGAGTTACCTGTCTAAAGTATTCTTGCTGCTCGGAACGTCTCTTTTTTCGTCGAAGCCTGGCCAAGCTCCGATACGAATCGGCGATCTTTCATCGCGCGTAGATTCGACGGGTATCTTAGTAAACGACACGTAAAAAGATAGAGAATTTTTCCAATTAAAGCGTCGTGTTAGGACGAAAATTGCCTGTCGTTTATGGTGCTCCGATGGCCTGATCGATAATTTCCCTATTTTTGTATAAAACCTACGAAACAAAACTGTTTCGTACGAAGTTGCGCTACAACTCGCTGCTAACCGTCGACGTAAAGAAACCAAATTACGTCAAATTGGCAATTCGAGTTAACTCGTCTCTTCCCAAGGAGAGGAACAGCCGTGCCATCGGATTCAGAAAGCAAAGTCGTTTCACGCGACCGCGTTGTCACTGATTCTAGCTAGGGTTTGACTTGCCTGATGGAAATTAATCGCTGTCTGCGTCGCCGAGGAGCGCTGGAAAGTCAGGTCGTGCGCGCGTAATTTAATTTAGCCGCGACGGTTGGATCGTAACGCGAAACGATTCGTTGAAATACGCGAGAATCTCGCGTGGTCTAACGCTGCCAGAAGCTTCGCATCGATTAGCAAACTAGGCTCGCTCCCCGCTGCATTCGCTTCTTCAGTCGCGTCCAGTTTTATTCCTCGATGAATCTTCCTGGAATTTCTCTTCCTTGAAACATACCATAGGCGATGTTCTTCCAGTCCACGCATCTACGTTTTTTCTTCTTTCCTTTTTTTTTTTTTTTTATAGCGAAACTTTTTTTAACGGTGGGAGAGGGGCGGTATCGATAGGGTGTCGAGACGAACCGTCTAATACGGTTCGGAAATCAGGAACGAAAACACCGTCCGGTGGAGCAAACGCTATGCTATACACATAAAAATTACCTTTAGATGACCAAGATCATTCGCGAATTTTTCATTGACGAATATCTCGACACCGAGCTTCAGCGATGCTACGCACGCGTTAATCGGATTGAAATCGTCGCCAGTGTTTTCGTCGACTTTCGATTTTGTCAACGTTGTGCATTCACCGACGCGAGATCGTCGACAATACTCTTCTTACAAACGGCGCAGTCTCTGACAAAACATATGTTGGAGAAATTATCACGAGACGAAGCGTCGCGGAAGAAACAAAAATAAAACACTGTCGTATTTTTCGAGTGCTGACTAACGACGACGCTAGCGTCGATGATTTGCACACCATTGACGAAACTCGATGTCGATGACGATCTCGTCGATAGCTTCAACTTGACGGTAAGTGCACATCGTTTACGAAGTTTGATGCAGGCGTAATATCGTCGATAAAAGAAAGTTGTCGGTCGACAAGACGATCGGTGGTCGTTTCAAGGTAATTCCGTAATGATCCGTTCGTAAGTAAAGTGCGAGACGCGTTAAGATAGGATTTCCTATAAGCGTCCATCGTGTCTAATGCAAATGCAACGGTTGAAAATTATTTAGAAGCACAGTAGAAGCTCGTTTCTCAACAGGGAAACACGTTAGTTCGGATAACCGAGCAATTCTGGCGATAAAGTTTGAGAAAAGACACCTCGTCTGACTAGTTCGAACGATACAAGTTGATATTCGGGAATTGTGGCGAAGCAGTGGTTTCGGTATCCTGTTCAACTATTTCTTCTTCGACATTGGGAATTTAGTTCGCAACACAAATGATCGCGTGTAGTCGTTGTAAGAGCACGCGTAGGATTAAAATTATATCGATCGAATAACAGAGTGTGACTTTAAAAACGCTATTTTTTTAAATTTATTCTAGAATTTATCCTATTATCTATCTTCTGGCAACGAACGAACGAATTCACAAAAATTACTCGTTTCTTGAGAATCGAATAATAAAGATACCTAATAACGTAATCGATCGTTTAGCTTGCGAGAGGCTCGTACGTGAAGCCGAGCGTTAATTCGTTCGTACAAACGAAATTCTACTGTACGTTAGGCTTCCGTCTGTCATATTCTTCTTCATTGTATTATAATACAAGTATGTTACACCGATAGGAAATCTGTCTGCGTGTGAATGTCGCGCTCGACCGAAAGACGCGTAAATGCGTCGGACGCTAATAAGAAATCCCAGCTTTGGACAGACGCCGAGATCGACGCAGTCGCGCACAAGCGTGTGACGTGTGACGTGTGACGTGTGGTGTGTGGTGTGTGACGTGTGGTGGCGTACCCAGGTGAACGCAGAGGCTCGTGGTGGTTTCTCGATGCTCGTCCGGTTCACGATCAACAGACCGTGACGAAAGAGAGGGTGGTCGTCTTCGGCGAGGCATAGGCGTGAATCGATTGGGAATATCTCGATTGTCAAATGCGCAGAGGATCGGTGTGTGGGTTGGATGACTTGTGTCGTGCGGCGCAGAAGCTCAACCCGAAGCACAGCATTAATAGCGCCACCGAGCCTACCAGCAGGTGGCTCGACCATGACACGGAACACTTTCCTGAAACAGATGCGATACGTCTGTCAGCGAAATCGCGTGTACCACGAACTTCTCACCTGTCATATCGATCTGTGACTCGATATCGTACAGCGTCTCGTAGTTATCGGATCCACGATTTTCGCTAAATCATTCCATCGATCATCGTGCGCACGATTTTCGTGCGCGCTGCGATCCACTGCACGAACGTCGTACGCTGTTTCTTCTTTCGGACAGATTCAAAGCTTCCTTGAACGAGGCTGAGCAAAATTTAGAAAGCAAATCGCTAGGAAATTTGTCGGTGTAACGTTCGTAAAATAACAGAAATTGTTCGCCACGAACTGGTTGGTCTTTCTAACGCGGAGCCGATGCTCTCCGAGAAATTGCTCGCTCGACCGGATGATTTCGTCGTGCTCGGTCGATCGATCGCAACGATCGTCCCCTGTTTCTTCTCCTTTTTCAGAATCGAAGTTCTCTTAGACAAGGGTGAGCAAATTTGAAACGAGAAACTATTTGCTTGTTCCGAAAGAAGAACAAGCCGAGTCTGATGGTTCTTCGAGCGGCGTACAATCGACGAGTTAACCAGCGCAGAAATTTTCTCGGCGAGCGTCGATCTCAGGTAGCTTAAATCAAGGGAAAATCAAGAGTTACTCGTTGTAGACGTGGCTCGTAGTTTCGCGAGGTTACAGACGCCATAAGTCTGCGGCAGCTTACGTAAGCTGGTCCAGGAATGGCTGCGGGTCAGCGCCGCGCCGACTCGCCACCTAAATGTGCAAACTTCCAAGAACCTCGTTACATTTGTAAGAGTAATAATCCCGAGACGTAGCGCAGTGTGACGTTGCTCTTTCTATACCTCGTTACAGGTAGAATCGCGCCTAACGACACCGCTCTAACGTTCGCAGCCGCGTTTTCAACAATGGAGCTTGTTGCTGGAAATCCGGTCGAGATTGGCGACGTCGATCGACGACGAGTCGAAGAGCGTGCGATTCCTTGGAAAGAAGTTTGACGTCGGTACTCACCGAGATTGTATACATTGGCGCTCTTCCCGCAGGACTCCTGTACCTCCCGATTGTCCCATCCTATAGGATACATCACCAGGCCGCCGCATATCATCACTGCTGTAACGAGAAAATGGTACAAGATGCATGATAGTAAGTTAATCCTTGCCACTAAACGATTTAGCGCGTGGAAAGTGTGGGAAATTAATTCGGTGGAGTTACAGATTCGATCGATCAGTACCGAGCTATCAGGCAACCATATTCCACTAAATTTTAGTGCCCGCACACTAATTTACCGAATTACTCGCCACTCGACCAAATTACTCGACGTGTCTGTGCGAGGCTTGGCTGGATTCGCTGGATCTTCAATTTTAATTTAACTCTTAATTACAGGTCATTTGTCTGGGAGAGGAAGGAATGAGAGGAATCCGAAGTAGTATCATACAGTGTATTATTGGGTTCGACCCCTTAACGCACAGATGTTTCTACATTTACCAAAAATTCACGATTAATAGATGGAAATTAATGTTGTTTTGCGGTAGCAGAAATCGAGTGAGAGATCTGGCAGTAGCGGATCAGCCAAATGAATGATTAAATAAATTTATACATATTAAAACGTTGGACGCCCGTTATAAATCGAGCATCCCACGAGGTGAAAATTCGTAGTCGCTACAGGTCATCGAATAACGGCATACTTGAATGGACGGTAACAATTCTGTTTTCTTTCTCCTAATTCAAACACAGTTAACCTTGTTTTACAAACAATTGTTAAATTGAAACCATTGCAATTACTAGTACTGCAAACAGCCATTGTTGGTTAATGTAGTATAAACGAGCATTATTTCTATCGTAATTACGCATATCGTTTCTTAAATAATCGAAACATCGATATACCAAATCTTGGGAAACTTTTAATTATTGTGTCGGTAAAATGAAATGGGGGTGAAATTCGCAATTTACACGGAAAAACAATTAGACCGATACACGGTACGTTTCTTATATTTTATATTTTCACCACCACCGCTGATACACTCGACCATTAACTAACCGGAAACTAACCAGGTACACATATTTTCATATGGACGGCAAATTTTCCAACTCAATTTTCTCCGAAACGAAGCGTCGCGCGACAAATTTTCTACGTATTTTCGATTCGCCTCTTCACCACTGGAACACTCTGCGTATTTATTCATCGACCATTTCTTTTTAACAAAATGTATTTCGGTCAGAAAATTTCATATGAAACCAAACTATCGTCGCTCTATTCATCATAATTAACCGCGTTTACGTATAACGAAGTATTACGACCGTATCAAGTTAACTGGGTAATCGTATCGATTGAAAAGTTCGAAACAAAGTTTGAAAAGTTCAGAATGATAAAATAGGTCTGAGAGCGGCGGTAAAAATTAATAAACCGCATTTGCAACGTCGATTCGAACAAATATAAATTTCACGATTCTCGAATAGACTGTCAACCCGATATCCACTCAAGAGTTGAACCCGGTACTTTTTCGTACTCGGTGGATACATCAACTGGTAGATGGTTGGAATTTCAGGTATCCTCAGCATGCCTGCTTTCTGTTACCGCGAAATCGAGCCTGTAATTCGAGCCTCGTTTCGGTTTACGTGATTCGAGTAAATAGAGCCTGCGATCCGCGGTCAACCACGCGATTCCCTTTTAATCTCTTTCCTTTCCTGTTCCCTGCCCTTTGACCTCGCCGTAGCTGCGTTCTCGTTTCGTCGCGAGCGAGACGACCAAGCCGGCGGTATTTCGAACGGCCGGCCAATCGTCCTCGGTATCGACGAACTTTTCCCCGAGAGGAACGATAAAATTGCAAATTTAGGCAGCAACGCGGGCGAAATTTACAATTCGATAGCGAGAGAACGTTGGAAATCGATGGAGATTAAAACCGGATGATATGGCTGCCGGCGAGCTAATAAATAATATTACTGTTCGTGCGTATTACGGTTTTCCACGAGTTTGTTAATAATAGCAAGCGAGGTTGGTGACACGCGATGGAAAGGCGTTTTAAAAGGCAACGAGACGAAAGTAGCGTACGGTGCACGGCGCATGACGCATGCTGCGCGACCAACGAGAAAATGAAACGTGTCAACGTTTCAAAGAAGAATGATATTCGAGTAATATCCGTTTTCTTTGTGGACAGTTCGTTGTCTAGATGTTTCTGGTGAAACGTCGTGTTTTCCCGTTGCCTCGCAGACAGTAGACGTTCCTCTATTAACGTTTTTTCTTTTTTCTACGTGCTGTCGTTCTATCTCTCTCGAACACGTTTTCGCCTTGTCGTCCTCTTCTCATTCATCGAATAACAGTTACGATTGATGATTAATCTGCAAGGATCGCTGGACGATCTAGAAATGTTGACGGTGTCAACATCGTTCGAAATCTCGCTCGAGATATACGAAATGAGGTTGAAACGCGTTCGGTTAAGAATTAACTCGATTAATCGTCAAATTTTCAAAGCGAATCTTCTCGAACACGAGGCCGCGAGCGAAAATATCTCCTTGCCACTTATTTCGTCATGTAACAGGAATAACTTGCTGCCAATTTTCCACCCCTATGCATAACCGACAATTAGACGAACAAGCGTGTACCTACACGACGACTTTCCAAGCACGATTTTCTCGAAAATGAAGCTTCCAACGCAACTGTGTTATTCTTGATTTTCATCTTATTTTAAGCTATAGAATTTCCCGGACACGGCTTGTACCATGAATTTAGTTGTATAAACCGTAGTAGCACACGGTACGCTTCCGCATGAATTTTAAATCTTACCAAACATTATGAGGTCTATTATAACGTCGAACGCGATTCATCTAGCTTCGCAGTTTGTGAAACTGAAAGATAGACGTCTCTGCGTATCCGAGGTACAACTCGCCACAGTATCTAGCGTAAATCCGCGAATCAATTTACCCGTACGAAGTAGCACGGGGCGCGGGTCCGTCGGAGATGCTGGCACAAAACCTATTGTGCAGTCTATTACGCAAGCTATTCTGCAAGCCTGTGTCGAACTTATTACGAAACTTGTTACGAATCGTGTTACAAAGCTCATTGTCGAGAAACGACGCGAGACGCCGTGCGTTATCACGAACCCAACGCGAGATGATTGTCTGGCTAATGTTAATTACAGGCTACGTTCGCCTACGGATGTCGAGCGGAGTTCACCGTGCGTCAATCCGCTCGGTCAGATTTTTCTCGCGATACGGCGCACCACGATCGCGGTTATTGTTTCCAGTTTTTCGTTGGACGGTGGGAGACCGCGAAGCGAGGAGCACGAGAAAGAAAAATGGGACATAGCCAGATAAAGAGAAAGGGAGAGAAGAAACGGAAGATGAGGTTGGAAAGTAGATTCGCACCGTGGTGGATCGCCTAAAGAGGATTGCACCATAGTATCAGCCATATGTTATTAAAGCTTCGCCTTACGTTTATTGCCGATCGATGGGACGCAACGGAGCTCGCCACTACTCTTGTTAAGGACACGTACCGGATGTACGACGAGGACAATGCTTCTCTTGAGAAGAATCGTAACAATGTCTGCTTCGCATTGTACTCGGCGCTAGATTCATCGTTTCTTGCAACTGTCTTCAGGGATCGGATATACAGCGATACACGGATACCCCGTTTATGAGCATTAGAACGATTTTATACAAGATACGACGGTTGGTCCAAATTATCGAAGAAACCTTTTAACCCTTTCGCTTCGAGTGCCGCCTATAGGCGGCGACCACGCGGCGACCACGCGACGAATCCTGGGTTCGACATCCCATAATATCAAGCATACACCAGTGTCGTCTGTAGACGATAATACATTTTTTCGTTATCGACAGAACATTTTCTGTTGATTTTATTGATATATTGGATTAATCACTTCTTAAATTTACTCATTGTTGAAATAAAATCAAAACGTTCCATGCAATATATTTCAAACATCCAAACGGTCGTATAGCGTTACGTGCTAAAAAATCTGTTAAATCCATTGACAATGAAACGATGTCTCATATACGGTTCCTACAAGAATTATTGTTATTTAAGACACAGGAAAACGTATATACAGCAACCACGCACACTGTGCGCATTTCTGGCGCGCGCTTCCGTTCAGTGACAGTACTTCGGCGGACTGGACCGTCGAAGCGAAAGGGTTAATCGATCAAAACTTTGCATAGGTGCGACGAAAGAAGGATTTACGAACGTGCGGGAGCTCTTTGTAAAAGTGGAAGAGGGACGCGATTCGTTAAGGATTACGTACATGTATCGTCCTCGACGATAATTTGCAGAAACTTCAATAATGTTCCGATATTATTTAGAACCAGCAAGCGTCTCGATACTGGCGTAAACCTCAATTACGTGCAATTATCGTAGTTAGAATAAAGTGGAATCTCGATACTTGGAATATTGGGAACATCTCCGACTAAATATTTCAAACCTCGAACGGTGCCGATCTTCTGTTTTCTCATATTCCGTTACGTGCTTCATTTTTTAAGCTCGCTTATAGCGATTGTTTTAAGCGTCTCTTCGCCGAAAATTCGACTTGCCTAGTTGCTCGTGACGTGCACGCGCTTCATCGAGAAAATTCATTTACCCGTGGCAGCATCGCAAGATTCACGCTCTCGAAACGACGCAGATATTTGACGCGCGGCGAAAAGATATTTGCTCGGTTTCCCTCGGAAAGAGCCTCCTCCGCAGCGTCGAGCCCGATACTCCTGGCAATAAAGTCCGCGAGAAAGAACGCCGTTCATTGTTCGTTGCGGTGGTGCTCGAGATTAAAAACCAGCATCCGGTCGACTGGCGGTGGCCGCGCGAGTTTTACGATAATGAAAGCGAACCGGCCGCGCTACAACCGCCCGTGAACGTGTTACACGCGCCTGCGACCGTTCGAAACGATCGTCCACGAGACGACTCGGCTCTCGGCCGTTTCCATCGCTCGACACGCTGCTTTCAATTTCCCGCGAATACTTTCCAGCTTCCATTGATCCGCGAAAACGGCAAACGGCTGACTCGAGCAAGCTTTATCCGTCGCTTCAAGAGCGCGGAACGTAATCGTCCGATGCGACCACCGCTCGCGTACCGTTTCCAACGACGCGTTCCGCTCGATAGTCAGCTAAACGAAAGCGAAGATGCTTCGCGAGAAGGAATAAATGTGGAATTGTTTCGAGAAACTGGAGCGAACGGGACACGGGTTTCGTTCAACCGTAGCAGCTAGAGCTACGTATCTGTCACGAATTGCACGGTTGCACAGTGTTTGCCTGCTTTATTTTCGCTTACCTCTCGTTGATTTCAAGGACTGTCTAGGCGCGAATAATTCTGTAACAGCGTAGAACGATTGGCTGTGGATGATAGATTCTTCTGCATTCACTTTGTGTCGGTATAATAAATACAAAATTCCGGGCATCTCCATTTATGGGAACGTTCGAACGATCAATATCGTTGTCAGTATTTAAGGTCGTCAACGTCATCGAACGTAAGAGTCCCTCTAGACGATCCATATATATTATCCGTGCGATAAACTTAGGAGGAGACGTCACAATCGATGGGTCATCGATTTTGATAAACCTTTTTCCGACGAATTTAGAACAAAAACAAGCCGACCCGTATTCTGTCCTTTTTTTTTTCAATTCTCGTTATTTAACAAAGATATTAAATATATTCAGTTCATGTTGTGGAAACAATAAATTCCTATTAATTCCGATTGCAAACAGATGTTGGTTACTTTAATAGAATTTTTACGGATCACGATGGAAATTGTACATCAACGTTGAACGTTATTGGTGATCCTATGACGCTTACTTTCATCGCCAAGCAAAGATACATTCTTTAATTCATCGTCGTCTATCTGCAGCATTTTTTAAAGACACGATTAAATATTCTTGGTACACGACAAAATTCATTGAAATTTCCCAGATAACGCGATGAGAACAATGCGCTCTTGTAACGCGTCCGCTTTCATCGAACGTTCGTTTTATCGAAAATACTAGTATTTTTCGTACTTTTACAATATGTAGCACTCTATATATCGTAAATAATATAACACAATTACAGCAGATTAAAAAAAAAAAATATACAAAGGGGAAAATTAATAAAAGATATACAAAATGGATCTATAAAAAACAAATAAAAGGGAAAAATACAAAACAACACACAATTATCGATCGCGAAGAGCATTTGAAATTTAGAGATCAAAGAATCACTAAAATGTTAAATATTTTACCAAATAACAAATATTCACAAAAGCACCGAATATGGTTCGGCTTATTTTTGCTTTAAATCCGGCAGGAAAAGTTTTATCAAAACCGACGACCCAACGACCGTGGCGTCTCCTTGTTGGTCGTTGTATCGTCGAAACGAAATGATAATTTCTCTTCGTGGAAATTTCATAAATCCTTACGATTTACTCTAAACGCAATTTCTACGTAACTCTATGTTCTCCGGTGGGAAGGTTTCCGGTTAAGCGACGACCTATTTTTAAAGATTAAAGTCAATGCTGCGTCCGTATCTGGATCGTGACACCGAGCAAAGTGGTAGAAGGTAGAACGAGACGCAAGAAAAGAAAAGAAAGTCGCGGACCGTACTCACCAGCGAGCAACTGCAGGGAGCCCAGGACTCTGGTGTGCTTAGGCGTTTTCAGTATGTGCGGCAGGAAGCTGGTGACAGCGGCTAGCAGGGTGAGCGCGCCGATCAGCGCGATCGCGACACCGATTCCCATGGTGACGGTGCTCGCCTGCCACCAGGCGCTCGGAATGTCCCAAAAGCTAAAATCAAATATTGTCTCTATTGTAGCGTTGCACGGCGTTCTCGTTAAACTGCATTGTTGACAAAATTCCGAGAAAATTGAATTTCAAGTTGTAAATTAACGGGCAGAGCACCGGGGGCGTAACTTTGATTTAAAGCTAAACTCGATTTTCCCGCCGGTTTCCCCCTCTCCACCCCCTCCCCTAACGCTAGTGCGCACGGTTGCGGTCATTCATTTGTCGTCGCGTTAATTGCAATTGTCGGATCAAATCTGACCTCAGGATACGAAGATCGCTGCCTGAAACGAGTTCAATTATTTTTTTTTACCGTTACCTAACGTTTGTGAAATTGGCCGGTCAAAGCGAACGGACGTTAAAAATTTCGAAATCGGTCGAGATAAAAAGCTTAGCCAGTCAACCACGCTAAAGTCGATCAACTATCGCGAAAATTTCTGCCCGCGTGCGTTGCGTCGCAAGCTCGCACTGGCTTCCGCTCTGTTTTCCGTTCTTGTTCTTTCACACGACACATTTCATGGTACGGTAGTATTGTAGATATTTGTTAGAAATATTAACTGTCTGCTATTCTATCCGCGACCGCATATTTCTTAGATCGCAAGTCGATGGTAGAAATACTTTAAAATACATTTTTTCCCATCTTCTTGATGAAAAAGACACGATGCTCTGAGATCAGGATTGGTAAAATAAAATTCAAATTTTTCGATAAATTGACCGAAGCGTAATCGAGATGCAATCACCGGGTTAGAAGGAAAGACTATTCTGTCGCGTGGGAAATTGATTCACGGATATCCGTGAATTTGATTACGATACAATCTCTATAGACGTTATAAATATATATCGTATAATAATCACAGTATTTAACTAAGCACAGGAATAAAAACTGTTCATTAACATCGTGCGGCACAGTACACGGTACATTGCAGCGAGACCTTTCTTCCACTTCCAGGCATTTTCACTGTGTTTTTATGTTTTGCACGTACCTTGCACCTGTTTTTCACGCGTTTGTTTACCTTTTGTAGGTAGAATACTCGTAGAAAAATATCCCACTCGTTCCGAACCAGTTGCTGCTAAACGAGTGCTACCATATTTACTTATTTCAAAATCAGTCAACGTGCTATGCACGTCACCCGCGCCTTGGAAGCGTATTAAAACTGACGCGCATAATTTCTCTTCTCGGTGCAAGAGTTTAAGAAGAACGCACCGGCACACGATGCTTTAAAACGTCTATCCAAAACGGAACAAACGTCTGTCCAGGTCTTAGCCTTTTAATTACTTTACTTTCGCAGTGATACAAACTCGCATAAATAGCCGCACCCTGGAACTAAAAAATGATAAAAATTACGACTTCTTTTAGGTGGGAAAACCGTTTTAAAACGCTATGCTTCGGGCTAATGTCTTCTTTCATCGACTTGAACGAACGAACGAACGACCGTGCTATCGCCGATGAAGGAAAACGAGTTCCGTGTGCTTCCGGCATTGTGCACGATGCATTGGGTCGCGTTAAAGCCTACTGAACGTGCAGCATTCCGGTTGAATTGGCTGACCTGAAACGCAGGACGCGCGATTTTCCCGATAAAATGTAAACAGTAGGTGAAAAACGCGTCAAAATGCGGCACAGGCTACTAACTCTTCCCCTCTGCTCGCGCTGCTTTTAATTAACGATCTCGAACTCGAAAAATTTCCGAAGCGGCACGAGCTTTCGTTCGATCGCGATGCAAAATTCGCTCGTGACTTTTTCCCCATCCTCTCTGCTGCTTGAAAACGGGATTGCAGGAAACTAGCACGGATTGTACGCTATGCGCATTTGTAATTCGCAAACCCCTCTAAAAAGTGTTTCGAAAGGATGCGATTGAACTTTAGAAGCGCGCAATAACAGCAAAACAAGCAAAACGGTCGTAATAAACGCGGATGCGAACATTGTTAGTTTCGAAGTTGTAAGATGTTTTCATCGGTGAAGCGTTGCTTCCGTTTAGGGCAAACGATATCCGTCACGAATCTACATGCACTTTGATCGATTTGTTATTTGATCGTTGGCATTTGTTGAAAATGACAACGCGAGTTCGCGATCGCCATCCGTATGCTGATGCGTTAATTACAATAAATAGTAACTAGAAGATAGTTCTAGATACATTCGATAGATTTAATCGATAGGTTTAAAATGTTCTTTTGTTTTTATCCATTCAAGAAAGTGCAATGAAGGCTCAGAACGGTGTGATAGATTTGTGGCGGTTCGGTGACAACAGGACGCTAACAGGTCGAGGGCATTGTCACGTAAAATTGAGGGTTAGATGAAAAAAAAAAAAAAGGATTGTTGATTCGTAACACAACTTTATTCACTAACGCAGCACAGGTTTACAATAATCGTCACTGATGTTGACTATTCTAACCGTGAAGAATAAGTGAAGTCTTGGTGGCAATGTTGTGACAGAGGAAACCTAGTTATGAGTGTGTCTAAGGACACGAGATGAGTTGATTCGTTAAACACAATTTTAGGAAAGCGAGGGCAGTAGATATTGCTTCCGATTGGATAAAAGAAGCTTGGTGGACTAGGAAGGATCTTAGCCGCCCTCGATAGATGGTTGCTAGTGTTAAGTATCGTACGTGGGAAAAGCTAACTTTCCCCTGTTTTCCGTAGTAAACGATAACCTTTAGAAAAGAGTCGGCAAATCCCTGAGATTTATGACAGCTCCTTGAGACTATTGAGGGTATGCAATAAGGATGTGCGGACATCTAGCTGCCATCTTGCCCGCGGTGTGGCCTGGTCTAGGTACAGTGTGGCCCGACTTAACAGTGAGTCCTTGAAGTAATTGAGGGTACGCACACATCTGAATTCTAATGTGGATTGATGTCACAGCATCAACGCGGTCGTAAACACCTCCCGGATGATCCAGGTACCAACCGTCAACACCAGAGGGCCACTACGATGACAACGAGTCTGTCTATCTCGCTAGCGCTCGAATATAGGGTATCATGATACAAATACCGCATCTAGCGAGACTCCTCTGCGTCTGAGGCAGGGACTACCGGACATAGCCATACTGACGAGTCCACCGGTAGTCCCGGGACGAAACGCGAATTCTCTTTTCAACTAGCGGCGGCGACTACGGGCTACAACGAAGGACATCGACATCGTTCCGAACCCCCGTAGATATTTATTCAAGGAATAAAGGAATAAAATAAAATATGATCCTAAATAAAGAAATAACAACAGCATTTCTCGTGAACAAAATGTTGTTACAGTTCCAGGGGTGAGATAGATAAATACAGATGTATTTTATTGGCATCAAACGTATTAATATTTAGAATAGTTTTTACAGATTAGAGGTCCTTTTCCATCGAACTCTTCACTCGCTCTGATGTATTAGGTTGCCCGGAAGGTATCTTTCTCTCGCAAACGTGTTTTCTACAACAATGCACCTTCGTACGAACGTGAAACCAAGTCTGTGAAATGTCGCGGTATTCATCTCGACGGAACAAAATGGATCGTACGTTATTCGACAAAATAATATAAAACAAAAGACGTTGCGCGTCTATTGTATCCTCATAAAACGAAAGAAACTTTTCGATATCATAACAGCATGTGGATTTTACCACAAAGCGTACAAATTAACGATGAATTGTTAATTATCACGTTGTAAATCCGAATTATCTATTCAAAATACGGGTAGCAAATGTTTTACCATTCGTCAGATACGGTACGTACGTGTACACGTTGGATATTTTAAAATATCACCGGTTCTATCGACACCGAGGATCTTCCCCTGGATCTCGATAATTCTCCTTTAATCTGCGTTATGATATAAAAACTAAAGAATCTGAAGATGCTGTTACATGCTGGCGAAGTTTCACCTTTTGAAACAGCCTGCGTATTTGGATCACGAAAGAACGAAAATATCGGATTGAAGTGGAGCACGATATTTATACCGATTTAGATTTCGACGTTTAGCCGGCTCGTTGCGGCAACGAATCCGCCAAAAATCCCGTGAGAAATGATTATTTTTGACATCGTCGAGGGCTACAGATCCTCGCCATGTTCTCCATCAAACGCGTACCACTCGATAATGAAAATATGACAAACTAGTTTCAAGGGCGTCGATCTGTATCTAGCGATTGTTACGCGACACAGTTAGCTTCGTAGCGAACCATAAAATAACAGCGAGTCGGATGAATTCGACGTTGGAAAAATTTGGTAAATAGCATAGCAGCAATTCCGTTGTGTATTTGTAAACAAATTTCGCTGGCAAATTCGACGAAAATAACGAAAGCAACGCTCCGTAACAAGCGCAACCATATTTACAGGAAATTACATTTTAATCCCAGTTTCGTAACCGATCGACCGCAAAACGCGTTGAAAACGATTCGTGGAAGAACGTGGCGATTGATCGCGCGATATAAATAATTTATACATATAAGTAAATAAAAACGAGCGGGTTACGCGTTATAACGATGAAAGCAGACAAACATTTTCAGTTCTCGCGACTGTTTATCGCTCGTATCACGAGCGACGAAGTACGTCGTTATCTGATATCGTACTAAGAAACGACTTATGTTATTTTTTCGAAAGAAAGAAAAGAAAAAAAAAGGATTATACTCGGTGGAAAAAGAAACGATAGAGAGCGAGTTTGTTCTTCTTTCGTACTTATAGAACCAGCATAACGGAGTATTTTATTCTACAAAAATTACAAACGGGAGAATCGAGCTGCAATGAAACGAAATCGTAAGAATAAGAGTGCACGTAAGATTTCGTATTTTGTAAATTTATGCAAAAGTACTTCTCGACGATCCTCTTTTCACATCTGTAAATAGCGTTATATTCCTTCTTCAAACAACTGACACTTCTATTATTGAATTTTAATAGCGTTTTAGCGATGTTCGAGCGTTGCATTATCGAGCCAGTCTTCAGCCCGGACCAGCGAATGAAATATATTTCATATTAAATCAATTGGCAAATATTTCGCGAGGAGTAAAAATAATTCTCAGGGTGTAAAGAATTAAATCCCAAATTCCTAAATAACGACGATTTCGCGGATCGGCTTCGCCTATAATTTTCCTCTTGTCAATAGCGAACCGCGTTGCGTCTCCGTGAGCTGTCAGGGTCAACGATTTAGCCGAAAGGCGGCGCGCAGGAAGCTAAGCTCCTAACGCTCTGGCGAACAAAGTTTTTCCAAGTTGTCGCCCCGCGGAATTATTCCAGCCCTCTGGTGCGAATTATACGAGCTCTTACGTCTTCGCCAAGCGAAATTAACTCGCCGATTGTTGGCCGGTGTCTGCGAGCTGGTGGATATCGGGCGACACCTTCGAACTCGCGAGGAAATTGAAGTTTTCCGCGTGGCTGGCTTCGAATAATCCGCGGCGCGACACCTCGAAAGAGGCTCGAACGAGGTCGACGAGCGAAGGGTCGCGAAGACCGGCGTCGGAGAATTCATATCGCCCGTGCTCCCGAGCGCCTCTTAATAAACACAACTCCGCCAAGTTCTTGTTTCCAAGATATGGCCACTTGAAGTTTCACCGGTCTCGTTTCGTCGAAAAGTAGCTCGTTGCGAATGAGAACACGCGAAATTCCGGCTATTCCTTAAGCGGCTCCGGGAATTTATATCGCGCACTTCAGAAGCAATAAAAAAGGCTTAATAATCGCGGGCCAGCCAATTTCTTGTTTCAGAGATACGGCCGCTCTAAATTCCCTCTAAACTTACCTCGAAAAGCGCTTATACGAGGCACAACTCGTTCTCTACGTTTATCTCGTCCGTTATGGGCTATTCCTACGAAACCGTGTATCGTACTTAACTCAGTGACTAATTAAGAAAGGATCGGCCCACGCTCGACGGTTACTTTTTATCGTGTCCTAGTGTCCGTCAATAGATCGTTACGCTGTAAAACACCTACACTCGGCAGTGAATTATCGTTCTCGGGGAGACTGAATAATTCTGCCAGTATATTTGGCTAGTCATTGTGAATCCAAAACTATTATTTACATGTAATTATGCTTAATTGATATACCGTAAGTATTACAATTTTGTTATTAACAATTACGGAACCTTAAGCGTACGATTTTCTACAAGTTTTCCATACGCGTTTAATATCGAGCCTCGTTGGCCGTGTTTCGTACAAAGAACGTTTCACAAGGCATCGACGGTCTGTCAAAGATTTTCGTAAGCGTGGGTTTCTTCGAGGAAGAATCAAGTATACATATATACATACCTGGAGTATCTGGCGCACTCGTAAACTATTTCGGGAGGGGCGTTCGTCGTCCTGAGCCGTGGATAGTTGCAGCGTCGAAAGGAACTAAAGTACGCGTCTGCCTTTCCTAGCAGTCGTCCCTGAAATGCGGAACACACGCGTACAAACAGACAGGCCGAGCAAGAGTTTGAACGCGAGGCGCTTCAACTATGTTAAAGCATCTCGTGATTCGCTGCAGACCCTTTTACGATCTTCGCGAATTTCCACGAGTATCAAAGAGGCGATGTCGACGCAATGGCGTCAAGGTTAAACGTTCTCGCCCAAATATATTACTAATTTCGCGGAGAAGACTGTTTGCGTGTTCTACCACACGCGTATTTCCAACTATTTTCGTCTCGAGTCGACTTTACTCGCGCGGAAGCTCGTTTAAGAGTTGGCTCGACGACCGATTTCGAGTCAAAGTCGGGGCAACGCGGCGCGTTTGAATTTCACGAGAAAATCGCGTACTTCGAATCGGTTACTTTCGCGCTTGCATTTTCCAGTGGATCTTGGCCGGGTTAATGGTACTCGGCGCTGAAGGAAAACAACTCACCGAGACAAGGGAGAAGCAGCGCAGAAGAGATCGTTACTCTTACACTTATACCCTCTTACTCTTTACACGAGATTCGCCATGGTTTTGTATTAGAACTCGATTCACGAGCGAAATCGTTGACCCGGTGCCAAGTAGTTTCTTCGGCGAGAGATTAAGTTTTGCAGCGGTGTCCTGCGCGTCGTATCTTGGACGTTTTTCTTGCCTCGCGAGGCAACGTAAAACCGCGCGGCGTTTCGCTTCGCAGTGGAACAAGCGGCTAAAAGTCGGACAGCATTTCCTGGGATATTATTCTTGGTCGAAGCAGTGGGAAATTCGATTGTTCGCCGTGAAGCGGCTCTTCGAACCGACTTCTCCCTTCGACCTATCGTCCTTACGCCCTTCGTTCAACGTCCACAACGATACAGAGAAAGCTTCTAGAGATCCTCGCACCAAAGATAATTCGCGCCAACGAAAACGACCGACGTGTACGAATTGTCTCGTCGTGGCTGCAGATTGTGTTTTCCGCAGCTACAGAAAAACGCAAGAATCGGAGCAAAGCGCGAGATCTGTCTTCTAATCGCACGCGTTTCGCCACGCTTCGTCTAGCGAGATTTCTGCTGAAACGAACAGATCCGGCTGCTTCTTTGGCTGCGCGCGTAGTACGCGAGCGAAGACGCGAGCGTAGCAAAGCAAATGTAAATTCACTTATGCATTTATTCATCTCGCTACTCGAGTATTTTCTAAGCCATTTAGAGCCTCCTTCTGCGTTTCGCTGCTCAAGAAGGATATATACGTTTCGAAGGGACACTCGTGCACGGCATGTTGACGTCGAAATTATTCATCGATTGCTTTTTCCGGCCGTTCCTCGTGTCGGCTTAACGACGAGTCGCTTCGAGAAGAACCGGAAGTCTCGGACCTAGCCCCGCTCCGCTAATTTCACGAACGATTCGCTCCAATTCCGCCCTGTACTTTCCATTCTTTCATACATCGAATGGAATACACTGGAACGTCGATTAAATCTGGCTTCGAGATGAAAGACCGAGGATAAATCCGGAGCTACAGTTAATCACGCAACGTTAGCTGAAACGTGTAACTCGTTGCTGTCTGGTGTATATTCTGCGTGCGATTTTAGAACGCAAAATTGCCTTTTAGTTCGAGACACGGTTCGGTTCCCTTGAAAGATTTTCACGGGAAATGGATTTTGAAAATCTTAGCTCACTGTAGATCGACGAAATTTTCTAAGAAGAACCAAAGATATAGATACTAGAAGAAAAGGATGTTTTAATATCTTCGATATTTCTACGCGTATATATGGTAAAACAAGCAACGTAAAATTAAAATTACGAGGAGGGTGGAAAAGCACATGCTTGGCTTGAAAATCAAAGAGGAAAGCAATGTTGATAATACGCGATTGATTGGCAATATATTGAACTTTAAAGTTATTCCTTTGTAAAATATGGAAATACGGACGTATTTAACCTTAAAAAGCAAACAATTTTGTTAACGCGAAACTGTTCAACATAATGGATTTTGAAATTTCCCCTATAAAACGTGGAAAATGCGACTTATCCGGTTCTTTGCCCGTACTCTTCGTACGTTCAAAAACTATCGCCAACGCTTCAGGAACTAACCAGGTGACTGAAAAAAAGGATTGTATCGCGTATGACATCTACGTCGGACGATCAAAGGTCTGGATAACCGAGATCGGTGAAAACCGCGGATAATCGAACTTCGGTTGATCGAAGCCACGAGCTGTACTTTGACACTTCCAGCCGAAAGGAACGCTGTGACGTTAATCTTCTCTAAGAACCGGCAAGAGAAATACGATCGTTTCCGATGAAGTCCGTGTATCAGAGAAAAAAGAGAGGGAAAGGGTGCGGTTCACGCGGGAAGTTTATACGGCAGCTCGGAAAATGCTTTATTGCTTCACTTATTGCACGGTTCACAAAGCAATCTTTCTCGTAATTTTGTTCGGAAGCATCGACGGGGCAAGTTGTACGCGTCTCGACTGTTTCTTCGCTGGGGCGAAAGAATTGCACGAGATATCCACGAACGGAATAATTGGCAGCAGAGAAGAAGGAGGTCTATCTCCTCCTTCTCGGTGAGAAATTCGAGAAACGGTGAGGGGAGACTCGCAGGAGCGTTAAAAGAGAAACGTCGACGAGGACGAGTTTTTCTGGAAAGTTCGACGAATCCGAGCCGCAGGGAGCCTGCAAGAATATCCCTAGCTCCTTTCAAGAGCCAGTACTCGAGCCCAATTTGCGAAACAAGCGTCGTTCCTCCGTCCGTAGCCGGGTTAAGTGGAGTCGGTCTACGTCCCGTTGGGGCGCGATCGCGAGATCCCGGTGACGTCGCATGACCCTCTGACAAGGGGAGTTCGTTTGCAATCTAATTCAGTCGCCTTGAAAGGAGTCTGGCATTGGCCAGGTAACGCCGAACAATTCCTACGAGTTGCAAAGTTCCGGTACCGGCAGTCAACCCGTGGCCTCGTCACCGACCCGAAACCCATTTCTCCCGTAACGAACCGTGCCTCGCGAGTTTTCATCCCTGTTTGGTCTTTACGGGTTAGTTTGTCGGATTTGGTACACGAACTCGTGACACGGTACCTCCGAGCAAGATAGAAACTTTATGATTTAGCCCATTTGACCCTGATTACGTCCCGGGAAATGTTTCCGATTTCTCTGTTTGCTTGATCCATCCAAGTAGTTTTTATTATTTTTATGACCAGCATATGCATCGACGTTTCAATCGATTACAGTAACTGCATGTGCATGTTAATAGAATAAGTGTAAATTAAGGAGAGACTAATGTCTTAAATCATCGAGTAATGGATGTGAATCGTTTCTTTAAAAATTGGTAGTTTCGTCGACGTGTATATTTAGTGGCTTTTTATTTAAAAATGTTAGGACCTTTTTTGCCTGACCTGTATCTTAGAAACTGACGCAGAACGACTTATCTCACTTTTGCAGATGCCAATATCTCCAGCTAATGAATATTTCATACGTGGAGTAGTCTCCTTAAAATCAATGGCCGGTATGTTCGTGTAACTGTAACGTTTGCGTAATGTTTTACTCTTACCAGCGTAACTGAACGCATAACCAACGAAATAGATTCTGGGCAGAAATTTGTTTCGTTCGTTACACGCTATCGCGATAAATGTTGCACGATTCATTAGACAAGATGTAATAAAATTACACGACACGGAGCGCTCGCATCAAACATTCGATCCACGCTGCATTTACATTTCTTTCGGCTGAATAAATTCCATCGTTCGAGTAGGAATCTGGTGCACTTGTTGAACTCGTTTGTTGTCAACCCATCTACACGGTTCGTTACATCTCGTAATCACGTTGCCCGGGAACAGCATTTTCCTCCCACGCGTAACGTCGTCGCTAAACAATTTCGTGGAAAATCTGTAATTCGCCAATTTCGGAGCTCATCGGTATGCTAATGCACCGCTGGCACACGTATCCTCCGGCTTTTGGCTTTCGGTCCAGCCAAGACTCTCAATTGAAAATACTTGCTTGAGAATTCAGCATCGACTGCAGCAACCATCCTCCTTCGTTCAGATTAATCTTCTAAAGGAGGAGATCGGTTTTATTCGGAAATTTTCATCCAGCAAATTTACGTGTTCCGTTTACTATGCATCTCAAGGCTACAGGAGTATTACCGCTGGAAACTATGTACGAGGAATAACGTTAAACGGAAAGCAAATTCCCGCTCTTTTTCGCTAGACGATTTGATAGACACGTGGAAGGCTGCCGGTGAGAGACGAAAGCTCGCGCGTGTCGAATAAAGAAAGCAACGAACAGAAAACTGTCAAACTTCGAATAAGTAAAAATGACTTGGAAAAGTGGACTTGTCGCGTTTATCTCTAACGAGTTTCGGCTGCTAAGCGTTTCGCGGTAAAAATTATCATTATCTAACACCGTTTTTCACGAATCTTTCGCCAGAGAATCATCCGACTCGTGTCAGTTCATCGAAATTTATATCGACTGGCGTATAATTGCATCGCACTTCGTTATACAGGGAGAATCAACAGCTAATGAAGAGAATTAGCGAACCGTTTACCGTGGAAGGGACGGGCCGAGGTTAACGAGGTTCGACGGGAAGTCTTGAATTTCGCGTTTCCAAGTTTCGTCGTTTCGTTTGGCGCGCCCGAGTCGGAGAGCGGAAAGTTGCTCGCTATTTAACAGCGACGTAATATCGAGAAAGTTTCGGTCGCGTTACACGTGTAATCCCCACCTCCATCCGTATCCGCGTTTATCGTATTTGTTCAAAAGGGCAAATAACGTAATAATTTAATCGCTATCGCAACTTTGCCAAAGCGATCGTTGCCAACACGGTGTATTTGCCTGGTACGTTCGATTTATCCAACTGTTTTTCAACATCGTACGATAGACAAACACTCGGGACACGCGCGTAAATCGGACGAAACGCGTGTCTCCAAGCAAACGTAAACGCGATTAAACGAATATTCGAAGAATAAGATCGTTTAATTGCGTTGATCCTAAACGTTCGATGTACCCGGCTGCTATCTGCGCCAGTCGAAGCTCGGTCGGTCGCGACGAACAATCATCGAAAACTGCCACAACTTTTTAGCAGACCATCTGATGGACAAGTTGAGGACCGCTAATGCGCGACGAAAGCTCGCGTGTCTAACTCGAGATTACCACAGAGCAGCGAAGAGAAAAGTTGCGAACCTACTACGGTTTCTTTGGATCTTTGTTTTCCGAGCAACGTCTTCGCATCCTCGGAGACATTAATATGGCTTGTCGTTAGCGATAGAGTTCCCAAGCAAGTTGGACGGGTAGTTCGACGCGTCGCGCGCTGGAGGTTCCGCAGCTCGAAATTGTCAGAGCTACGCGGCAACTTAATGCCCCCGCGATCGACAGAATGATTTTCGTTTCCTAGCCTCCACCGGTTACGTTTTCTGCGGCGTTCGGCGTACTTTCTCGTACGTGAAAACACGCGACTAATCTTTCTCCGACGTATTTGTGATCGTTAGGGCTACCGATCGGTCTCGAGGTATTCGTAGGGCGCGACGATATCGCGCAAAGGCAAGACACGAGACTCGAAAGCTACGTCCCTCGCGCGTGTCTGAGATTCGCTTATCAGAAAGACATTCCTTGGCTGTTTGTATCCTTTACGTTATCAACCGATTCATAAGCGGACTTTCTTCGGTGAAATGGTCGGAAGAATTAAAAATACAACACGCGCGAGAAGTTATTTCTGCAGCGACTCGTAACGGGAGTTACGCGTTGAGATTTCAACGTTAAAGGTGAATATCTTCGCTACGGTAAGACTAGGTTTGTCAAACACTGGATGGCGTAGAGATAATACAGCAAACAACGTAGCGTGAAAATTGTAAACAAACTGTGAGAAAGTCAACCTACGCTACGAGTACTTCAACGGTGCGTTCCAGTGTTCGCGAGACGTGAGAAGAAAGCGCAACGTACTATCGAAAACAGGATGAAGAGAACCCGAAGAACCACAAATATGTCATCGAACGTCCGGCATCGTGAAACATTAAAATCTAACATTCTCTTTCTCTGTTCGTTGAGACGCGTTCGTCGTTGAACAAAAACGACGTTGTACGCTTTCGTGACTATGTAGCAAAGCTAACGGTCCGATGAAAGCTCGATGGTATCAAAGAACATCGGCAAACGTCGACGTCTTTTTAACGACTTCTTTCACCAGAGACAGAAAGCTCGTATCCTCCGCCCAGGTGCTTTAAATAGGCGTTCTTCTTCTTTTTTCCAGGCGGCGTTCTTCGCACACCGCCTCCTACCAACCGACAGAGAGAAAAAAGGAGGAAGACGACAGGATGCGGCGGACGTCCTTCCTGCAACTGTTTTCGACGATCAACCGCGAGGAACGATAATAATAATAAATATAAACGCGATGTTTATAAGTGGATACATATTTATTCACCGTTACCCGTTAGAGTCTGAGTGATGGAATTCGACGAGGGTTTTATTCTAAGTCGGCTGCGTGTACGATAACATCGCGATGTTTAACAAGTACTTATTCGTCAAGAGTTGTTACCTTCCGGATCATGGAATTCGATGTAACGCTCGAGGAATTTCTATCAAGATTTATTCTATGTCGGTCGCGTCAACGACGATAACGAGGTAGAGTGTCGCGATTGTTACTATAAAATATCGGGGCAAGTGACTGATTCGCGTTTCCAATAGATAGTTACAATCGTGTTGCGTCGTATCACGACGAACCGATACCTAACGAAACCAAGCTCGTGGCTCGTCGAAAAACCAAGTTTATCAACATCGGATTATAGAGATCCGGGTGAAAACGGAGCTGGTTGCTCGATAACTGGCGACGCAACGTTATGAATCGAAATTACGCTCGTTTCACTTTGCGCTCGGCGGGACAATCTACCGGGCCGCTGTTTATTAATTCAACGACGATGTTTAATTTACGAAACCCGTTGTCAGCGATACGAATCGATCGATGCCGGATGCAACTGATATCTCGCCGACTCGATAACCTATCGGAGTCACGACCGATCCTCTGGTCGTTCTTCCGCTCGACGCTGCGATTACGTGTTTATTTGCTTCGGACGATCGCGACGACGTAATCGCGTAAATCTCGCAACGGGTGAGAAAGAAGAATTTGGAACGTTGACTTGGAGCATTGACGGACGCTGTTCGTCTCTTACCCGGTGAGTTACGAGGCGACGAAACGATTCCGTGGACCCGGTTCGTTTCCCGAAAGGCGATAAATTTGCGAAAACGATCGATCCGTCATCGCGTTACGAGTCGATGGCCACCTCGTAGCCGGTCTGTCGCCGCAGCGAGCAGTAAGACGCGAATCGCGAGGGAGTAGAACCGCGGGAAGCTTATTTGGAATATTAATTTGTAGAAATATCCGCGATCCAACCGTCGTGGAGCTGGAAGAAAGGAGATTATCGTCGACTCTTTTCGGTGTTACGACGCGGAACAAAGAGCTAAAAGTGGATCTTTCTGTAAGCGTAAGTCCGAACAAACGTAGAGATTTGCTGTCGTTGCGAGACGCTTACGTCATAATACATGGAACGAGCATACGCATAAACGATCTTCAACCAGCGCATTTGCATCAGACGTACTTACGCGTCTAACGCTTATAGGAAATTCTACTTTAACGGCTCTGCGAATTTATAACTGCGGATTATAAGAGGACATTCGTCCTTTGTAGGATCGTAAAAACGAGCAAACGTCCAAAGCATACATCGCAACATCTCGTAAATAACGCGAATAGCTGTGTGCATTAGGTAAAAGATAAACGACTGTTCGTTTCTAATTAATCAGAGGCATGTTTTCTTTCGTTTCTACGATTATTTACGATCTGTCCATCGACCGTTTGTTATTCTCTTTTCGATAAAACTCCTATCGTTACGACTTTAAACTCGACTGTCAGACAAACCGCGTTACGTATGGAACGACTCGACATGTTTTACGAGATTTTACGAAATTAATTTCGAATTTGAATTAACTTCAGTTCGTAAATTGGCATGAACAAACATCTCGCAAGTTGTAACGTTGTAATTCTTTGCGTTAGCACGCGTCCGTCTATCGCGCAAACTATGTCAACACAGTCAAGCGAGATTCGCGATTGAAACACAGTTAGGTCTTTCCTCGCGACTCGTGGAAAACTCTCAAAGACGGAGGCGGAAAAGGCGTCGACTCACCTGAATCCAGTAAGGCAGGTAAAATCCGGAGCAGGCGAGAATCGATGCCACGGTGGACAGAGTCGCCCACAACACGCACAGCACTGTCATCTCATCAGTTTAAAAGCGTCTCTCCTATGTCTTCGCCGCTGGTTCCTCGCTGTCTCTCTCCGTCCCACGGCCGCTCTCTTCTCCTCTATCCTACTCGCGCATCGTCAACGAAACTGCTATTCGAAACGTGGCAGCCGTCGCGATCCGGGAGAGGATTCCGCTTCACACACCGACGTCTCCGAAGCTCGTTCTTTCTCGACACTCGCGAAATCCACTTGTCACGGTTCTCGGCAGTTCTTCCAGCTGCTCCCTTTCCTGGCGTACACTGGCGACGTACGCAACAAAATTGTCCAGCCTTATCGCAGAAAGGCTCGGCGAAGATCTTCCCGATACCGCGCGAACTCACTTTTTACACTGAAAGATGCGAACGCGGAGAAACGTCGCGTTTGGGAGGCGGTCGCGCGTCGAGTACGCCGCCAGAGATGAGAATAGATCGGTTAATAGGTCGGTCGTTCCACGGAAAGACCTGAACAGAGACTCACGGTCAAGGTTCCCGGTAGCCGTGTTCGCTGGCGTTCGCGTGCCCTGGACACAGTCTCGCCTCTCTTCCCAGCTTCTAACGACGATCCATCTGTTCGGCTACTGTCTCTCACCACCTACGATACACTGTTGATCGATTTGTCTCCGAATCGGTGGAAAGTAAGAACGATTAAAGCACAGGTTCGTCGGGAGGCGGCATGATCGCGAGCGTCAGCACGTTACAAGGGAACAGTTTCTCTCGGCAGTACGAGAGCGGTTTTGTTAATTATAGCCGGAGCGAGGCGCGGCGAAGCGCATGGAGCTACGCCGTGCGTTCGTCGGCTCTCGAGAGAAATTCATCGCGTCGTTAGGTCGCGCGCGCGCGCGCGAGATCCGCCTTCGAGTATCAGGATGAAAGAAGAACGTGACGTGACGAGAGAAAAATAGGAAAGAGAGGATCGACAGAGAGGAAAAAAGGGAGTAACGTTCCTTGCGGACACTTCGGTCGATGCAATCGTTTAATTATAAACACGCGACAGGCTCTTGGTGTTTTTTTTTCTCCACGTTGGAGAACTTATCGAGGGAAGCCGACGCGAAACGGAGAGAAAGAGAGACAGGAAAGAGGCGGATAGCGAGGGACGACTGGCCGCCAACCGAGCGGAGGTGCTCGGCGCCGCTTCGTGACTGCGACTGAGCCTCGACTCGCTTCGGCCGAGCTCCGCTTTCCACCGCTTCTGTCGGTCTGTCGCGGTGCGCGCCGCCTCGCCGAGTGCCAAGGCGCGCGCTCCGCTCTCCCACTCGTCCACCCTCTGCCCCCATGCCGACTGGCGAACATGTGTGCGCGTGCTGTGACCGCAGCGGCTCCTCCGACCCCCGCCAAACGCTACCGATACCCGTTCTTCGCCGTACTTTCGTCTTCCTTTCGGCTTTCGTCTTTCCTTAACACTTTCCAAAGTAAAAAAAAAAAAAAAAAGAAGAAAAAGAAAGAAAAAAAGAAGAAATTTGTAATTAAGGTGGCCAACTAGTTCCATCTAGCCTCCTGCTTCTGGCTACCTGTTGATGGCTTTCTTGCATTATCACCGCGACAAACTTTTCGTTTGTTATCCACCGGTTCATTTGCACCAGACTGAAATCCCGTGAGACCAGCGGCGGATTTTGTTCGTTCGACTTCCTCAGGGCGGTGTTACTCGGTGCCTGCGAACGTCGATCTTCGCTCTAATTACGTTGCTGGAAAAGTTTAATTTATTTGTGAGGTTGGAGGGTTCAGTTTCTCGCGATCCATACGTCGTAGGTCTAAATTCGTACGAGTAAAGTCAAGGAGAGCGTGTGGTTGGAAACAGGGGGAGAATGAAAAATAAGGAAATTGAGTCGGAGATTTCGTTTCTGAGAAAAAGTTACCCAGTGTGTTTAAGTTTAATTGCGAACTCGACAGAAGAAAAGGATCGATAGCGAGTTATTCTCGTCGGCGTTTCTTTTTAGAAAACAACTATTTATAATCAATGGTATACACGCGTTATTTTGTTCCATTTTTATGTGAAAACGAATCAAGCAATTTTTACATCGTTCCAAAGGCTGTGATCATCTTGTCGAAAAATGTCGATTTGTGTACTTGTTTTTCTCTCACATTCTTTGTACGATGTTTAGTAACCGACGTTTGGATATCGATAATACAGAAAATATTCCAATAATCTTCAATGTCGTAAACTCGAATGAAATTGCAATAATTTCTGGCGTATTACGAAAGAAATCTGCAAGTTAATTTATTGGATACCGACGAACAATTATTCTTTTATGAAATATTCGCTCCTGCTCTCCGGTCGTCGTCAAATTATTCAATTGCAAACGATATTTTCCGTAACAGAATATTTCTATAATACTTTCAGAACGTAATACCGAGGTGAACGAACTTATTACACGACGTAGTAGATTCGAAAGCAAGTCTAAAACGTGCAATGAAATCTTGCGGTTTAAAACTTCATTTTGAAGAAACTAGAGGTTAAATATGTTTAATCGAGAATTAGGTCGGTAATACACGTGTACATGACAAACTTTGAAAGTGGATTTTCTGAAAAAAACGAGATCCGAAAGGAGAAAATGTTATATCACGCTTCGCGATTTATTTTCACGTGTGAAGTTCACAGGAAGATGACAAAAGCGCATCTTTGTTGAATCTTTTATTTTAATCGTACTTTATGTCTAAAAAGGAATATTTAAACACAGAGAATGTAAAACTGCTAAAAGTAGCAAAGACATAGCCAACCAAGTTTAACCCGACATTTTAATATTTTTTAATACTTTCGTGTTACGAGAAGCAACGTTGTGCTTTTCGCGTTTCGCAGAATTTTCTCCCAAAATCGAATAAACGGACATGGGATTAATTAACAACGTGCTGAATTTTAAATATATTTTCTTGTAAAAAGGAAACACGAAATGCGAGTTATCATGCTTTTCCTTTATATATTCGTACACAATAACGTATCGATTGTCCGTTATTCAATCGAGAATTAATCAAATACACGGCCATATATTCCATCACCGTACAAAGTTTTAGACTGCGTTTTCTTAAAAAAACGAAAAACCTCCAATGTAGTTTCTCGTTATTCTTTATTTTCGATTTGCATCGAACCGTAGAATCTCGCCGATTTTACTCGCACGATAAATTTGGATGAATTTACAACGGCGTACGGTCAAAAGGCTAGCAACGGCTATTAACAAAATTCGGTGAAACAACTCGTTAACGTTGATTCGCAGTCGTTCGTTCGCTACATAATTTGCAATCGTTCATGCGAGAGGGGTGCAGAGTGCAGCGGTGTAATCTAAACAGCCACTCGGAGCGTACTTTCGGCACATTCGTTGCACCAGGTTGGGATGAAAAAGCCGAAATTGTGGCGAATAATTAGCGTCAACGTTACAGTTGCTAATGACTGTATTGTTTAACGATGGTGGGATGCGCTACGTTAAACGCGACACGTCACGCCCTCGCTATTTCCGACCAGGCGAATGTCACGCATCGTTCAGATTCAGAAATAATACGGTTAACTGAATTTCCCGCGTCTGTGCGTGATGTGCTAAAAATGTAATAGATGCGTTTACGGCTGAAACGTTGACGAACTAACTTCTTTACCGGGAAAACGTGTAAATTTCATTAGCGATACAGGAAATAAGTTACAAGTGGCAGAATAATTTATCCCAGTTTTTAGTATTCGATTGTCCGCAAAGTGTCTTTCTTTCGCAAACGTGTTTTTTTTACAACAGTGTACCTTCGTACAAACGCGAAACCAAGTCTGTGGAACGTCGCGGTGTTTATCTCAACAGAACAAAATGGATCGTACGTAATTCGACAAAATAATATAAAACAAAAAAAGAAAAAGTTGCGCGTCTGTTATTTCCTCATAAAACGAAAGAAACCTTTCGGAAAACTTAATACTATTGCGGTATAGAGCTGTGATCGTAAGATAAATATCAACTAAACTGTCGTTCAAGAAGATGAAACTATAACGTGTAAACGTTAAGTCGATGCATACGAAACGGAGCGTCGTTCTTTTGAATTTTAACATAAATTTTTAACTGTGCGTAGTTTGTTAGAAAGGTATATTTGATAAAATACGTTTCGCGCGATGTATGTAATTTTACAATTATCAAACAACTTTGTCGTTCCAGACTAGCAACGATTATTTCGTTTTTAATTTATGTAGGTTTTAGAATTAAAAAATTCTTGGGCCGAAGTTAGTACAATCGTTTCATTTGCAGATTTTTTTGAGATAGCTTGCACACTGAGAAATTACCTAAGGCGACAGAGAATATGTTAATCTTCTGCGAACGTTAAATATTCGCAACAATTTTCACGACACTTCTCCGATAATCGTCAATAGTCTAATTGTCGGTGACGATCAGTAACGAAATGTCGATGCCTTCGTTATGAATCTTCTTAAAAATGTAGACGCGATAAATGCAATTTACAGCTTCATTCCTCTTTAATGTAATTGATAATCGAGCGACAGGATTTTAATAGTTGGCAACGTCCCGTAAAATCGAACCTTCCGAGAAATATTTCATACGTGTGAACTGATCAATTCGGCACGTTTCTATCGGTTTGTTCGAACCTGTTGTCAAGCTGATAAGACTTAAATAGCACGAAAGTGACAAAATTGACAGAGAAGCATTCGCTTTGAAAATTCACAACGACAATTTCATAACAAAAGTTCGGTTAAAAAGCTTTCACAAAGGATATAACCTAACAAACACGAAGATGGTACCCCGCTGAGGGTAGCCACCCACGTGATAATCAAACGGCTAAAAAATTCCACCAAATGTCCAAATTGGACAAATGCATGCAAATGCAAGTGAATGCAAAGTATTAAAATAAAAAAAAAAGAAAAAGCTGAAATATGTAAACGCGAGTCTTAAATACGTTAAGTTTCCACAAACGTCTCGATCCCATATAGCATTCCTATTTGTATTTGTTGGGCGTATACGTATAACGTCTGAACTTCTAAACTGTTTGCGTAAAAGTAAAGGGCACGAGGATGGAACAAATGGAGCAGCATCTTATTTTCCTACTATCCCCTGGCAATATCCTTGTTCCCAACACTCGGAGACTACGATAATATTTATCAACAAGCAGACGTGCATTTTTCTCTCCCGCTGCGTTCGCCTCGAGTCATCTGGAAGGCACGTGCGCCAAAAACTTTCTTTTTAACGACAAAGACCGAACGCGTTGGTTTCACGATCAGGAATCGGCTTCCAACAAACGGTCCGTCGTCCTCTGTCAGAGTTAAAAATTTCGTACGATGTCGACCTGCTTGCTGTACGCGCAACCTGTCCTTGAAGATGTGTAAAATGAAGCGGTGGCCCAACGGAGAAGTATATTCGTCGAGCATACAGGGAAGATGAAATTGAATTTTCTCGGTGTACGTCGTCGGTGCGATGCAACGAGACGACACACGCTCCACTAGACCGGGTCATGTGAAACGTTGCGACGTAGCTCGAGGAATTGAGAGCAATTCGGAGCAATCACGCTATACGCCGGAATGAATAAGAAATAAGTAAATAAACAGGGCAAACGTTTCACTAACGCAAACAGTCTCGTATTCGCGAGATGGAGAATTGCATAACTAGTATCGTGAATGAACATTTTTTATAAACAAATATTTCATCTCTGCAACGTGTTACGTGAAACGTTTCACCTAACATTCGTAAACCTTTTCGTGAAAACAAACAACTTCTCTTCTGTTCTATCGTGTAAAAAGTAAAGTGACGTATTTTCTACGCTCGTTGAAATTCACCAAAATTCATTTACGGTTCGCGTTGGTAAATATCATCGCTTGTGTAAAGTATCACGAATTTTGCGCAAGCTTCTTTGCTCAGCAATGAAATTCCACGCGACTAGCGAGCAATGGCAAAATAACGAGGAAAATATTCCGTGCAACTCGATCCGCTAGAATCGGAAAATCACAAGGCACGTGGACGATAGTTCGCGTAGACAAAACAGAAATACGAAGCGCAACCCCTACACCCCTTGACGATGAACTGAAATTTTCGTGGAACACGAGCCACGGCCGATTCCTACCGGAGGCGTAACCTATTCTGCGAGTCCAAGTTGGTCGGCTGTGTATTTTTTCTCTTCCCTTTTTCGCGGGATTTTCGAAACACAGAGGGTTCGAGTTCCACGCGCAGCCAACAGCGTCACGGCTTTTTCGCCTGGCGATTGGAGTGTCGAAATTCGACGTGGAAACGGTGTCGACGTAATTGGTAGAGAACTGGCTGCTGTGCAGGTGCTGATGAAAAACCAAACAAGAAAGCGCGAAACGAAACGTTTTCAGAGAACAAGTGAAAAAAGAGGAGGGGAAGAGAGTAGACGAAAGCAGAGAGAGAGAGAGAGAGAGAAGGAAAAAAGCGAAACGTTTAACGATACATATGTGCGAGATACGTTAGCGATAATGGTCAACAAAGTTCGATAGTTGAGATCGATTAATCAGAGAATTTTTACAGTTTGTACTTTTTGGTGACAAATTTCGATAGAAGGGAGAGAGAGAGAAAGAGAGAGAGAGCGAGAGGGAGAGAGAGAGAAAGAGAGAGAGACGAATTTCACGAGACTTGCGAGGGATTATTTACGAGCGACGCGGTAGCTGGCTGGTTCGCGGTGAGCTAAATGTTTCCGAAACAAAAGGAAACGTGAGTTACGATCCAACGAACGACGCATTATTTTCAGAGTCGCGGCACGCCACCGATGTTTCGACAAAGCGACTTGTCCGAAACAATATTTTGACGTTGTAACGCGCCAGCGAACAACGTGACCGATTGAAAAGCTGACAAGCTCCGAATTTTTTTCCGCCAAATCCGTAGACGTATATTTCCCGTTTCTCTCTCTTTCTCTCTCTCTCTCTCTCTCTCTCCTCATCCTCCCTCGCACCGACCGCTCTCCGTTTTTTTCCTATTTTCCCTTTCTCTTTTTTCGACACCGTTGCCCGGTACATCTAACTCGCTGAAAGGGACATAGTCACCGTTATCGCCGTCCGGTGCACACTTTCCACGCAACGGTTTCCGCCTTTATACCGTATACTTCTCCATTACTGCAAATTAAATCTCGTTCCAGATGAAGCATCCGGCGGGTTTTGAGCTCGCTACCGAGGAAACTTTTACTCGGCGAACAGGAAATAATGCTTTCGCCGGCGAAATATCCCGAACTAATACGATACGATGTAAATTCTTTTTCCCCGGGAAAAAGAGCTGCATAACCTATACTAGACGCTATACTAAACTATATGAATAATATTCCTAGGTTCTTTGTTTTGTTTTTCATTACATGCACAGCTGATCCTCGAACAGCGCGCAATTTTACTGACTATACGTAGTTAACAAAAATTTCTGCATAATCGTTCTATGTACGTATTATTATTAATATATTGTTACATAATACTCCGTTGGCAATTAGTTTCGTATTATTAATCAATTATTACGATTAATAAAATTGTATCAATTTCTTTAACGAAAAAAGCACGTTGTACGTTGTTCGATTATCTAACCGATATTTCATTTTTTTTAGGAAGAACATGCATTTAACATTGTATCTGGAAACAAACATTCGATGCGCGTTGTTTTATATCGATAGAGAAAGAAATGAACAAAATTCTCAATATTTCACCGTTACACGAACCATGAGAATTGAGGGTTTAAATTCGCATTGTTCAATAGCCAACCGTGTACATGTATGCTGCATATCCAAAACGTATTATCCAATGGAAGAACCGTCGTCCGTCGACGATACGTTATCGCGCTATGCAACGTAGAGAAAGTATGTACGTCATGATAGCGCCATCGCGTCGAAGCGATAACGTTACTCGAATCCAGTTCTCAGTGGGAAGTTTTCGCGCGGACGTGAAGATGGGATGAGGTGGACGCGGAAGAAGATCAAAGCTCGAAGGAGAGGGAAGAGAAGGCCGAGAAGAGATTAAAATTGAAAGAGGAGAAAAAGAGAAGCGGGTTCAAAGCGTGGAAAAGCGTGGAACTGGGAGAACTCGACAAACGGGAAGGGGGCATAGGAAGAGGAAAGTTTGGAGACCGCGAGAGAAGATCAGGAAGCGGACGTAGGCGGAAGAGAATGGGCCCGGGGGTGGTCCAGTGGGAGAAGCGGATGCGAAGAGAGACGACGAAGAAGCGACGCGACGTTACGTTCCATTTCTTAGCACCGAATAAAACTTTCCATTCTGTCGGCTGGTTTACGAATGCGAGAATCGTGAGCGCTCTTTTCTCCTGCAGCTTTTCCTCTCTTTTCCGAGTTGTCGTAGGCGAGGTTTGACCGCGACGCTGTACGAGCGTCGGGATACCGGTCCAACCAAAGGAAACACTCTCGTTTCTCTCTGTAAATTCCATCGTGTTTTATTGTCTCCGGGTACAGTGCAGGAGTGGCCACCGTTGGGTCAGAACCTCGTTTTTCGTAAGCGCATTTTTACGCGAACGTGGCTCTGCGTCCGATGCATAAATTATTCCAGGGACATAAAGAAAGAAACTAACTGTGACGCGGTGTGTATTATTATACTTCGACCCATCGGAGGTCGCGATTAACCTTGACAGACTGCGAGAGATCTTCTTACAAATGCGTTTAAACAGGCGGATGATAACGCTTGAAAAAGACGAATAAAGAACGTAGACATTATCGACCAAATCGTAATATTACGCGTCTTTCGCGTTATTCGTATTCGTCTAGTTTTTATCTAACAATTGGCGTACGTGATAAAATACTCGTTCTCTGTTCTTACGATTTCCTGTATTTCTGACCTCGCGTGGGAAAGATACGTGCTTTCTACTTTTTGTAAAAAATAAAAATTGACGATAACATTTAAGATGCGAAATATATATAAAACATTGCATTTTATCTCTCTCTCTCTCTCTCTCTTTTTCAAGCTACGGAATATCGAACTACGAAACAAAAATCATCCAACACATCCGGAGAAAATATAAAAGTGGAAAATATAAAAGTGGAAAATTTTCGAGATGGCCTGTTCTTGTTAACTCGTCCTAGAAAATTTGCAACGGTCGATACTTTCCTCGCTCGTCGGTGAGAAACGCGAGTGTACCTTTCCTCCCTTCGTTCCTTTTTCCTGTCCCGGCCGACTGAAATAGACTCCCGCAAAGTCGGCTGCTTTATCGCGTGCCAAGGTGCCGCCAGGAATCGCCATCTTCCGAAACAGATTACCGCCGGCGGATTTACTTTTACGACCGGTCGAATATCTAGGGTTGGCTCGCGACCGCTTTCTCCGCGGGAGGTGAACCGATAACGTTCTTCCATCGTTCGTTCGATAGCCGCGATTATCTCGACAAAGAAACACTTTATTGCACGCGATTCCTCGCCGTGAGCGTCGAGGATAAGAATAACCATCTCGATGGCCGTATCCAACAGGCAATTGCAAATGGCAGAGTTACAGCGATTTCAAGACGTCACATTGTAAAGACGTATTTCTTCTTCTTCTAGAAAGGATGACTTGTTCGTAACGCGTTCGACAATTTCTTTCGCTCTTATACAACAGCGAGGTTATCGGATAAATAGAAATTACAGAACCAAACTTATTTATTTATAACACGATCTACAGGAATTGCGATCGTCGCCGTTCGTTTCCTCACGTTTGATGATAATTATACATCTTTGACAAATTGACATCTTGAAATCCCTATCATTTCCTCGCTTTATCCAACTCAGATGTACAAATTTAGAAGCACATTTTCAACATATAATCGATAATTAACCAACGTGAAAAATACGACAGAAATGAAAAATCGATATTACCAATATCATATACGATAATGATGCAATGAGAATACTTAAAGACCGAGTGACCACGATATCGAAACATCCATCGGAAGGATCCGGGTCACGAAACTTACTAAAAGAAGAACCTGGTCGAGATAAGGGACGACTCGGTTTCGACTCTGACAAGGAGTTGGGCAGAAGATCGCGTCGGCTTTGTTGGCCATCCATTATTCATAATTCGGAGGGTCGGAGAAAGGCGACGTCAACAAGTAGCGGTCGTTCCTCTTCCGGTTAAATGAGCCAGATCGAAGCTCGCGATCGGCAACATCTGCTCGACTGCCTGTAAACGTCGGTACTCGTTATCCTCGGGATGAAACGCGTCGACCTAGAATATCAGTTTTTCGATCGGTTGGCCGAACGAGTCGACCTGCCGTTACCCAGCCGAATAAAAAGAAATTTTATTGCTCGTAGGTCCAACTACCGGCCAGTCTGGCCATCGATGGACTCAACATCGACTGGCAATCGATTAGGAAGCACGGTTAATGCCTTTGAAATTCGTGTTTCGTCCATTCCATGGCGGGACTAGGTGGTCTTATCGGCTACTTTGGATTTCTTTTACGCGTTACTTTTCTCGCCAACTCGAGCGCGGCTCTCTGACCCGAGAAACGATCTCAGCTCACGTTTGCTCTTCGGCTATCTATCTATCGGGGTGTCTCGAAAAGGCTATGCCCCGAAACAGACAAAAGAATACGCGGGCTCTTTATCGATAAAGCGTAGAATGCAGTCTCGAGGCAAACTTTCTTTTGATTAAAAGTTTCAGAACGTCAGGGACAGCAAATATATAAATATAGTTTGGAATTTTTACTCCGTTTCTTTAGGCTCGACGGTGGACGCGTTACGAACTCGGCACTTTCGAACGATAATTTAGAACTTGCACGTAGAACGCGACGATTGCGATGCGGATTATTAGGAAAACGATCGATCGCTGGAAATCTTTTATTCGCGTAAGATGGAAAAGTGCAGGGCAAGTAAGAATTGTACGAAAGGAGAACGATAGAAATAGAATGTACGACGATGTTGTGATCTACACATGGAAGAAATTCGCGATGAATTAAATTAAAATATGGGAGAAACTCGTCTAACGAAATAACAGATACGAGAGAAAATGTAAATGATCACGCGGTGACGACAGTATACGACAAAAGTGGTTTTGCTTGCACGCGTTTTATGGCCAGCATATAAATTGAAAAGCCGGCTTACAATATGTATATGCGAATTTTCTCTATGGAAATGCGTGTTTCGTTGAAAAACGCGTTTCCTCTTTATTCCGTTGAATCGTTGTCCGTCGTACGGCGAAAAATAGAAGCTTCGCAGAGTATCGCTTTCGGACATTCGTCGCATCCCGTTTGTGGTTAGACGTCGCATGGTCGGAAATGACAAGCTGGCAACGGTTTCCCGTGTTTCCGGATATTTGCGAAGCTTTTAGCTTTACCGTGACGAAACGATTCCGCCGAGCAGAAGCAAGGGGATACGAGGGCTAACTTTCAGCGGATGCGTTTTTGTAAACTGTGCAAACTGAAAGCGATCAAGAATCAAGAGTTCGATTGCGAGTAGATGGCAAACTATTCCAGTTACCTTTGTAATTCTTTCGATGGATACGGACGAACCATGTGTTTATTTTTCAGGATTCCAATATTTCGTTTACTTTAAACATTCCTTTGCTAGCGAACTATTGTAGCCAATAGTTCGCTAGCTTTATACTATTTTTTTTATACCACTAGTAGGTAGTTTCGTACTATCCCGGCTATAAATTTCCTCGCTCTATCGTGCATGGACAGTTAACGGGATTTTTTAATTTTAATTATTTACGCTATACGATATCAAACGTTATTGCAAGAAAAGACGAACGTTCTGTAGCGGCATGTGCGTCTTAGGACGTTTCGATACGAAGATGCCTCGCATAGTTGTTTTGCCACAGAGGATTAACATTGTACGACGCACATAATGCAATAAACAAACTCTGGATAAAGCAATTTCGCTGCTACGTGCAACCTACAACCGGCGACAAGTTCAAACCTTTTGATACCCCCCTCGACCAGTATAAATAGACGACCATGTCCTCCAGACACAGTCAGTCGCACGAATCAATATCAGTCAGTCAGTCAGTCAGTCTAGCGAATCAGCATAATAATTAGTATCAGTACCGCAATATCGCGCAATCTTATAACGAATATCATCAAACGAGCAACGCTTACGATTAACTTTGTATTTTACATTTTAGAACATCTGTAACTATAGTTAATTAAATCAACTCGTTTCCTTATTACTTTAACCAACAACACGTCACACCGTCCACCACAATTCTATAGGAATCGAGTGGGTTCTATACTTCGTCTTGTAAGCTGAGTCACAGCCAACAAAATGATTATTATACAGGTACACAGCTGCTGGTCGCTGGAAAGATTTTCTTCTCTTTTTATTTGGAAGTAGTTTACAATCGATTCTCATTGAGAATTATATGTAAATTATTCTGGCGCGGTACAATAACGTGAATAATAAGTGATTGTCGTACGTTTGATTCTAGCTGAATCTAATATTTAAATCTAAAGGGTAATGTCTTTTTAGCCTGCGAATCTGATTCGTCGTGTCAAATAATTGAGTAACTAATGAGTTTTGGTGGTTGTTAATTCTTATGTTATATCTATATTTATATATCTGATATCTATATATCTGATATTTCTTCTTTAACTGTAGGTATCTTAAGGTAGCGATGTATTGTTTCGTTGGAAACATACCAAGGTGCATCTATTAAGAATCTTAGAGTTTTTGATTGGAATCGTCGAAGAATTTCTATGTCGGAATTACTCGCTGTTCCCCATAGTTGGATCCCATAGGGCCAAACAGGTTTTAATATGGCTTTATACAGCATTATTTTACTTTACACGCCTAAGTTGGGATCTGAAAAGATGACGTTAAATTGTCAAGGACAAGCCGAAAAATCATCGAATCTCCGACGTCCGCCTCCCCAAGACAGAAGAAGGAAGCCGAAAAACAGACCATCGCTTCCGATTCATAGAATCCAAATGTATGTCGATTAACTTATATGTCAGGTATCAGAGTCTGTTTTTCCCTTAATGTCGTCGTCTTAATCCACATTTCCACTAGCTATTTCGGATCCTAAGCAGCGTGGTATTGTCGAGGCGAAGAATGGCCAGGAAAGTCTAGTTTTATTGCGGGTTTCTCGGGACCTCGAGACGGAACTAGCGGGCCGAACCGCTCCAGATAAGAAGGAGTTTATTAGAAGAGAGAAAACGGACTAAGGATACAGCGAGCTCTCGTCTGCCAACCGGTGCGCTCGGTGAACCAGCAAAAGACCCTTATCACGGGACGAAAAGCCGGTGAATAAATACAGTCTCACCGAGTTCCTGGCACCGTTGAACTTTCCGATTCTCCGGAGCATCGGGAGAAGCATCATCAGGAGGAAAAGCGGCTTTCTCGGAAGGAGAAGCAAGGAAGGAACGTTTAACTCGACTGTAACGCGCAGTTTCGCCTTTTTCTTCTCCCTCGATGTTGGTCTTTTTTCTCTCAACTCGCAACCTTCCGTACAGGTTTTCAACTTCTGCGAACGACTGGCCCGATTCAACGATTTGGTAAATCCAACCTCTTTTTCACCTTTACCTTGGCTGGATTTCGATACCCGGCCGCGGTGTTGGTAACGCGAGCAAAAGGAACCAAGATACTATCGTTGCTGGCACTACAGGATGTCTGAGACAGTTGGTAGCAAAGTTGAGAAGCACGTAGTACTTGTTAAACTGAGCGAAAATGTCTTGGTAAACACGCGGACATGTAAATATTATTAGTTTTGCAATTATGAGATGTTAGTGAAGTTTTGAACGATAAGATGCTGAGCAGTGACACACGCCTAACGACACACGAGACTTTGTCGCGTCAACTGTCTATAATTTATCGACCGTTGTATACACGACACTTGTAAACGTGAACGTATCACGCGAAGCAATTTGCAATTTCATTAGCGCCGCTGTTACGATTATATTGTTAAAGTTCAATTCGATTCGATAAATTCAATCGGAAATGTTCGCAAAAGCTGCAAGAAAATCTTCCGCGAGTGTCCGGAAAGATCGGGACAAAACTTATACCACGTGTTAGCGAGGTCGAGTAAAGTAAAAAGAACGGTCGTGCAAACTCGTGTCTGAAAATGCTCTATTGAAAAGTTATAAGCGTTCAAAGATTTCCGGTAGAGTTGTTCTTGAGACTCGTACAGAATCGCAGACAGATGCAAATGCACTCGATACTATGCATTTCTACGACAGCGGGAATATTCGAAAGAGTTCGACAATCGTTAGTTGGACGAATAGAAGCCCGGATTCTCGCAGAAGGAAGGAATTTCGAACGTTTATTACGATCGCCAAAACGATACAAGTTTTTCAACGATTTTATAATTTGTCGATACAACGTTTTCGGACGTAAGCTTGTGCGAAATTCTCTCTATCTACTTGACCTCGTTAACACGCAGTACAACTTTCGTCGCGATCTTTTCCGACACCCTGTATATTCGACAGAACAGCCAGCACAGTAACTTGTATATACATTTTCGGATCAGTTACAAATTTTGCAAATATCCTAAATAACGCGTTCATAGAAGCTTGACAAGCTTTTCGGTGTTTTTAATTTTCCAATTATAAGACGGACGAAGAAGCATCTTCCAAATTGCTAGATACTTGAATAGTAGATAGTAAAGTGTATTGTTGCGGTATCGGCGGAAAACCCTGAGTAATTAACACTGGAATTGCCGATAGTTGACACGAAATTATTTCTACCAATAGCAGTGAAAATGACTGGTTTTTAGAAAATACGTAATAATAGAATATTTTCATATTTATTGATTTATTACTTTCTCACAGAAGGAATTTCATGTTATGTAGTACATTTTTGGTATTATTAATCCATCCAGGACTGTGATCCCTAAACGAGGATTGACACATTTATGAAATGGTAGAACCAGTCATTTCGACTGAAGTGGTATTTCTAGCGTTAGCATCTAGCGATCTAGCGATGGATCCGGAATTTTCCTGATATCTGATATCGTCATATCGAATGATACGCGGTAAAAAATTTAAAAACGTGTGAGAAGTTGTACAAAACGAGGAAACTGGTTAGTTGGGGTTCGATAAACAGATTGCAAAATCCTTTTACATTTTGACAAGTACCAATCGTTTTTGACTGGTATTGGTATACGTAGCCTTGGCACAAAATTACTTTGAGTTTGAATACATAAAAAACAAAATAAAATTCATTACATTGCAGTGTCGTGGACGAGGGTCCTGTGGAGTGTCGTGCGAATTATAAACAAGCGGGGGGTAAAACAAAAGACACGAGGCTAAGACAAAAGACAAGAAGTTGCTAAGTGATAAACGAATTAACAGCAGTATGAGTTGAGAAACCAGAGAGTGTGAATTGCGTTGTCGAGATAGTGTTGTTACCGTTGTTGAGAGAGAGTTGAATCTGTGGTGACGAGAGTTGTTAATTAATTATCTAGTTGTCTTAATTATAATACGTTGTTACCGTTAGTTCATGTTAAATAACCATCGTTTTCTGTTTAATTAACATCCGTTTAACCCATTTATTATTAATAAACTAATTATAATAATTTACGATACTAAAATATTATTCTTTTAGTTATTCTTGCGAAAGTCATTACATTACATTTCCTATATTATCGTCGTGTTTCTTGATAGATTCTTTCGATCTACAGCCTAGTAGTTCCATAAAACATTATCTAACAGTAGCTTCTAATTACCAACGTATCATTAATTCGAATATTTTGGTAAAATTCGTGCCTCTTAGTACAAATTGCTATAAATCGACCGAAGCGGCCGGATTCCTCCAACTTATGTTTGGTAGTTAATACTATACCGATGAAAACGTCTCATAATTCCGGGATTAATTCTATTTGAAGCTACGTTTATCAAGAGCTTTTTGCTCGTCCCGGTAAGTAGTACGTGACGCTGTAGCTTGCCACCAACTTTCCAAGATACTCTTGTACGTAGAAGCGGAATCAGAGTCGAGATGCGAAAAATATCGGCGATTCGAGAGGAAAGGACGATAAACAAGATACAGGTAAACGAATAATCCCGTCGTAATGGTCGTTAACGCGAAAAGCACGGTAGACGTTGGGGTTACATGTTCTCGATAAAAATACAACTACTCGTTGGGTGACGTCGATTCCAGCTTTTTGTTCCTCGCGACTAATTGGTCCAGACGGAAGAGTTCATTCCCGCCGGACGTTTAATTACCTACTTTTTCCTCGTGTGTCTCGACCAGCTAGCTGCCCACGGGGAAGAAGGGAACACGTGTTTCCGAAAGCTAACAAACGATCACCGGATTAGACGCGAAACGGATCGATCGTATTGGGAACGCTGGCGCTTGGCAGCTGCTCGAGACGACAATTACGACGAAGAAGATGAGAAGAACAAAAATTGTGTGTTACGCAGCTATGTAGAAATAAAGACGCGCTAGCGTGATATTCCGCGGCGAAAAGTGCATGCGAAAGACAACGACGAGATAATTAAAATCGTGCAGCCGGCGAGAACATCGAAGAGACGAAGGAAACAAATGCACGCGCGTCCAGCGCATAACGTCGCCAGAAAGACTTTTCCAATGAAATGAAAATTCTATTCGCCGAGGAATCCTGCAGTGCAAGCGATTGATAGGATCACGGAGAAGCGAGGAAAATCGATAGGTAACGGAGGATAGGTTTATTCGAGTCAGCCAAGGTTCCATATCTTGCAATTCGAATTTCAACTTTCTATAGAACGATCGAATTTACGTATCCTGAGACGCTATTAGCGTTTCAGATGTGATAACCAGCGAACCAGAAATATAACAGTTGTTATACGCGTGTATAAGAAATAATAACATAAATGGCGATCAGCGAGAGAGAATTCAATAAGAAAGTATCGATTAATTTGAAGTATCTAATATTTCGTGTCATCTTTTTTTCGAAAATTTCCATCATTAAGAATGATTAATAATGATAATTGTCCTTATCGTTCGGGTTTTGCGCGAATCTAGTTGCCAAGAAAATGACGCGAAAAGAGAAGAAACGAAACGAAAGGAGAAGCTCGAAATTGAGGATCTAGCGTCGTTAGAAAATATTTAGGGAATTTAATCGGTTGCGATTACCGGGGATGAATCTTGTAGCAGGGATAGGTTCGCGTTACAACGATCAGGCGGCAGGCAGCGACGAAGATTAGATGGGTGGCGTGGAACGACGTCGGCGACTGTTCTCCGGCGCCGGACCAGGCATGCTAATCAACCCTTCGCCCACGCAGTTTACCCTACACGCTTTAATCAAACGACAACTAGCAATTACAATTATCTGGAGGATTTGTTGCGATTTCTCAGGCGTGAGCCACCCTCTGGGACGAACAAACGAACCAACATAGACGTCAATCGTTCTCGTTAAATTTTTATTCGCAAGGCTTTCCACCTCGTTTGCTGGAATCACCCTTGTTACTTTCCACACTTTTACGCAGAAGCAATCTTCAAAGTGTTCTCTTCTCTATTTCGCAAAGTCTTTAGTTTGCGTTGAATTTTTCCGAATAATTACTTTTTGAGAAAAAAAAAAAAGAGAGAAAGAAGAAAAGAAAAGACAAAGGAGAAACTTTCGCGCTCATAGTCGACGACGATCGGTTAAAATTTTAGACAAATAACTAGACTGTAGGGTCGATTCGGCGCGTGACGTTCTATCGCACAGTGTTTTGACCGTTTCGAGACGAGCTTCTCTTTTCGTTCATCTTGAACTCCTTGAGCTGTTTACTAAGCTGTTTATTATACCAAAAACCACTAGATTCTTTCATTTTTTATTTGTAGATGTAAAACGTAAGGAGTGAGAAGCAAAATGTAACCGAAAGCCACGCTCAAACCGTAAAGCAAGAGGATTATGATTTATTATATGTGCAACATGTGCAAATTGCTATCAGAGTATTTACCGGATTCGTTGGACGATGCAAAGTAATTTCAGCCTTTCGACGAGTAATTCTCCAGCGAGTAACTACCGGATAGACCGTTAGTTTAAGAGTATACATTACCCTATTTAAATAATTTTTATAGGTAAGTTTAATTAAAGATCCGGCAGGTCGTTCGCGTCGTGGAAGACGTTTCGCGAGTAAATCGTCCAACAGGAGGTTTTTTTCACTGAAACGTTTTCTCAGCGTGTTTGCGCGTCCCCTCGGTTTTCTTTCCGGCTTCGCGATGAAAAATAAGAACACGCGAAAACGCCAGAGAGGAATGCAACGAGTTGGATTTCATTATTAAAGAATTGCTCAGGTCGTGGCACGTTCTCAGAAGATACTTTCTCTCGACGATGGAAGAGAACCTCCTTTGATATAACTCGCTGGCAGCGCTTTACTTTGAAAAAAATCTTATATCGCGGCGTCGGGTCTCGCGCAAACTGAGAATTTCACCAGCAGTTCCAGTGACACTCTACCCTTTACTGCCCTCTAAACTCTATGTGCCGTTGAATCACGCTACTACCGCTATCGCAAGGCCAGGATTGATCCCAGCCACTCCACGACTGCGTCCTTTTTTCCATCCTTGCTTCTTCGTAAACTAGATCCTCCTTACAAAGAATCGAATCTTCTCTACCGTACACTAAGCTCTACCCGCCAACGAAGCGATCGCCCATTATCGATACGAAGAAACGAAAATTACTTTGGTTGAGTCAACGGACGGTATCCAAGAAAGAATGTTGGAATACAACGATATTACACACATAGACACCTACACAGGCATTTGAACAGGACACTTACAGGTCGTACTCGCTACTGTATAGAGAGTGAGGTTCAAAATCTTTAACACGAAGGATATAACCTAGCAAACACGAAGATGGTACTCCGCTGGGGGTAGCCACCCACATGATAATCAAACAGCCAAAAAATTCTACCAAATGTCCAAATTGGATAAATTGTGAATGCAAAGTATTAAAATAAAGCAAAAAAAAAAAATCTTTAAGGGACTACCTACCTTTAAGTCACTACCTACCTACCTAGTCAGTCTGAGAGGAACTGGCAAACTGTCAACAATCTGTATCACTCACTTATATTTGAAATACATTTGGTTCTGTAATTCTGTTTAATAAATATCACCTAATATTATTTCAATATAAACATTGTGTCTTCCACAGATTATTTATCTTGATTTTAAGATTAAATTCTAACAAAGATAAAAAGAGGAAGAGAGAGAGAGAGAGTTAAATTGTTTATTTGGAAATAATAATAATTTAGAAATTGTACGATTTCACGCGATAGCAATTTCAGATAGCAATTTGTAATTAGAACACAGGGTACGTGATAAACGATAAGTTGTCTTTGGCTGTTCGAATTATCGTTAAACGTATAAACGATAACGAAACTGCGTAGGTATAACGTGTATCTGCCAATCGTAAACAGCAACTATCCTGATATTTATGGAAATTCATATTTTTATGGTATATATTCTTGTATATTATGCTCATTCTGTGTAACATTTTTCATAAATGCAGTAATCCGCGGATTCGTAGTACAGAGAAAGATATCGGAATGTTTTTCTCACAGGCAACCGCTCACATTTAAGCGATGAAAACAACCTTTGAAGTGGATAGTCAAAAACATGTTTTTTGAAAAATCTCGGATATTACTAGAGATGGAAGAATTGTATCGATCGACGAATTTCATGTTTTCCAACACCGATGAAATTCCAAAGTTATTTCTAAAAAGTTCTTTTACGAGTGCTCGAATACTTTCGCGAGCCACTGTAATCTCGAATGTCGAGCAGATTGCTAAGCAGGAAATTTTAACTAAGAAGAGCAGAATTGACCAGCTGCGGGTGATCCGACGCAAAGACCACGCAGTTTTCCAACCATTCGAATATATCTAACTAATCGAGCAAGCGTTGGGACGAACCGGGCTACGCTGTATCCACGTCATCCGCGTCGATTGTGGTCGATTCCCGATAACTAGCTCCAACTTGCCTGGGATACGTGAGGGAAATTTCTCGATGCAACGAGCCAAACTTTCTCAGAGATTGACGCTTCAACGTCGCCACCGATGCTGCCGCGTCTATTTCGGCCCCGGTACAAGATGCAACCCTATAAACTGCAGCCCTTGTATCCGACACCGTTTCAGCCAGCATTAAACTTGGTACCTGGCACAGAGCAATGCGCGCCCCAACGCCACGTATTTATCGGCCGGATACCGAGTTTCCGATTAAGCGACTGCTCTATCCAGGTGAATTACCATCTTTCAGGATAGATAGCTCTTGTCGCCAAGAATCTCGGCTCAGAGGGTTTTCGCAACGATATCCATCAAAACGGACATTAAACCGCGCTATCCGATCGCCGTAAGGACATACGATAACCGGTCGTGTGGATACCCAAGCGGAAAGAATGAAAAGAAAAATGAAAACGTTTCTCTGAGAACGAAAACTCCTTGTTGCCCGCACAGCGCAAGCAATCGGAATCGAATTATTATTCGTTCAACTACCGTCTATGACATATGTATATGGCTATTGTGTGTCGTAGAGGTATATTTTACACAAATGTTATCGAACGTGCGATCAGAGGCTGAAGAAACTATAATTCGTGGCTGTATTTATGGCAATTTCGTTTTTCGTTTCTTTATAACACCATCGAGTTATTCCGCGTTAAGATTGATCTCTCTCATAGAAAGAAGACTAAAAAGAAAACACGCCACTGACCTCGCTAAAGAAATAAAATAGTCAAACTCGAAGATGGTATCTCGCTAGAGGTAGCCATTCACGTGTTATTTAGCTATTAAGTTAGAAACATTTATCAAATTGCAAAGTACAAATGAAATAATAATAATAAAAAGAAGATTGATCTCGAATTGTTGTAATTAGGCGGGATTCCAAGCGTGCCTATGGTAGAAAATAATTTTAATTCGAAATATATCGGACGAGAATACTCGCAAGACACCGTGGAAACGCATGCGCGAATATGCAAGCAATTACACGCGGGAACATAGGAGGAAATTTGAAATAAACGAGGTTAGAGCATTTACGTGCAACGATACGTGGAAATATCCTATGGGAAAACGTGTAAGATATGACATTGGGAAACTCGTAAATTAACTTAGCAAGAATTTATTATGAACGCGTAAAGAATATCGTGCAAGAATTCGCAATGTATCATGCATCGTAACGTAGTAACTGTCACTCGCGGAAGCAATTGCATATTCTCGCAAAAGCATGCGACTAACATCGCGATACCTGCGGGAATACTGTGTGCAATCAAACGCGAAATCATGCAAATACACGCGAACACATACGATAATCCATGCTTAAATACTCGCGAACACACGCGCTAATACTCTACAGCAAGCAACCACACGAGGCCAATCCTTGGACACACAAGGAAGTATACTAGTGACTATCCACGCAAATCCAAGATCGTACATCGTAACGTGTGCTAACACGCGAGTATTCGCCTACAGCCATTCAAATCCGCGAATATGTATACGAGCGAACTACGAAAGTACGTTTAGCGATAATTCGATAGCTTGATATGTTTCGTATCGTTCGAAACGAATTGGATTAACTGTGTTGAAGGGATCCTCACTTTTAGAAAAACTCTACATCTTCTCTAGTTCAAACAGACGATAATCACCTATTATACATGATATAGTACCATGCCAGAATAATTTACTTATAATTTTCAATGAGAATTGATTGTAAAATTCTTCCAGATAGTAATAATAAAAAAAAAAAAAAAAAAAAAAGGATCTTCTGGTCTTTAGTTTTCTTAGTCCTCGAAGCAATCGAGCATCGTTTAGCTGTAAATCAATTTGAAGGGAATCTCAGCCTCATAATCTTTTCTAGGAACGTGTCATGCACAGATGGCGCAGCGGAGTATAGACGGACCAATTTTCGTAATTATATAAATAGAAATTCTATTGTAATAATAATGTATAATAGCATACGCTGTATTTATACTTATACTTACTTAAATATATTTCTATTATACATTCGTCCTGTCTGTTCTTTAGCGAGATGAAACCTCAACAGTGTCACGAGGTACGCGAATTTCAAGGTAAGCGAAATACATCGCACCGTGTTTGTTAAACGCAAGTAAGAATTTCAGACGATCCAAATGAGCTGACGGTGGAACTATACGTATAATACTCGTGTACCATGGCAAGGCTAAGTATAAAACACCTGCTACCTTATCGTCGTGACGACGATCTGAGATAGATCCAACTTTGGTAATCCATTGTTCATTAATGTATTCGAGTTTATTAACATTGACTAAGGCGCATTTACTTTTAACGAGAATGAGCAGAGACAAGGACGAATATGAATGTAAATTTCGTTGCTACGAGTTGCAGCGTTTCCATCTAGATCCTACTATTTCATCAAATGCAAATACGAAACAAGTTTGGTAAAGTAATTTCTTCTCGATAAAAAGGCTTACTCGCGTATAATACGTTAATGATCGAACGAACGACAAGCGGAATTGCGTTAATAGTTTCGTTCATTTTGGACGAAATACACGTAGAAATCACAGAGAATGCCGGTGTAATTTGGCTAGCACGTAATTTAACCAGGTCGTAGAGAAGGTTATTTTAGTGGACATGGAATATGATAATTCAAGCTTCACGATTTGCATAGAAACCAGAAACAGTAATGTTTGCTCATACCTAAGCAACCGCTTCGTTAAGATGAAAAGAACGTATCTTTGTACGATACAAAGACCGCGTTAAAAGGATTTCCTCGAATAAAGTAGATTTAAGATTCATAAAACTGAAGCTGCCGAGCTACGACTTAATTTCCGCCATTTATATTCACATCGCTTTTCGTTTTTCTTGTAAAGGGTCACGTCATTTTCGAAAATGTGTCTGTAAAATTGCCAATCACGGGCATGATACACGCGTGACTGATCTCCAGGCGAACCAGCCGATCTAAGGAATTAACTTACTTCGTTTATTGTTCAATTTACATCGACCCACACAGACTTTTCATTGCTCGCACCGATGACCGATGATCGACGGATTTGTTAACGCGCTGATCATCGTTCAATATTTACGGCTCTGCATGCTGGTGCAAACTCGTAAGGCAGTATCAATTTAAACTTCATCCTTTCAGAAAAATCGTCCGTCTACTCGCTTCCCATTGATTTATAGCCGGAAAAATATAAAACTTTTAGGAGCAGCAAACGTTAGCCAAGCAAAAATAAATCTTCTCTCGACACTGTGTTCTTTATTCTGTGACATACGGTGTTACTTTTAAGTTAAAAACATTTATCAAATATCCAGCTGGACAAATTGTAAAGTACAAATTAAATAATAATAAGAAAAAAAAAAATACGGTACTACTCATAAGCTACGCGAGCCGATTTTAGCGTACGAACGTTACCAAAGTGCAAAATCGGTAAGAAGTTAATAACGTTGCTTGGTACGACTCGATGAAAAAAGAAGGATGGTACCTGCGTTATCAAAAAAATCTCATTTTATTAATTATAGTAATCGTTTTATTCCGGAGTCGTATCCTTTGAAAAATTAGAAAAAGAAATTAGCGGCGAGATTAATCCGACGTCGCGATACGCGTTTCAGTTTCGATGCGAGCATACACTGCCGGTAACAAGTGGCACCAATAATTCACAGACAACGTTATGGATTTACGACTAACGTATGGGACCGGCACGATGATAAAAGTGCGGCGAGTTCCCGCGATACCTCGAAAACGCTAAAGGGCTATGAATATTTAATGAAACGCGGATACTCGCGGGAAAACGTGGACCAGTGGCTCTCGTCTATTGCTTATTTCACGACAAAACTTCCGACTTTCCCGGATACATTAATATCGCGCCTCTATCAAATACGTCGGGGGAACAGCAGTCCGGATATGACTGTCCGTTTTTACGCCGGATACCCGGCCATCGTCCACGAAATTCCGTTGAAAACGCGATCACGCGACTGCCTGTGACTGCAGCGCGTAATACTAGCTTTGTCCAGGACACGCTATCCATCCGTTGCTACCACCTTTTGTTCCAACGCGTTTCTTTTCTCCTTTTGTCTTCGCCAATAGAAATTTAATATTCTTAGCGAATAGGAAGGCCGAGCGTTTTATCGCTCGAAGATTAATTTCGACAGACGAGAAGACAAAACGTTGATCGTCCTTTCTCGCTCGATGAGAATCTAGTAGTTGACAACGTTCGAAATACCTGCGCTGTTTAAAATAATTCGAAGATCGTGTGACTCTGATTTCTATACTCACCCTTTATATCTGCACAGTTTCTTTCAACGATCATCTTAGTATCGATCGCCATCACGCTACCGAATGAGGTATTAATTTACATTTAGAGCTTAGGATCCTTTCCCTTTGCTCGTACAATCAAACTATTCACAGTCGTTCGCGATCGTCTAATTATTTAACGGACATTTAAACCGTCATTTTCCGACATTCGCATTACGGTGATACGTGTGCGTACGCTGTGAATTTTTCCGGAATATTTGAAGATGCGAAAATTCATAGAACGCGTATAACGTGCAAAAATATGAATTTCCATAAATATCCGCGATCTATCTACGATAAAGGTCGTAGCAGCGATCCGGCAATTGTCTCGAGCAACGTAGCGAAGAAAGTTCGCGACCACCTTTCAAGCCACGGAATAGAATGTATATGGACCACGGCTCTATTTATGACAAGTATCGGTCAATTTTTTACCATAAATATCGATAAATTTTCCTTTTAGTAAGCTGGACAACTTTGGTAGTGTAGACCGTCTGAAGATATATAGGCGTTAAAATGACTTCTAAAGCTTCTTGATGTACGATGGTCCAGCATTGAAATACCACAGCGGCGGGTGAAAACGTCGGCCCTGCAAAAACTTGGAGACACGAAGCTTTATGAATGTTTAATGAAATTGGAATATTCACGGACACTCGGTTCAGTCCGTGGGCTTTCCACAATACTTATTTCGCAATAAAACTTTGCTAGTCCGTCGCCGAATCCCCAGGCACCGGTGTCGCGGCACCAGCAGCCACCAACTTTCCCAGGTACATTCGTTTCGCGCTTTACTCGGCCGAAAATTGCAATGCGTTTTTAACGCGTCCTATCATCGTAGGATGATACCAATAAAAGTAATACCTCGCCGCTGACGTAGCACGAAAAAAAGGAGACTTCCTCGCGCAAATTTACGACTGATTCGCGGATTTCGTCAACTATAGGGGCACGTTTGCGAGCTTTTAATTTCGAGAGAAATACGCTTGCACGAAAAAAAGCTAGATAAAGTAAACCGTAAAAATTTTTTGATGCTCTGCTCGATTACAATTGACTTTTTGCACGAATATTTGGACGAAGAGCAGGCGGATAGAATGCAGGCTTTTCCTTTATGGATGTTATTCTTGATGTTTAAAGAACTGGGATCGTTTGGATTCCATTATAAAGGTCCCCGACTGTTGAGGAATTTGAAATTTCCTGAAGCGAGTGCTTTCCGCGGGACATTAAAATTCTAGCCCTTGCAGCATTTTTTCATCCTACGCTGTACGATACCTTTGGAAATTCACATAAATTTGAATATTATGCTTGGACGTTCGATGTCGATTAAACGACCACGTAAGTCGTATTAATGATACCTCGAAATCCTCGATTTGTCGTCTCTCGACGATCCATCAAAGGTCTGAAAGCCTGGAAATCCGTAGAATTAATCCTTTAAAAGGACGCGTCCGACGAAAGTGTATTTTTTTACGGAACAATTTTTACTACTCGGACGATGAATCCGATTTCAGAAGAAAGTACCGAGGGAATGCGATGATTCCATCGATCGATCGGAAATGTTAACGAATCGGGTCGCTGTGAATGCCGTTTCACCAGCACCTACGTAAAAGCCCTTCCGTAAGACGTATGATTCCTGTGGAGTGTCTTTCCTTGCTAGAAGTCGTCGTTCAGTTCGGGTGAAATCGACCGAACGATGGGAAATGATCAGATATTGACGCGTTCAATTCGAAACCTTCGATCCTCGCAGTATTACGACTCGTGTAAAGATTATTGCGTATTTTTCTTTCATATTATTTATTACATTTCGCAGTTCATTATTAACGATGTACTCGACAAAATTCCAGGTGAAAAATAGATGTAACCGGATAAAGCTGGAGATGAAAAATTGTACTACATTCGTTAGTTGACGTACTTAGAGTCATATCGCGCATGAATAATGATAATTTTATAGAAATTAATTTGCTTCTGCCGGTCGAACGATATATTTTAATATACAACTTCGCGCGTTAAATTAAACGATTCCTAGCGTAAATGAAAAACATGTAAATGAGAAATGTGCGGGAAATGGTTTGTTAAAAAAAGGACTCTGCTCGTAATTATTTTAGTTTATAATTCATTTGCTGTCAGAATCTTTTGTTTTCAAGCCATCGATCTCGGATAGAACGTGTTTTGCAAGCTGCGATATTCTTCGCGCTAATTCTAATCTCTTTTTCCTTCTGATTCTTCTTTCTATACTGTCCGATCGTAAGCTTCCAACCATCGTTACATCCACGCAAGATTTTCTGGTATTAGTTTTCTCCAAAATTATCCGATACACAAAAGTGGAAAATTTATAATCTCTGAACAATGTAGCGACGATTCACGGAACGAAAATGCGCACAAAGAGTGAAAAATAACACTTGGTAAACTCATTTGCATTTCGTAATTACATTTCATATTCGTAATTTTCTATTGTAGCGTGATATTCTATGGAATTATTTATAGCTACATAGTAGAATCGCTGAGCTGGCATTACAAGATTATAAGAGTTTTATCACACGCCGCGAACGAGTAGCGTTAGGCAAAAGATGAAAAATGAAAAAATGAAATATTTCGACCTACGCCACATTTCGCCACCTATTTATCACGTTTTGCAGGCAATGAATCATTCAATAGATTGCTGTAAGATGAAACACCGTCCGCATGTTAGATCACGCGGCACATTTACATAAAGTTGAAATACTTCAACATCATTCGCAAATCCTTCCTGCAAATATAAATTGCTGAAAAACATATTTGTTACGAAATAACTAAATATCTTTTTAATAAACTCTGAAATATTGAATACTTTTCGACAAATTGCATCGACGTTTAACACGAAACAATACTACGAAACACGCTATTCTCTTTACAATGCGCAAGTGAAACAGATCCACGGAAACGTTGTTCTTTACGACTTTACGACTTTAAGATTTCGACGAATCGCTATCGATTCGTATAGTTTCATTCAAGATGGCCAAAATAAAAGCGTTCGAAAATTAAGGGGGTGTCCTGAATTAGGATGTTCTAAAACAGCGTCTTTTTGTGATTTTTTTTAGAAGGGAAAGAAAGAAACGAAGTTATTGAATTTTGAGATATGGTTTTATATATATTTAACGAATACAAAAAATTATTTTTAAAGTAAAAAGAAAAATTATAAAAGATTCCCAAATCTATTTCATGGGCTGCAGTTTTCAATCGGCGTGAAAGATCCATCCCGTAATTCTTGACCGAAACGAAAAACCAAAAAAGGATTAAGTTATTATATATTTTCTTTCGGGTGAACTAAAAAAGTTCGTCAAAAAATTTATTTAAATAATTGTTATAGTATCTTAAAGTTTTTTCTTTTTTTAAAAGACATGTTTTTTTTAAACCCGCCAAAATTGTTAATTTCACATTTTATTCTACCGTTGTTTAGTTCACGCAGGAGAAAAATATATAATAACTTAATCCTTTTTTGGTTTTTCGTTTCCGTCAAGAATTACGAGGTGGATCTTTCACGTCGATTGAAAACTGCAGCCCATGAAATAGTCTTAAAAATCTGTTATAATGTTTCTTTTACTTTAAAAAAATCTGTTTGTATTCGTTAAATATATATAAAAGCATACCTCAAAATTCAATAACTTCGTTTCTTTCTTTCCCTTCTAAAAAAAAATCACAAAGAGACGCTGTTTTAGAACATCCTAATTCAGGACATCTCTTTAAACAATCTTAGTAAGTAGATAACGTTTTAGTTAAAGATCGTCCAACATTAAATCGGTCGAAGAAATTAAATTATTAAACGGCAAATGAGTGAAAATTATAATTTCTTCGCGATCAGACAGCCATATTGAAGCACCGTGACTCGTCGATGTCGCATCGATGGCCATTTTGTTGGCTGGAGATTTCTCGCATTGTACGACAATGGAATGCCATTCGACCTGTCTATCCATTAGATTTTGCGTCCCATAAATTATGAATCATGGCAAATTCGCGGAGGCACGATACGCGTTAGAATTAATTGAAAAGTTCGTGAAGTTGGAGCGAAAAAGGTTTTATTGCCAGACGGCCGACGTTTTTCCCTACCGTTTCGGCAAGTTGAAGCGAACATAATTTACGATTATCGTACGCGACCGAGCTTAATGTTCTTCGCGAAATATCGAGGAAGCTCTGGGTTTTCCGCGTCGAAAAGCGACGATGGCTGAAAGTTTCGTAGATAGATGTTCGATCCTCCCTTTGAATGCGAAACAAACGGAACGATAAAATTATCGATCAAATATTCATCCGGTAAGGGAATCCTGATGGCAGTTTACCAACAACGGCGCGTCAAAGGGACGAATTTAAATTTTAAAGCGGTTTCTTTCCAAACAGTTTTCGTTCTTTGATAGAATACTCGCTTTATAAGCCTTTAGGTTTGTTCCTTGTTTCGTACATTCCCATAAACCGATACCGCGAAACTTTGTTCCGTCTGCAGCATCGTAATAAATTGACTTAAAGCGAAGACTTTATCTAAACTGACAATTACAGATTTCGTACAAAAATCGTTTTTTTATCGTCATTAAACTTTTCATGACGAAACTTTTTTTTGGCCCCTGAGGAAATTCTCTTTTTTCTTTTAATTAATTATTAACGATGGAGGCACATTTTTTGGATAATTTTATAAAGAAGGTAGAATACGTTAAAATTTAAAATCGTTTGAATTTCAGTTGCTGCTGTTGTATTTACTTTGCCCGGCGAATTCGTTGGTTTACGTTGCAACGCGAAATTCGTGTAATCGCGTCGTCAAATCCAAGCTAGAAATTCTATTAGACGCTAACTCCTGTTGTCTAAATCTCATCGTTAGAACCAAATCGCACGACCTCTTGCACAATCGTGTAATTCTCTCTCTTCTCGTGATTCCGAAAAGTCATCGATTAACGCTTCTTCTTTCGTTCTCTGCCACTTTTATTTCTTTTCGTCCTAGATCCTTCAGGATAAAACCGATTGGACGATCTCCATAGTGATGCATCTCTACACTCTTCATTTCTCTCGCGGATACGAAGCGTCTGACTCACCTAAAGGCGCATACATATCGGCCACTCGAAGATGGTATCCCGCTGGGGGTAGCCATCCACGTGTTATTTTGCAATTAAGTTAGAAAAATTTACCAAATGTCCAACTGGACAGATTGTAAATTACAAATTAAATAATTAGAAAAAAAAAATCAGCCAACGTGTTCTTTGCTCGTAACAAACTCGCGAACGCTTCTTGAAATCCACATGAATATTATTGAGATATGTGTAATTTTGTGTGCTACACTAGATTAGCCGCGTAGTAGTGACACATATATATGAATAGGAGTGTGTAGGAGTATGTGCGTGCACAGCGTCTCATAAAACAGATGGATGCAATTGTTCCATTGGTAGTGTGGTATAGAAGATGGTGAGACGAAGAGAATGCTGAGACGTGTGCAAATGTATATCGACGAATATCTTGTACATCGCAAATTAAATAAATCTGAAACTATTTTTATATCGATTCTAAGTGTAATCTAAGTGTCCCTACACATTTATTTCCGCAATTAAGGGGGTGTTCTGAATTAGAATATTCCAAAACAATTTCTGTGATTTTTATTAGAAGAGAAAGAAAGAAAGAAACGAAATTATTGAATTTTGAGGTATGATTTTATATATATTTAACGAATACAAGACAATTCTTTTAAAGTAAAAAGAAAAATTATAAAAGATTCCCAAATCTATTTCATGGGCTGCAGTTTTTAATCGGCGTGAAAGATCCATCTCGTAATTCTTGACTCAAACGAAAAACCAAAAAAGGATTAAATTATTATATATTTTTCTTCTGGGTGAACTAAAAAAATTCGTCAAAAGGTTTATTTAAATAATTGTTATAGCACCTTAAAGTTCTTTTTTCTAAAAAGACACGTTTTCTTTAAACCCACCAAAATTGTTAATTTCACACTACTTTCTGTCTCTTTTTTAAGATTCACAATTCTCAACAAATATAAATCTGTTCTTCGCTTTCTTACAACGACCGTGCATACTCGTCTTAGTAGCCGCGATCGATGTCATAACTGTTTTTAAACGTAAAAAATTAATGTTCCATTAAAAAAATTAAACAAAGAACCCCGCATTTTACAAATGTACACAATGTGCTAGAACGAAAGTTGGTCCGTGTCGATGCTTTAGTCAATGTGAACTAGAACGAAACGACGCGATGCGACAACGAACAGCAATCGATTAGGTAGGCAGTTCGTTCTAACGTATTGTACATACGTCGTGTTCGTTTGTGTTCGTAGATGTTTCGGTGTACAACGTACACGCTTGGCAAGATTATGTTTGACAAACGTGTTATCGAGCAGTATGCGAACGAATGTCAAAAGAACCGTTCTCCAACACCAGCGAGGACGCACCTTTACTTCCAACTTGAAGACTATCGAGGAAGACGATCCAAAGTGGTGAATGGCACACGCTCGTCAAAGTCGTCGTCGTGGATTTTCGAGTGGTTGGTCGATCGATTTCTCGGACGCAAAGGAACGAACGAGAGTTGAGGTTCGAGGTGTATAGCGACAATAACTGTCGAGTGGAGCGTTGTTCGAAGCACAGAGGGATCAGCGTTGAATTATTCGAGGAGTTGGCGAGACGAAGAAATCCAGGAACGCGGATAAACAAAAGCGCGACAGGTTTTAACGACCATATTTTCTCCGCAACTCGATTCGTTAACGGCCGGCGAAAATAAAAGCCGATAATTAATACGGCGAATCCTTGATGCGAAAAGTTTACGAAACGAGCAGAAAAGCTGCGTGTTCTCCGGCCTCGTGCGCGGTCGGAAAGGGGTAGTCACCGGCAAGAACGAAACAACGCGAAGAAATTGGGTGAAACTTCGAGCAACTTGCGGCGAACTTCACGAAGGAAGTTACCAGGCACCGTTGTATCTTTTTCTCGGTCGAATATTATCGTCGAGCTACGATCGGGTTTTCTTGTGCTTAAACGCGTTCTAAATTCCTTTTCCAACGATCGTCATACCGTACGTACATAGAGCGGCAAGGAAGGAACGTTAAATAAACTTTATTCCCGAGGAAGATTTATTAGCCGATTAATCTCGAGGGGCGACGTCCAAATCTTTCGAGCATTCGCCGATGTCGGACGAGAGAAATTTTCATCGGTGTCGTACCCGTGGCCGTTTGCCGCCGCGGAATTGATCAATACTTCGAAAAGCAGCCCAACCGTGTCCTGGAGGCTGCACTGGCAGAAAAAAAGCCATCCAACCGCTGTAGAGGCGGTGGGTGGCGAAAAAGAGCAGAAAGGAGCGGGTTGCCGGTGGCGTCGCGGGAAGCGAGCTTGGAATGGGAAAAAAATGAATTATGCGACGAATCGAAAATGCTGGTCACGATGGAACTCAAGGGTATTGTCCCATCTTGTCTCTTGCTCTCGTTCGTTCCATCTCTTTCCATTTTTCACTCTCTTTCGCGTTCTCCGGACTCTGGTTCCGTTCCCGAGCACCGAGTCCGCCCGGGAGAAGACAGAAAACGCCAACGACGAAAAGTAGGAGAACCAACGAACCCGGTTGAGCTATGATTTGTAGCGGTGCCGTCATATCGTTCCTCCTTCTGATGGATCGCCTATCCCTCCGGCTTACTTTCGCCGCTGAGACGCACCATGTTTTCAGCAACGCGCCATGTTTTCAGCAACGCGCCATGTTTTCTGCAATGCACCATGGCCATCGGTTTAGTCGACGAAACGAGCCGCTTTCGCCAGCGAAATTCCCTTTAACGGGATACAACGAGTCGACCCAGCCGACGTGGCCAATAAGGCGAGAAACTGTTCACCGAGCAATTTAATATTCTCTGGCGGGCACAGTGCGCGTAGACGATGCACGTGAAAAAGAATAATCGCGACGAGGAATATTATTATTCGGTATTGTACGCAGATACCGGTAGCAGGTTATGCATAAAAAAGGAGCTAGTTGTTTCGGCTAGAATTGCCTTCGCGGGAATTTAATAAATGGGAACCGGCTACATACGTACAAAGGGTCCATTAATGGATGATAATTCGTCGCTTCGTACGAATAGTCGCGATGTATCGGTTTTCTCTTTATCTTGTTTCGTTACGTCGAATATACCTGTGGATTTTACGTTTTATTTAAACATAATATTGACATATGTATAATTTTATGTGCTAGACTAGGTTAGCTGCGTAGTAGTAATACTTGTATGTAAATATCAGTGTGCGGAAGTATGTGTGTGCGTCTCGAAAACAAAGGAATGTAAACTGTTCAATTGGTTAACAGTCGGGTATGGAAGAAAGTGCTGAGACGCGTGCAAGTGTGTATCGATGAATATCTTTGAAATCGTTTATCAAATAAATATATAATTATTCTAATATAAATTCTAAGTGTAAATTTAATGTTCCTACACCATTATTTCGACTATTAAGATCCAAAATTCTTAACACATGTTTATGACTACATTTGCAGTCTCTTGCACGGTGATTTACGAACTAATAATGTTACCATTAAATCGATAAGTCACGACTTTTACGATTTTGTAATTCTTCGTCAAATTGGATGATCAGCGTTCAACGGGACAATCGATTTACAACTTGTAGATTCGTCGATATTAGTAGCCGTTGCCTTTGTCACAGAGTAAATTTAACTCATTATTCGATAAGATAGTCTACCAACCAAAGTCTAGAGTAACATCCAGTCACTCTAACCGCATTACACATCCGTACGACCAAAGTCTTTCTCCCATTCCAACAAATAAAAGAGCATAAATACTTCTCACGAAATCACCCGAGCCAGTCTGCACTCTGCATAAGTCAGAATTACCCTAAACTTTAAAAGTATATCGTTGCAAACCGCGAACATTATATCATTTATTTCATTGTACAAGTATGTCGAAATAAAGAGCCCGATCTCCTGTTTTGATATCGACATTTTTCTAATAATTTGTTGAATTATTACGCGACATCTTATTCGTTCGAGAAGGCCCGGATAACCTGCAATTTGTATAATTTTATTTGTTATCAGTCAAACTCGTATCTTCTGACGTAAAATTACGCAAATAATATTCAACCGCGCTAGAGCCCGAGATATTTATTTATCCACAATATTCTTCTACTGTCGTACGCAAAGTTTATATCCGACAAATGTGCAACAGAACCTTCCAGCTCGATACAATGTTTGATCGACGTTGCATCGACGATTCGGACGATTGACGAATTTGATAGCAACTACGATACAAATTGGTTGAGCGTAGCGTGTGGCGGACTATTTAAAAGGAGCAAAAATCCCGAGCTTGTGAATAATCTACGGAATGATTCTTCCGTCTGCAGTTGAACGAGCTTGAAAACTTTCGACCGAACTCTGGCCGTTTTTATTCGAAACTCTTCTCGTCTTAGTCGTTTTAACAGGATACCGATGACCCGACAACTTTGTTTCCAGCGTTCGAAGATCAATGAGCCGGTGAAACGTGGCTATTCGTTAATAGAGAGGAATCTTCTGGAAACTATGGTAGCCGCTATTCATTAAAAAAATATAACGCGAGCCATTATTTCTAAAAACAATGGCAAATTCAGTGGAATATCCTCGCGGAACGACGAGTTTCATCCCGAAAAGTTGTTCGTCAAACAATAGCCGGCTCGCGCTACGCTCGCGACACTGATCGCTTTGATTTACCACCAACTTTAAATGCTGTCCCGTGACGTTCCATGGAAATCGTTCTGTTGTGCAATATGCAGCAAAAACGCTTAATCACTTTCCGGCGGTGATATTAAGCGGCGCTAGTTAACGCTTGTATCTGTCGATCTGTTGTATCTGTTCGACAAAAACTACGTCCGATAACTAAGTATAATAGCTCTTTGCCCATCGATAACCTCTAACCAGGTATCGGCCGATCAAAGTCAAAATTAAAGTAGCTGCTACTTGATTCGATGTTACGCGAACGTTTCGGCAAATCTCGAGATCGATGATCGACTACGTTGTAGACGATACAGCCCACGTAACGAGCGCTGTGCACAGTCTGGCTGGAAAAATGTTGAGATAGATTGATAGAAGAACGAGTGGATGAATTTATGATAGAAAAATATATTGAATTAAATAAAGGTATAAGTATGAATATAATGTAAATATATTATTTCTAGCAAAGGACGTTACCAAAAAGGTTAACCTTGTAGCTCTAGCTGAAGGCTACAAAAAACAGCAATAGAAATCAACTTATAGCTCTTTTGTTTCTAGACCATGTAACCCCAAACATAATTTATATTCATGGGCACAATAATACGAACCTCTCCTTATTTCGAATATTTTTGTTTCGCTGAATTCTATTCTCTTCGTAACAGCGGTCTTCGGGTCACGGGTATACGAAAGAAAAGGTGTAGAGTTTTTGTCGAAGTAATTACTTCGACAAAAAATAACAGAATTACCGATATATTAATTCAAACGCTCGTCTCCTCTAGCTTCGCGAGAGCCTTAAATTCGACGATCCCTCCAATCTTGAGAAACGCGAATCGTTGCTGGGATCCCGCTTAATTCGATGAACGATTTCCCGGCGGTTCTCGCAAAGGAGCAAAAGGAAGAGATCGGGTGACCGACTACCGCCGAGAAGACAATTAACCGAGAGAAAAGGGATTAATAGAAAAGGCTGATTAAGGGAAGAAAGACGGCGAGGCGTCTCCAAGTTCCTTCGTGTTTTCATTTGGTCGGATCGCTCGTCATTCCGCAGTTAATCTTGGCGAAGGGACGAACAGAGGATGAACTAGAGGGCGCAACGGGATCGTTAGTTTTAATCGTTTGACTGCTATTAGATCGTGTCGGTCTTTTCCTTTGCTCCGTCCCTTCTTTTTCCTCTTCCGCTTCCTTTGCTCTTCTTTCCTCTCTCCCTCCGTAGGATCGTCCTTTTGCTTCGTGTTCGCTCGCACCAGCTTCCTAGAGCTCCCTTAAGAGCCTACTCCCTGGTGGTCAGGCTCAGACGGTATTATCGATGGCAAGCATTAAACGTCTTTCGTTTCGTAACAGCTCGTGCTCGTATCGAGCGCCACGAGCCTCAATGACACCCCATGGTATCGCGTTTCGTAGCAACGCGAAAAACCAGCGTATCGCGTTGGTTTAGATCGCGTAACTGTAGAACAAACGAGCGTCGTTCAATTTTCATTCGTTACGCGTAGTTCGAATCTAATCGGTCACTATCCGAGCCTGTTTGCTGCAGCCTGCCGCTATTGGTTACTGTCGTGATACCGACAATAAAAATCACTCGAAGCATTCGGTGATGGCGTCTCGCAAAATGACCTAAAACGCGATATCTGATCATCAGTCGGTGGTCTCTTTTTTCCCCTAGTCTTGTTTCCTGTCGAAAAGTCAATTTCGCTCGCTATCGATGAAATAGCCCGGAATAACCTAGATATGAATGCGACGCTGATGGGAAAACGCTATCAATACATTGCAATGAACGAACGACGCTGACCGGCAACAATAGCAGTAAAACGTACGGATCGTTTGTTGCTCTCGTTCTCGTTTTCCACTCTTCCCCTATTTCTCTTTCTCTGTCTCTGATGAAAATTCCACGCGCGACCAGACAAGGGTAGACGGACAACGCTGAAATAGTTGTGTTCCGAGTATATACGGAAATCGAGAAAATATAGCGACGTTGAAAGCTGCGTCGCGGATCGCACCGAAATTGCCGGCTTAACAATTTCCATCGATCAACCAACCGTTTGGAGGTAGAACGTCAGAGAGCGTGACTCTTCGCCTTTCTCTTTCGCGTCTAAACGAGAACAAAATCAAGATTTCCAAAGTCAACCGAGGCAAGAAACACTTGTGGTAGTTTTATTCGCCTGCGAGCCACGGAAGCTGTAGCCCTTGGCACTCGAGGAGCGACGAGAAATTGGAAAGCAAACTGTTATTTCTGTCAAAGATCTTCTAAGTACGAATATCGAGAACTTTATTGTACGGTACTTCGCCCGAGCCAACAATCTTACTCGGATTTATGCAAACGTTTCGAGTCAGCTAGTAACCCGCTGATGTCGCAAAAAGATTTGAATTTACCCTGCAATTTTCATGGACCAGATCACGATGCAGCTTGAGAAATTTTGTCATTTCCATCGATATGAAACGATAGACCTCGGGAATTTCCTGTCAACTATATGTAGAATATGTTCTTTTTTCTCTCTATTTTTATTATGTATCAAAGATCGCCGTCTGAAAAGTGGGAAAACGTGTAGAAAGAAATATACTATGTCAGTCGGCGGTTTGACCTGACCACTCCAGTCGAGGATCGATAATCGCGGCTCTCAAAGATGTAGGATTTCTCAACGGGAAAAACTAGGTTCAACCTTAGAGTCTCAATTTAATCGTTCCACCTCGTTTACTATTAAATCGTATTAAGGTCAACCACGGAAAGAAGGAGAGGGACTATTGTTAATTACATAATCTACGTTTTAGAATTGCACGATAGCGTTACTAGCTACCATTTATACGGATCTAAGTGAATCCGTTCCCACGATGCTCTTTACTGTTCACTTTCATCCCGACTGCAACAGAATATTCGCGTATTAAATTAAACGATTATTTTCCCAATTTGTGGAAACAACAACGCCGCGCCGTTAAAAAGTGTTGCGAGTATGTCGACTATTCCAGAGGGAGAGAACGCGCAAGTGAATAAAAAACATCTCGCGAAAAGAAAATGGTCGAGGCGAGAAACTTCCGCTAAATAGCTTTTTCGTCTTTTATTCAGGCAGACACCAGTCGTTTTGTAAGAGCAACGAATTCCGTGTGAACGCAACAGGCAATAGTATCCGGCGAGTCTTTTTGGAAACTCTGATGAAAATTATATACGCGGAGAGGGTCGTATCGGTCGTCTAAACCGCTCTAAGCTTCGACGTGTCGCGTATGAAACACCATTAGTCTTGTAGTATCGCGGACAAAAGGCCTAGGAGATAGCGGGTAAACCACAATGTCGCGAGAGCCGAGGCGGTGTCGGGCCTATCAAAGTGTCGTCGTCGGTCCGTCAATCGAACAGTTTCCTAAAAAAAAGGCCTACGTGACCTTGGCCACGAGCGGTTGCGGAACACGTGGGTGGTGGGTCTAAGGAAAGACAAAAGGGATGCGAAAGCAGTCAGTGTCAATCGGGAAGTCAGAGAGTGTGAGTCGAAAAGTCATCGTCGAGAGAGTGTGATCCGCGTGAGAGAGAACGTTGAATCCGTTGTGGCGAGAGTTGCGAGTGAACCACTGAATTATCTAGATAATAGCGCGTTATTGTGACCTGTTCGTGTTAAACAACCATCGTTCTTCTGTACAGTCCATTCATTGTAAATAAATCATCACAAATATCAGAATATAATTATAATACATTCCATCGATATTACAGTCTTGATATAACAACGACATGGCGAGAAAATATGGTGGAATTTACAAGCAGCGAGAGAAAATGTAAAAACCGAGGAAACGATTCGAATACCACCCTACGGTAGAATTATTTGAGTCAGCGAGGGTGTATCACGTGAGAATTGATGAAACAAACGATAAAATAGCTTTGAGAATGAAGTAATATGCTACATTTTATTATTTCTCGGGCTACCGATGACGGTTTAAGCGATCTGATGTGAAACGTAGATCGATTTAAAATTGTTCGCACTCGAATTACGTCAAGAAATTACTCAGCTTGATGCGAATATTATCCCGAGCCAAATAACCCTATTAAATCGATCTTTGAAAGCAAACACGCAATAACGAGGTATTTCCAAGGGTTAAATCTCGTAGAAGAAGAATATTGGATGCGAAAAAGTATCGCGTACGCGGAAAATGGTGAACACGAGACGCTTCCGTTAAATATCATCTTTGTTTCTTAGTCGCGCAGAGTCCAGCCGTTTTACAAGATCACCGAATCCTGTGCAAACCCGGGAACGAGAATCCGGCGAGACCATTGAAAGAAGGTACCTGGTTCAGCAGTTAGAAGCATTTTAATGCAAATGCATGAACATCTGGATTCTCGTTCCACCGCCGCGACTGAATCACGCGCAAACGGAAGATAACATTCTCGAGGTAAGTCCTTCCTGTAGCTACAGTTTCACGCAAATGCGACTCGCTGAAATTCCGCTAGGAGCCGACCACACGACCGAAACGTTTCGCCCTCCCGAGGATGAAACGTTTAACGGGCTGCATGAAAAATTCATGCACCTTCATCTAGCCCGGGATTACGCCTCTGACCACTGTCTTGCTCCCTGAAAACCTGCACGACGACGTTTTTAACCTCGTCTAGAGCTGTCTTTCAAAATTGAAACGTTTAATTAAATGTAGCCAACGGCCGTGCGGTGCCAACGAAAACTGGTCCAATGACCGTTTAACCGTCTGAGCACCGCGGAAGCTCGTACCGGGTCAATATTGACCTATACGCATCTTCTCGTTTCTATCACATAGAAGATTTTATATACACATGTTTCAAACACTTTGAAACTTGGTTAGTACTAAGAGGCGCGATTTTTATAACTATTTATTTTTAAAAATGTGAAATCAATTTGGAAATGTATAGAGAAATCGCAAGATGTTCAGTAGGAACGTGTGTATGTATTTGGGAAAAAATTGACAGCTCCGCTGAATATTGGGGCTTGTTAGTACAACGAGTAATTGACTGTACTTTATCATCTGTGTTTAAATTCTTAATGAACTTGAAAACTCGAAGAATTGATCTTGAACAGAAAGGGATGAAAGACCATCAAGTGAAAATCTTCTCTCGAAATTAACTTTGTCCTAAGATCTTTTTGGCACAAGTTTCTGTCGAATGTAAAATAAACGAAACGCTCTATTATACATCGATGAAAGAATTCGCTTATTTAACAACTGAATCGTTTTAGCCGCGCTAACACGAACGATCGCTACACTTAGGGCCGTTGTCGTGAAATTAAATATCCAAGGTGGGTCAAAACTAACGCAACACGACTCACGGTTGATCCCTCAATTTATTCGAGCTGGGAAAGTAACACGACGATATTTCTAGCTAATTTACGATGGCATCCTCGAGATTTCTCGACGAACACCCTCGTTGAACGTCTTCTAGCCCCGGTACCTGGGAGAAATTAAGCCAGCGTTAACGCGAAAACTATGAGGCTGTTCGCTTGAAAATTTAATCATAATCTCAAAGTAAGAATATTGGCGAGCTAATAACGTGGCCAGACAGCTCGAACAGAAAAAGCAGAGTCAAGAGCTGCTGGCTAATGTACGGTAAGAGAATCTTAATCACTGGTCGGGTCGAGAAAAGACGTTCGCGAGATGTTTCGATCCAAAGTAAAATATAAAGGAGAACAAGAACGAAAGAAAGAGAGAGAGAGAGAGAGAGAGAAAATGACAAAAAGATGGAATGAAAAAACGTAAAAGTTGAAGAATCAATTTGACTCGTAGATTTTTTAGTTTAATCACTGGGAATATTCCAGCTTGGGTATAATTTTAGTAATTAATCCGTAGGCTTTTAATGGGAGAGGCCGACCACGAGCAAGAGGCTAAATAGGCAGGAATGCAAAGAAGCAGGAAGAGAACTTGACCGTGATTTATTGCTCTTTGGCGAGGGAATTTCGTCGATGGGATGAAGTCGAGGTGAACGGGCGTTTCTGAACAAACCGAAACGCGTCATTGTAATCACCAGGAAGGAATGCGAGGCTGCTTTTCCTTTCCAAGTATTTACTTCTATCCACGCTAAATTCTATTATAATTTTGAATGGCGCCTGAGCGTATTTAACGGTCGCACGGCACCGGCAAATGAAAGAGAATTCCATTAATTATTTCTTCTCTTGTGCTCGTTCCGGGAAAGAACGAACATACGTGGAACGCGTGTCGTCGAGTTATAAATTACTTCGCTGCAAATAAGTATAACAAGCCGACGGACGGATTGTCGGTTTTATTCTCGTGCAACGATCCGTCAACCTTAACGATCGTGGAAAAGAACAGTGGCCGCCCTGCCGGATTTCGTTAATGACTTCGAGTTGCCACCGGTAATTCTCACCTCGCGGCGAAAGAATGGCCGCGAAATATAATCAATGGGAACCCGTATATTAAGAAAGTATCCTTTTTCCATTGCTACTTCTCGACTTAATGAAGCTTTCGATACAACTGTGCCTCGCTATTTTTTCCCTCGACCTTTCAAATCTTCCAGCGTTTCCTGACATTCAGGCTCGTGAAACTGTTGGGAAATTGGGCGAGAGTATTCAAAGGTTCGTAACAAAAATCCATCCTCGTACGTGTTTCTCTGTCTCCTTCGGAGTACGAAAGAATACACCAACGACTGTCTTCAATTCCCATTCGATAAATTGCAATATTTTTTAATAAAATATTGACCATATCGTCGTACGTTGCGTATACGCATTTAGCGTACGCGTGTTTGTAATTACCTCACAGAATACTCGTGTCCAATTAAATCACCAAGTTTTTGTAGAACGACTAACGAGCGGACGATAGCATAAAGTAGCAGGGAATAGCAGATTGTTGGATTTCTAGCGCTTGACGGTACGTGAATTTTACCAAAGAGTTTCAATTAACGACGAACCTTTTACGGGACAGCCAGACTATAAAATACGAATTGCCTATTAAAAGCACATGTCGTGTCATAAACCGTGCCACGCACCATGCAGACCGAGTGCTTAACGCAGTCGAAAGAAGAAACGTTGAATCTTGATATCGCGCCGATGGGACGCGGCGCGTTATTCGAATTTCGCGTTATTCGAATTCCGCGTTATTGCGAAATGCCAGGTAATTCGTACTGATAATCTGCGTTAGAAATCAAGAAGAACAGGGAATATTTCTTTATTCCACGGTAGCTAGCGGCGATAGTCGCGCGCAGAGACCCATGCAGAGACAGGAAGCGCCACGCGTGTTGGTTAATCCGGTTTTCTCCGATTTACTGCTCTCGCATGCGGCACACAGGAAACGGCGTTGTTGGGACAATACGTGCAGGGCTTACTATCAAAGCATGACCACGAAGGTTCACCGTTCGGACGGGATTAGCCTACTGGCGACGCGCCCGTGCTAATTATCTCGTCCGGTAGACCTCACTATGAAATACCCTCGCAGGTTTTTCCTCTTTTTATTTAACAAGAAATTCAGTTGGTTGCCTGTACACGGTAGATTATCGTCGTCGAGTCGACCGAATTAACGAAACAGAGAAAAAACGTGAAAATTGTAACGCGTAGCATTCGGCCAGCGTTTAGATTTCCACGAGAATTTAATCGAAGTTGGATAACGAGTGAAACAACGCTGTTATCGGGGAATTATTAAGTGGTCTTTTTTCACGGCATACGGTTTGTAGAAAAACAAGTTTCGTGGATACGTTCGGTGACCGTGTCCTGTCTGTAATGCCCACCCTGTAATCCATGTTCTCAAACTTCAAATCCTTCTAAATACGACCTCTGCGCAACTTTTCAAACTCGAATTTTCTAGAAACGAGGCGTTTACATTAGTTTCATGATATTACGTGCATCATGTGCGTTACCGACTTTTCACGAAAGTTCATCGATTCCAGCTTGATGCATCTAATCTGATTTCCATTATTTCATATTAAAATAGGATTTTTACTGACGAGCGACGTGAAAGCCAGAAAACCAACAAAAACAGACTTATCGTGTCGTTCGTATCTCGTATCATGTTGTTTTTTCACGGTCTTCGTATAGAATAACTTTCTATTCAGTCTGCCACTCGTCCCGCTACATCCTGCATATCGTAACTCAATAACTATCGACAAATATTCACTCGCGAGCTCGTATCATGATAGAGGAAATAACACACACGACATAATAACGGTTCAACGACAACGCTGTACGATAACTGAATTTCATTTAACTTTAATTTAATCTTGTTTGCACGTAAAATATCGCACAATGCGAAATAAAATTGGTTCGAAACCAGAGTAATATTAGGTAGCGTTATACAAAGTTCAAACAAGTGTACTCAAAGAGACAAATAAACATAATTTACCGGTATATGCAGACGTTTATTTTTTTATTTATATTTATTATTCGCAGCACCGTGTTTTCCGGCCGATTCTCGAGTTAAAAACCGACACACGAAATAAAGGCACGTGTCTGTTAGAGCGGAAGAACAGATTAAAGATAATAAAACCTGACAAACCGGGGCTACTGATTTTGTTATTGTTGAAGTGGTCACCACTTCTAAGAAAACTCTACATCTGGCCTTTTTAGTTTTCTCAAGCATCGAAGCCATCGACAGCGTATAGACGAAAGACTGGGACGAGGGCAAACCATAAACAGTCGACGGGTGACGATGGCTGCAGGGTTTTCAGTTATAGGGTAACGCTGTTAGCGCGCGGATCTGGACCAGCTCAAATTATAATCCTTCTTGTACTTACACTTCTGTATTATAATATATTTTCTACCTTACAATTTATCCACGCGTTTCTCTGTTTATACGTCTAATAACCTCAACAATTATTTGTAATACTGCAAAGTAGGAAAAATTCACTAACAGCCCTAATAGCTGCTCCGAAGGTTTTCTGTTAAAAGTAATCGTAATTGGGGCATAATCACGATCGTCGTTAGCAAGAGCCTCGAAAAAGGAACGTTGGACTCTCTAAAAGATTACAAAATTTCTTAGCGTCAGACGATCGGATAACCGAGATGTATTTCAAGCGAGGTAGCACCGATGAGAGTGTAAGAATTCTACAACTGTTGGCTAAATGCAAGGACAAAGCCGAGAGCCTCGTTGCAACAGCTTGCAAATAACGACGATTAAAGGAAAGTGCGTTATCGTAACAGGTCGCGAACAATCCCCAAAGAGCAGAAACCCGTGTTACTGAATTGATAATTGAAAATTATATTGGTGCGGTAAACTTCCTCGAGGATCTGGTAACGCGACACTTAGTATCGTTTAATTACAGACAACAACTTGGCTGAGCACCGGTTCTCGTTTCGAGATGAATCGCCTTGCAGTCGATCGACGTCTAAGATACAAATTCTAAAGAACTCGAAATCATCCGCATGCAGCAAGAATCTGCTACGAGTAAAAGTTGCATTCCCTACGTCGTTTATAAAGTGAACGAATGGTAGAAAACCCTAAATTAGAAGTCCGTGAAACTCGGGAACCGACGGGAAAGCACAAGAACGTCTAGTGACGTAATAGTCTCGGTCAATTGGAGCAAGTTGATTGATAAACCTAAGGCTAGGATTGATAAACCTAAGGAGCTTGGTAATCGATAGATTGGTAATACGATCAACTCTATCGAATAATATCATCGATAGAAATTTTCGATCGTAAACTAAAACGGTGAACGATTAAATTTCAACGGAAACAAGTTTACTAAGGGGGAAATTCTTGAGTGGATTTTTCGCGCGGGTTACGGTTTGCGGGATACGACAAACGCGATCGGCGAACACGTTCGATGAACGCTCTCGGTAGAGACAGGCGTTTACGCTCGATGTTCCATGTCCTCTGGCATTAACCCGCAACGATACAATCTCACCGTTAGAATAATAACATCGAACGATACGAGACGAAGCGGAAGTGGCACATACTCGCCGAATATTGCGCTATTATCGCGAGCTGCCACGGGAATCGATCACGAATATCTACGGTGCTCGAGGTGCAGCTGCATAAATCGCATTCCAGCCGCGTTTGCGTTCAACGTGGCCCGTTGATTTCGCGTTCTGCAGCCGCAACTCGACAACGCGTTCACCGCTCTGTGGCTCGACCATTATTATTAAGCGACACAAACTGCAACGATGCCCGTAACTCGACGTTGTCACACGATCGAGACCTCTTTGTATGTAGAAACGCGCTGACGCGGCCAGACCATCCGACCGCTACCTCTACTTCTCGATCATCGACCAACCGACCGATACTTATCAATATTCACTTTCCGGAAACGACGATTAAACGATCGGGATTTCGTATTGCGTGCAACGTGTGTCAGAAAAATAACGACACTGCTTCTCTAAGAATATTTTATAAGTATCGCGATTATAAATAAATTTTGCCGCCTTCGATCCAGCGTCCTTGTTCTCATCGCTTAGTAGCAATGCCGGAAATTTACAAGCGAAACTTCTTTCGGTTGGTCTGTCACGATCTGTCACGATATCGCCTGTATTACCCTCCTTACTTTAATAATTTATAATTTATAAAAATTTGAAATATAGTTCAAGTAACGCTAGTACCGAAATTGTTTTTTGTTCCGACAAAAAAAAAAAAAGAAAAAGAAAGAAACACGGTTTCTGAGGGTGAAACTACTACCACTACTTTTCGTTTCGCAATTTCACACAGGTCGATCGATCTTTCTTCGACGAAACTTTAGCATACTTCGGTGTGCAACTTGGCAGAAGAATAAACAGAAACGTTGCACTTGATTAGCAGCAACACAATCAACAAACGGGAACCAAACCATCTGTCAATTATTCGATATTTCACGCACGGGAAAAGCGCAAAATCTGGATGATATCGACGTCGGGTATATTTTCAAGTGGACCGTAATAAGCTAAAAATCATGAGAATTTAATTATCATTGTATAAAATATGACAGAGAATTGCAGATATCCAATATTTATCGAAGTAATTTGTTGCTATGCCCGATGTTTTATGCTGTTCGTTTAATTTCATTCGGCTTCCTGTTATTATTGCTAAATAAATCGAATGGCTAATTAAATATTTGAATAATATAATTCAGTCGTACGTACGCGTACACGCTGTGACGATGTTGCACGTATGAACGAGTGCAGATCGATATTGACAATACGTTCAATCTCTGAATCGGCCGTGCTATTACCATGCGTAGACTGCCTTTTATTGCCTTCGAAAACAGAATCACGATCCAATTCACGATTCTATTACATCTGTCGACAGTTTGATTAACAAAGTAACCGAATAATTTCAATATTGTCTCGTCAAAGGCCGATCAGACTCGGTCATTTTTACGAATTATTCGACGGAAACGCGTATGAACGACTAGCGGAATTTTTAAAGCCGATCCAAAGTGTACAAACCGAGAGCTCGAGCGTTGGCACGCTAATTTTCTCTCGACTAATCTCGGTACACGATACGTGTAGGATACGATACACGGCCGTGTATAAAGCGAATACGCAGCATGCGGCTATCAGGTACATCCTGGCCGGGAGAGATCCTCGGTAGCCAGCACGTAGCGGCCATTAGACGAGATCGGGAGACACAGTGAATGCTCGACGAGCTGTAAACGTTTAGTAGAATGGTCAGTCGGCCAATATTATCTTGAATCATCCTTAACGAGCTGCGAGTCCTCCTGCCCGATAATGGTATCAGACCGGTCCCTTTCGACCTGTACCACGTGCGATACTTCGCTAGTCGATCGAGTATTCGCCTGGGCCACACATGCATTACTACGGATTTCGCTCGAACGACGACGGTTAGGAACCGATAGGCCAATCTAGCCTTTGAATTTGCTTTCAATTTGATTACCGCGAGGATCTCCATGGAATAACCATTTCTCAGGATGATAGTTTTCTTTCTAACACCTTGAATATCCAGAAAATTTCGTATACCTTCGCTTATTTCAACAGCGAACATTGTTACACTTAGTTGTAAACTTTCGTTCGAAAGTTTCAACGCTCTTCTCATCTTTAACAAAGCTTCGGTGTTTAACGTGGATTATGAATCTTTAATTAGATCCTCTCATTAGGGAACTTATTTTAATATTGACAAGTTAGTTTCTGCTGCATCTTCTACCTCGTAAACCGCTACGCTCGATAATATTCTTTCGTCCCTTTCTCGGAACATTCTTTAATTCGTATTTATAAATTAAAACTGGACACACACACGGTGTATCTCATGCTGTTTATTCCAATTTTTCATTTCTATTTACTTTGCATCCTTTACTTCGACTACTGCGTTAACATTGATTACCGGCCACGCCTGATTCATTTGCTCAACAAGCGTTTCGAGGTAGTTATCTCGACAAACAAGCAGATTGTGATACCGCGCGAGCAATGAGCCGCGATCACATGACGACCGAAACACGTCCACGTTTTGGCCAGCCGCGTACCTCAGATCTGGTTATGTAATTCCCAAATGACGCACCAACTTCGATATTCTCCGCACAACGTTAATATGAATGCAAATTCTACTGTTTGTTTTCACGTTCTCTTTTTCCAGCATCCGAGCGTCAATTCGCACGACAGCTCTTCAGAGGTTGAACGTCGAGCTTCGGTAAATTTTTCGACAGCTTCCATCGAGATCTTGTCGCGGCGAAGATTCGATTTAGCTGCGATAAAATTTCAGAGTTTCGTTCTACTCTTCTCCTCTCTTCTCTGCTCTTCTCTTCTCTTCCACTGAAATATATCTCGCAGACGCGTTTCTTATTGTTAGCAATAATATCGTCCGAACACGCCACCTTTCGTATGTCCGGCAGTTTCTCTTCGTAAAACACGGAGACATTTTCATTCGTTTCGGACCGTCCACCAGCGAAACCGAGTCACTGTCAGAATACCATTGTTACGAAGAAAACGTGAATAGAAAGAAAGGAAACATAGAGCCAAAAAATAAAAGACGATTATATGAAAATATATGTGTACTAAATTTCCTTCAAAATTGAAAAATATTTGCATAAATATATAATTTTCTTTAAAATGTATAATATAACATATGGTAGATACGTGTTTCATTCCCAGAAATGCAAACACTACATACGGTGTGTAACGAAATTGCGAACGCGCGTGCGTCTATTATAAATTCAGACTTTTTTTAAAAATAAAGCTAACGGCATGGAATTTAAAGAGAACCTGTTACTGATAATTTCCAGCTCCAAACTTCATATACCATACACCGTTCCTTTGAAAATTTTCCTTTTTCAGTTATGTCACCCTTTCAGCGAATTAACAGTTTTTAAATTACCCTTCAGAAATACGCGTTTAAAACACGTTTTTGTTCGCGCCTGTTCTATCGAGAATTAGCCAACTTCGCGTGCATTTGACGAGTTCTGAAATATGTTTTTTCTATTTTCGTTTTTTTCTAAAAACTACACTTGAAACGAAGCAGATTTATTATATCTTTTAGATTTATTTTTGTACGTAAAATGGCTTGTTGCTCGGTAATACGTCGTGGTTGACTAACCAGCGAAAAAATATACAGTCGTGACACGGTAGTACGAGACATAGTAGTAGTACGAGACACAGTAGTAGTACGATATGCGATATACCGTACAATAACGCGATTAAGACGAAACGAATGGGCTAAACCTAGAATTGCATATCCTTCGTATCGTCAAAAATATGAAGTTACCTTATAACTGCGTTATAAAAGTAAGGTAAAAGTTTCACGCGGCACTGTACGTGTCTAGACGAAGATATATAAACGTGGTACAAGAAAGGCAAGATAGAGACAGAATATAGGAGGGTTAACAACGTGATCACGGTTCAACTACTCCCACAGGATCGCCACATCAGCTAGTCCGTGCTCTTTCACCCCTTCCCTTGCTGCACACAACCATTCGACAAACACAACCATACACGAACATGCTTCGTAGATAGACACTCTCGTCTATATACATATACACAGACACACTAGTACAAACAAGGATATAACGTGTATAGAGATTTTCGTGTTACACCAGTATGAGTAAGTCTCGTGTGCTTTAAAATACGAGTCAAGATTAGTATAGGTAGATAAATACTTATGTTTATGAGGCGTACATTGAACACGATTTAATTCCTCTAGATAAAAATTTCTATATCATAGCTGCTGGAGGTTATAGCTGGTCGTAAGAGCTAATTCAACACTTACGAGTATACAATAGATATTTTTTAGCAGTGTATCGTGAAAAGTTCGTATCGTTTTTATTATGAAACGATGAAATGTCCCAGCGATGAAATTTCAACAAGTTTCGTATAACGTATTCATAAAAATTCTCTGCGGTAAGCGTTCGAGTACTTTCGCGAGCCATGCACGCACGAGCGATCGTTTGAAAGCAAACCAGGCTCATCCGCGCTGCTTTTAAAATCCCCAGAAATAGGGAAAAGCCGGCATTATCCAGTGTTTAATTTATCGCAATTACGGGTAGGCAAACGCAACGGTTCGACGACTCATTAATTTTCAATGCTTTTCAACGCCGCGTTAAACTTCTTTTAAGCCTACCTGTTGCGTCTTCGATTCCCCGCGACCTACCCCTCGCAACGTATTCCGCTGATAAACACATTCCATATCTATTACCTTATCGCCGAGTGCGTTTATCCGAAAAGCGATTCTTCAGCGAAAATCCAGCAGCCATGTTCTCGTGTAAGAAAGTTGTGCCACGATAAGTGGAATTCATTTAATACAAATAATAAGGCTGACGCGGGGCTAGAGATACCCTTGTAACGTCACCAACCTCGCCCCATTTTAGCTTGGTTACATAACAGCGGATTTAGTAGGCCACAAAGTTTACGCAGTCAAGCACGGGGGGGTTTAAAGAATCACCGTCGTACGAGCCACCCTCTCTCAACTCCTGCTCGTTTCCTTCTCCCGTAACACCTAGTTATCCTCAGGATTTACTCTCGCACAAACGACGCTACACAGGCGAACGGTTGCAAACACCGGTATAGGTATACAACGGACTAGGTGATTCCGTAGCTTACGTCGTCGTCGAGAGTCGTCAGTCACCGATCACCGATCCCAGGGTAGCCGGTGTACACTGCCAGGTACTTTGCTCCGAAGGATTTACACTGCTTCTTGGCTTTTCGTCCCTTCCAATCGATGCCACGTCAACGTGCACACATGTACAGTACGTTACAGTATCGTACGGTATAGAAAGGCTACGCAAAGTATTTGCGCATACCCCCATTTTCCAACGAAGAATTTTTTTTTTTTATTAGCAGACTGCAAATTTGTATGCATTCGTGTGCGATTCAAATGAAATGCAAGAATGTCCGGAAAAATATAATATTCCAAGCAAAGTTCTCGATATGATCCATTGCGACACGACCTCTCTACACATATTTTGCCTGCACTATGCACATACGAACGAGCACAGAAGCGAACGTAGATCGCGCTGGCATTAAATAAACCGTCGTCCTTTTCCTCCGCTTGTTTTCCTATTTGGTCACAGTTTTGCATAGTTCGATTCACTCGGACTTCGCTCGATTCTATCGGTCGCGAATTTAATGCACTGTAGCTGAGCGTAATCGTCGGAGAAACAACAACTCTCGCTACGATGATCGTGCTCACAGAGTACAAGAAACGTATCTAATTTTCGGTTTATTGCGAGCGTTATCGTTAGCGAACGCAGTAGCTCGCGCCATTCGCCTGAGCGCGACGCGAACATCGTTTGAAGCGATTGCGCGAATACAACTTGGTCAGTCTGCTGTTGCGTATGACGTTCGAACGAGATTAACGTCGCTCGAGTAATTTCACCGATCTCGCCAGGATCTAGTAATCGCTAGATCCGATCGCTTCCAGAAGGTTTCCGCTTTCCCTGGAAAAGGGTGCAAGCGAAAAATTGCTCATCGCTGCGCGTTCCATTTCGGATCGATGGATTACGTTCGAAACTTTTGATCTATAGCGTGACAGGTGACAGAGAGCAACATATTGAAACATTAAATCTGGACAAATATTGATGTTGATTGGAAAGAGAAATCGGAATCGACGAATTCGAAAGGTCTCGTTTCAGAACGAGACAACGTTAGATTAGCTGGAACGTTGCATTCCACGAAGATTCGACATTCTATGTTATTCGAGAAGATGCTAATCGCATGAAAATTCATTGATTTTAAACTTCCTTTAAATTTTTGTCAAACAACGACTGATAGCTTCTATGTTCCTTTGGTCAATTTTAATTAGGACAGTTGCGTCTCGTTGCAGTGCCAATGAAATTTCCAAATGTTCTACGTAATACGCGCGATACAAACGTGAAAGTTTTCTATAACAAGTATTGAAATACTTTGACGAGCCACTGGACGTCTCTCAAGACGTCTCGAAATGATTTATTTCAGCTCATGAAACTTGTAAACTTCCACTACTGACCAACTTTGCGACCTCGCTATATCGCTTCCGCTTGTCGTAGATCGACAGACAACAGCAACCGATAAAGCTACAGCCGTAGAGCTGTTAGTTGTTCCGCGTCAGAAAATTCACTTCGACATCGAGTAAATACGGGAAACGCTAACCATCTTCGTTCTCTTAGACCTCGTCTCTCGACGGTGCTCCCAAACGAGAGTAATTCCGTTGTCCTTTATTAGCGGCGAATCAAAATGTTTCCCCGCGGGGCGTCGAATAAATTACTCCGTAACGAGAGACCCAGAATTTCATGGAATAATAAGATACAGGCAAAGCGAGTTCTGGATTGCATTGTGGAACATTGAAGCGAATGCAACGGCAGGGATCGCGGAAGCAGTGGGTGGGAACCGTACGAACGTCGCCAAAGCGTGACCTCGACGTGCTACAATAATCACTGGTATTGTACTTGCACACAAAAATAATTTCCACGAAATCGCTTTGAATGGACGCGTGTCCTCTGTCGAACATATTCGTCGTATTTTTAGTATTAAAATTAGTATTTTGATATCTTAACAATTAACCTTTGCTGAATGTAGAACGAATTTGCAGCGGATGAATTGAATTTTCTGTTCTTCTCTAACTGCAGGTTCGCTATATGTAAATGAAACTATATATCGTTTCACTAAAAAATAGTTCTATTTCACACGGCCAAAAATCTACTCCACCGCCTCCACTCGATCTACAAAATTCTTGCGCAACTCCATTGAAATCTGTTCTCGAATTACCATGACCGTCTTACTGCGAAATATTTCTACTACATTTGTTTCTTATATACGTCAATAAGAATGATAGTAAGAAGTGATTTATACGATTATCGCGTTATTTACGCATTTCTAATGTATCGTTGTAGTGACGATCCTTCAGTCGATAACTCGCCACTTGTCGTTTCCATTTCAACGATTAAATTATTATCGGCACGCGATTAGTTCTCGTTACGTCGTGCAGCTTACGGTGCAACAATTCCAACGCAGTCGATCGCATTTCCATGAAACGATGCGATGCTTTCAAGTAGCGCGCTCGCTGTTTCACTTACAACCTAGCCCAAAGGGTAGTGTGTCCACGACACGAGAAGCATCTATTAAACATCGACAATTGCCACCGCAACTTCGATGTTTGCACCATTCGAACTTGCAACGTGGAATCCACGCTGCAGAATCCAATCTATGATCGATTTATTATTTATTGCTTCAGAACGTAGGTATCGAATAATCGAAATACCTCCGATTACAGGTCCGCGATTCGTGTGTCAAACGATCTCGTCGCTGTCGAGATGCAAGAAGATTATCGATTCGCAAGAATTTCTGTTCGATCTTCGCGGAATACGCACGAATCGTTCTACAAAAACAACAGGCTCGTTCGATGTACTTACGTTCTTCGATTCCATTAAAAAAATAACTGAACGTTTCTAATGAAATTTTGGGATACAAATATACTTTCTGTAATTAGAGAATTTAATCTTCCTATGGATTCTGGTACAAATTCTCAAATGAAAAATTACGTATTGATATTAGAAATTATCAATGAATCACCCAATCGGTTTTGCGTAATTTTCGAAGCAAAGTACGCAGCTTCGCTTGCTCGAGGACGCCTAATCAGCTTCGCGAGTCCGACCCGAGGTAATAGCACGAGTTGGAGCCGCGTTTCTTAACCAACGTGTCGCAAGAATTTTTCAAAACTCTTCAAAAAGAGATTTCTACATAGATACGCCCGACTCTTTCACTTCGGACATTCAGATAAAACTGACTGTCAGATAAAAACACCAATACACCTCTGTCTGTTAATTAATAAATTCTAGGACATGCACAAAGTTCTCGCTGCGCGACAAAATTCTAATGATTAGTTAAGGTAGGTCGAGAATCACTGAATCAGAGAGCGAAGAGATCGGAGAACTGCTCCGAGCCGTCTCATTACGCGAAAAGAAATAACGAAGCACGTACGTCACGAAATCGCAAACTGGAATGGTCGGCCTAATAACAACGTTGAATTTCCACGCCAACAGATTGGAAGGTGATAACCAGAGCACGCGATCAATTACAGGTATCGAGCCAGTGTTAATTAACTCGTGGAGAATTCCGTGGCGAGCTAGATGCCAACTCGTAAAGGTAACTAGAGAGGAGAGCAGTGTCTGGGCGAGGAAGAGGCATTTGTCAGGAAGGGAAAAGCGATAGATCTTGCGATAGACCGCGCGTTAGAGGCGCGCGTGCAGTTTGAAACCGATGAATCGTGTGTTCCTCTCTTGCCACCTAATACAGGATAATGTTGATCCGTCGTTTCTGCGCTTGCCACGTTATACGACTAATATCCATGATCGCGTCGAGTAAATACGGTATTATCTCGTGTAATCTAGACGCGCAGCTTCTTAGTCATTAGGAGCAGCATCGGCTTACGGGTATATCCGGTGGCTGATTATTATTAATGGGTCGAAGGCGTCGAGCCGCCGGATGTTAATGTTTGCGCAACGTATACGCAATTTTAGGCTGTGTATGACACTGTTTTTTTTTTCTTTTCTTTTTCCTTTTTCAGAAATAGTTCTGTTTACGAATTTATTTTCGTTCGTGAATATTTATTAATCCTACCATTCTTCTAGTTTCTTCTTAACGTCTGTTTATCTTCCGATATCTTCTTTTCTTTTTTCTTTTTTCTTTGGAATATTTTATCGTATTTTATGGTAAAAAGCGTATACACGGAAGAATATCGAAGCCAAATATTATGAAACTATCTATATTTTAATAATATCCATCGAACTGATAGAAAATCTCTACGCGTGACGCTGTGCCCGATGGAAAGTCGCGTGAATGCGTCCGACGCTAACAAGAAATTCCAACTTTAGATAGACGTGGAGATCGATGCAGTCGCCAACAAGCGCGTGACGCGTTGGTATCGAATGATTCTTCAAAAAACCAGCAGTCGAATTGAAAATCAAACTGGGAATACAGGGAATGTAGCTACCTCTAGCTTTGCAAGTAATCGAATATTCTGCGATGGTAACGTGCGTGTATCGCGCTGTTTTTTTAATTCGCTTACTCCCCGGCCGTGTTTTACACGGAAAGGGGAAAAGGGTGAACTATATGAATATATGATAACGCTAATTAGCACCGGTCCGTCTGATACGGGAACATGATACCGGCTGTTTGTTTCGATCGGGGATGATCGGTGGGAATATTTCCGAACGTGGTCCGGTGTTACATCAAAAAGCATCTGGCACGTCAATCGATTCGCGCGCTGCCCGTTCGCATCCCCAGAGGACGACGGTATGGTTTCGTTTCGGCTAACGAGTTTTTAATTTTAGTTTCTAATTGAAACGAGAAAAAAAGCCCGACGCGATCCCTCGTACTGGCGTGTATCATAAAAAGTTATCGTTGCCCGGCATCGAATAAAAAATAGCTCGATAAATTCGAACAACGTCGACCGAGCCCCGTAAATTAAACCGTATAAAAGTGGAAGGAAATTCCATCGCTGCTTGCCGACGAATAAATTGCTAGTGAAATGGCCATCGAATGAACGTGCTGTGACTAGTTGACCGTAATCGCTAACGTTAGGTCCTGACAATTCTATTTAAATAATTTCGCGCTAAGATCATCTTACTATCCGGGTGTTGCTAATAATATACAGAGTAGTATCGAATCAGAGACTCAATTACACGCGAGAAGATAAGTCGTCGGAAATGTGGAACAATGTCTTTTCATGGGAAATTTCGGAAAAATCGTCAAGTACGTACGTATACGTCGTAAATATTAGAGCACATGCTGCTTTTATACAAAACGTCATACCTGATCCATATTACCGAGAAAATAAATATCGCAGGGCGAGAAAGTAAACGTACAAGACAACGATGATTATGGAAGTTGCGTTTCAACAATCGTTATTCTTAGAAACGATGGTTTATGAATATTCCAATTTTATATGCCGCGTCCTGCTTCAATCTGTCGGCAACGTTATTAACAACGGCCGAGTACAAACAATTTGTTCTTTATCGGTCGAACATCGGTAAACGTACATCTTATGGGCAAGCTTCTCGTTTCATTTGAAATAAGCAGCTCCGGTATTCCACTTTAACGATTTTACAGTTGAATCGCATCGTGATAATAATTGTTATTAACCGTGGCAATTTTCCGATTCGCCCGCAAATGGCAGGAAATAAAATTTCGTCGCAACATGCAAATTAGCGGGATAGCGTCGTTTCCTGATGTTACGATCAAACAATTGCCACTTGGTTACTGCGTCGATGATTTTGCCGCACCAGAAATCACGTGAATTGCGTGATCAGCGTTAAAACGTGGAATATCAACGAAGTAGGAACTAAACAGTTTCATTGACCGTTTGATCGCGCCAATGAGTAGCGTCCATCATTCGTAACCTCAATTGTAATTTTTTCCCATGTTTCGTACAAATCCACTGTGACGCCTTGTAGCTTCTATGTATGTACATTTTCAAATTTGCAAATTTTACCAATGTACACACCGATAATCGTGTCCTTACGATACGGACGAAATTTCAAAAACTTTTCTATGAGGTATACGTTGTATCTGTTGTTGAGGTTGACTGACAGAAGAACGAGTGAATGAATTTGTAATAAAAAGATATATTTAAATAAATAATAAAGGTATAAGTACAATGTATAGGCTTATGCTGATCCAGATCCTCACGCTCATAATGTTGCAATACAATAGAATCGATAGGGAGCACGTTCATATATTTCTAGCAAAGGACATTACCAAAAAGGTTAACCTTGTGGCTCTAGCTGAAGGCTACAAGAAACAACAATAGAACTCAACTTATAGCTCTTTTGTTTCCTCGTAACTCCAAACATAATTTATATTCAAGGGCTTATATTCAATAATATGGAGCTCTCCTTATTTCGAATATTTTTGTTTCACTAAATGCTATTGTCTGCGTAATAGCGGTCTCCGGGTCACGGATATACATAAATAAAGATGTAGAATTTTGAAGTGCTTGAGGTAATTAGTTCAACATGCGTAAAAATTGTCTACGACACGATGTAGGAAAATGTGGGAACAGTTTTACCGAGAGCAGATCATTTATCGTTTAGTTAACAATCTGTTAGCATTATTAGTTAACAATGTTGCGCGTATTGAATTCAAGCATGAAAAGATTAATTAAAGCTTAAATTAAGCTCAGTGAGGATTCTGAATAGCTTTTGTTGAAGTACACCGACACATCGTCGAGGACAGATGTAGCAGACGTGCGTTTCTATTCGAAAGAATAGCCTCTAGCAGCTTTATGCAGTCAAAGCGATAGATAAATCTTTTATACGACCATTTATTGCCACTTTTTTTTTTCTTTATCTATAGCTGGTGAAAATCGTTGAATTTCTGGCTGATAGTCAGAATGATTGGAGAAGAAACGAGTCACGTTTGTTGCCGCGTTCGGATTTAGATCAAAAGAAAAAGCGTCCTTGCAAAGCTGGAGAACAGTTTCATTAGTCTAATGGACCTGGACGCTCGAAACTCGAATTCTCGCGGTATAACGCCCGGACAAGCAATCAAAGCGATCGAAAGAAAAACCGCGGGACGTTTGAAAGCAGTTTCATCCGGGCAGGCACGTAGTGGGGAAAAAAAGAAGGAAAAGAAAACGAGGTGGAGGGAAGAACCTCGTTTTTAAAGCGTTGCCGGAGTAAACTCGTGCGCAATTATTTAATTGCGAAGCTTGTCTTCCCAAGACCGGGATCCGGAGCGAAAAAGAGCAGGACACTTTTTACCAACTCTGTCGCCGCTTTCGTGCCGCATCGCTCGTGACCAGATTTTTCCCTCTGCTCGCAGTAATTTGGGAAATTCACGCAACACTTCGACGCGATGTTCTCTGCTCGAGAACGCCTTCAAACTTCATTCTCTCTTACGAGGGTGACGTTTTTAATTAATTTGACGGCTCTTTTGCTAATTAGAGAAAATGAAAGAAATGAAAGTACGACGCGCAAAATGGTTAACTCTGATGCCGGCGCAAAATTGTAACTCTCCTCCGCGTAGCACGCGCAGCCATTTCTACCTTTCGGGCTACAATTCGTTGTAATGTCGCTGTACTTTCACGTAGTTTCGAGTAATTTTCTCATACTATCGTAATCATATGGGTCGTTTATTCTGAAAGTAGTACGAGTCCATTTTCCTTTAGTCTCAAATATCCAAAACGTTTACGTTCCCATCGAAAAATCCTGATAAGGTTTGCTTGGTTTGTGCACGTCTCTGTGTGTTTAAGCGAAGTTCGTTATACGAACAATATTTTTTGAAAATTAACTCGATCAATAGGTATCATTTTTTCCACACGCGAATGGACTTGCATCATATTCAAAATTAGCGAATTGTACAATTCATTAAATTTTAATTATTTAACGTTTACGTTCTATGCTTCGATTCACCTTTTTTTGTAAATATCTTGGAATATCTATTATTTGAAAATAAGTAAAATGAAATAAAATTAAATAAATTAACATTCTTATACTATTATTGCTTTAGACTACAGTAAACGTAACTGTATCGCTATCAGATTCTACCGTTAATTCGAGGTTATTCATTGAGAAAAGAAAGCAATGTAGCAACAAGATAGCTTCTTCGATATTAGACTGGAGCATCGATACGGTTAATAAAGTGATAATATTCTAAATGTAATAATAATAATTCAATTGAAATCTAACAATTTAATGGCGATAACAGTAATTCGATAAATGTAATTGCAATTTACGAGTGTATTATCGGTTCGCATTTAAACAACGTGTTCATATGCATGGAATATTATATCAGATACAGAGATTAGAATTATATTCGCCATTATTTGTTTTTGCTTATTGATATATCGGTTGTTTAAACAGGATAATAGATTACAAGAAATGGACTTGTATCGTCTTTCAAATAAATGGTTACGTAATTCCACGTATTAACGAAATTTCAGTCGATTAGAACAAAAGAACATTTTGTTCATAGTTTATTATTTAAACTATAAATGTTTTATCGATAAAAAGTTCGTGTTAAAGTAAACGTCAGTTTTTCGAAAAATGGACCTACGTCACTATCGAATTGAACGGTCCATTATAAAATAAAATATAAAATTATGAAATAAAAAGCTGGAATGTTTTGGGAAACGTGGAAGCGAAACTATCAGTCTACATCTAATCCAGCGAAAAGGGAAAATTCAGGAAATCTCAGGCATCTCGGTTTCGCAAACGAGCCTGCATATTGCGGTTGCCAAAATAATGGTTAAACAGGCTGCTTTCGATTTCCCATTATTCTCGATTACGCTGTGTATTCTAGTCGTTCAAAGAAAGCTCGTCCGGAACGCGTTAACCTCTCGTTTCCGTAGCCGAGATTCCTCCCGATCGGAGAATTAAAGCGCGGATTGCCTTGTGCGGCTCTCATTCTCTGGAAAATTTTCAAATTTCACTCCGTCCGCCGCGATAAACGCTCAATTACGAGAATAAAACGCGTAACCCTAATGTTGACCTGACGAAACTCAGGTCACGAATACTTAAATCGATTTCACGGATTCTTCTCGTCGAATCATTCGGTGTCGCGACCGGCCGAGGAATCTTAAATACCGAGACATTGAAATATTCGCAGGAGCCAGATTGATCGAATCGTAACCGTAAATCAAAGCATTAAGCTACCTTTGCGCGATCGACTTAATGTTATCAGTGTGTACGAAGAGGGCGAATGAATCTTTTGAAATAAAAAAATGAATCTCGTTCGTTTACTCAGGATGTACGCAAGGACTTAAAAATACCAACGGTGAAAGAAGAAATAGGCAGTTACGCAGAAAAATACAAGGAAAGAATGGCAACACATCGAAACCAGCTGGCTGCTGAAGCGAGCAAAACTCTCATAGAAAGAAGACTGAAAAGAAAACACCCCACTAACCTCGCTAAAGAAATAAAATAGTCAAATTTGGTATCCCACTGGGGGTAGCCATCCACATGTTATTTAGCAATTAAGCTAGAAAAATTTAGCGAATGTCCAGCTGGACAAATTGCAAAGTACAAATTAAATAATAAAAAAAAAGTTCATCTACTCAAAGTGTTTTACGCGACGAAGGCGTTCGGAATTCCGGTTCTGGACCTTTTGACGTTTTCTCGGCGACTGACTAAAACGGATCATCGGCGGTTCGATGACGAGGAATGTCGAGGAAGATCACCGACGTTCGGTTCGCTGCGAACACCGATGCCCGACGCGGCTCCCGAAGAGAGATTTTCGCGTCTTATCGCCTACAAGTGATATTTCACGAGTCACGAGTCAGAAATTACGGCTACTAATCAATTTCCCCGCATAACGATAACGAATTTGGCAGAGAGGAAGATAAGATTCGACAAAAGAATTTTGTAAAGTACAGCAGAGCCCTGCTCATTTGAGCGGAACTTTAATTAGCGCCAGATCAATCATTCACAGTCGGTTTCATTTTCAAGGAAATAGAGTTTGAACGCGTTTGGTCAAGAATTGGTCCAGTAAACGAGTACGATAAATACTTTAATTTATTTTGCCCGTGAACAAAGCGTCCTGAGCAAAAGGTTTTTTCCGCGTTTCTCGAAAACGAAGCGTCGTACGAATCAATTTCAATCCGTAGCTTCTTCTAATCTTTTCGTAAGGAATCGTCCCATGTCCGCTTGTACGTACATCGTACGCGTTATTCGGCCGATCTCAGCATAAATGGAGTTCGATTTCCGGTAGATTCAGTCAGCAAAGGTACGTTCGATCGATCGTTAATCAAAATTTCCTCTTAACAAATGGAGCCTTTACCTACCGTATCGAAAAACGTTCGTCTCGGTCGACGTTCTCGATAACGAAGCCCAGAAAGCTCGTCTTCTTTGGACGGTCGCCATACCGCGAAATGCTGCGTTTCGTCGATCCGCACACTGTGCAATTACTCATTATGTATATAAACAGCGAACGTGTTCTTTCATGGCATGACGACCGGTTAATTTGGTAGAGGTTTGTGGTCGACGCGTGTGGCAGAGGCCAAGCGATCGAACGCTCTTACTATTTCTACTTGGAATCGAGCCTTCGTTCATCCAATCTGCCAGCTTCTCGCCAGACTTCTCGCGCCGCTTTAGTAACCGAATCGCCTTCACCGTGCACGGATTCTCGCGTATTCTTCGACACGGTGTTAAAACCGATGGGTTTCGAATTGACAGGTAAAGCAGAACCTCGAAGAAATTCGATGCGATTGGCTGATCGCTGTGGGAACAACTAAAGAGTGGAAAGTGTATCGGAAACGTTGCAGCGAGTTTTCTCGGAGTCGGAGAAGCAAAGTCTGTCCGACCGAGTGGTTTCGTTCAGTTTGTGCTTCAAAGAAACGGACAGTGAAAGGAAAGGGAAGGAAAGGAAAGGAAAGAAAGAAAGAAAGAAAGAAAGAAAGAAAGAAAGAAAGAAAGAAAGAAAGAAAAGGAAAGGAAAGCAAAGCAAAGCAAAGCAAAGGGCGGATAAAGAGAGGCGGTTTTGAGTCCTTCGCGGCATGGTACACTACGGATGCGCGAAAACCGACAGCGGTGGAGTCGAGTGCTTCGTAGAGTTCAGTGAGACACCACGTTGCTCCATAGTATCAGATCGTTCCATAAGTAATTTTCATGTTTACGTGTGTAACTTTGAGAAATTCCGCGTCTTTCTCGGTCCTTTCGTTACAATTTTCGCAGTTTATAATGCGAAATCATTTCTATCTCCATTTACAATGGCGCCGTTGACTTTACGAGTTGCGTCGATGCTTTCGGAACAAGAATGGCCAAATTCTTTGCAAAATTTAACGCGAATTCTTTGCTCAACGATTTCGGTCATCGTGAAACGCGGCGCTCACGATTTTCGTCTCGTACAGAACGACGTACCATCGTCGACTAAATATCTAGAGGGTCACGGAGCTTGGTAGATGGTAGAAAGCGCTCATAAAAATCTCCCATAAATGGTAAAACCCTATTTTTCACAACAGCACACCGAAGTGGAAAGATATATCCACAAGTTGGTTGCTTTCAAGACAGAGCCCGTATAAAAACAGGAAATGTGATTTATGTTTTTCACCTGTTCCCTTCGATTATGCTCTTTTATTTTTCTCAACATCGTTTCTACAGAAAATGAGCTTCGTCACGATAAAACAGGTTTACCCTTTTTGTCCACCAATATTTATCGTTTCTTCCGTATCAATATCATTTTTAATCTTTCTAACTGCTGATTATAAATTTCCATGGAATGAACGTTCGATCTTTCCTTGAAAAATTCAACATGCAAAGTAAAATAGGACGTTACTTATGGAATGACCCGATACTTTCTCATTGTCATTGTAAAGTCGTGGCGAAATAAAAGAAATGAAGGAAAGGGGACGAAAGTTGTAACAATGAAACAAATGTCGCATAGTTTCCGCTGTACTTTCTCTCTTTGCGACGACAGGAACGATAATGCGGCGTAGTCATGCATCTAGTAAATGCGATTCGTTGCAAAGTATCGATACTCGAACCAAGCTATTATTCGTCAACCGAACAGAGAAACAAAAAGAAAGATACTCTTTGCTCGTAACGCCGCGATAGATTCGCGGTATAAATAATTTCAAGCGAGTAACGCTCGGCGTTGCGCATCGCATGATCTAAAATAGACGCCATTTCCAGCTCTGTACGCGTCTGATTTGATAAACATTAAATCATCGACAATCGTACTTTTAACGCCGGATGTTTTGTACTACACCGTCGTCAGCTTTCGTCCCTTTAACGAACTCCCAGCTTATTAATGCGTATTTTAATCCAGAAATAAACCGCCTGCCGAATCGTCCTCTTCTAAACTTCCGCTCGTGATTCCATCGATTTTTATTGCCTTGGACCGTTTCCACACGGACGTATACCCTATGACGAAGTATTGAAACAAATAGTAACATTCACATTTATCGGCGATGCGTGTATTTCCGTGTGAAACCGGCCTTAGGCTATCGATACACCGGAACAGTCGAATACAGAATGTTGCAATAACGACGATACAACGAACAAGGCGGAGATTGTACGTGAAAAAATAATTCATTCACCGTAATCGTAGCCTTTAATGTCAACGTGAACGAGATTCGAATGGGTTAAATGATAAACTCAGCGATATTCGATGCCAAGATTCTCGTGATTTCGCGACAATGGAACGATGAGACGGGGCGAAATCGCGTCCGGTGGATTTTGAAGAGCTTTCAAGAAAAGCAGAGAAACGCGGAGTGGTGCGATGAAATTAATGAGAAAGCCCGTGGGTGGGTGGCGGACGAATTACTTTTCTGGCAGCCGTTCCATTTCACGCGCAATTTACCGAGGACGATCCGTGCGCGCGAGAGAGGCCTTTGCATGATTGCTTTTGCACGCGGTATCACCGAAAAGGGACACGCGCTCGCCGAACGGAAGGAAATCGTCGACCGTATAACCAGTGACAAATCACCCCCATCGAACATCCATTAATTACTCGACCGAAACTCCAAACGTTTTCCATCCCTTTCGGAAAGAGATTGCGCTTGCGATACGTTCCACGTTCTATCTCGATTCGATGAACGTTGAGATGAGCGTCGTGACTTCCGTTGCGTCGTAGCGTAACGTTATAGCGTGTTCAAAACTAAGCGAACGAATGCTCGTATTTCACTTTGGCAAAATTTTGTAACGACGAAAGCGTAGACGAACGTTCCTCTCGCTGTTTTCTAATAAATTCTCGTACGTTAAAGCGACCGGTTCGATGATTAAACGAATGAAATTTGGAAAGTAAAGTTTTCAAATTACAAGTTATCCGATTCTGTTATTTGACATAAAACTCTACACTTAAAAAAAAAAGCGTATAACTTGCAACTTGTAGATTCCCTGATGTTATTAGTCGATAAATTATTTTGCGAAATGATTCTGTAAACGCTTGATAATCGCTCGTTTATTTACATATTTTTTATATATAGTTAGTCGAAACAGTCGAGCGTAACCACAACGCTCGCGAAATTGGACGTTTGTTGTGCAACGTTCGTAGGTAGCTTCGACCCTCTTATGACCGGGCTGTAATTCCTCCAGTAACCCTGCCAACGCCCGTCATTTTCCTTTTCTCTGGTTTATTTGTTGGGAAAATAGAGGACTCCTCGGTGGCACGCGTGGAAATGATGGACGACAACAAGGTCGGCGCAATGACGAGATTCGTGGAAGTGATCGCGACCATAGGGTCGTTTTTACTAGTGCTCGTTACGTTTCCTTTCTCGCTGTGCTTCACGTTCAAGGTCGTGCAGGAGTACGAAAGAGCCGTTGTATTCAGAATGGGAAGGTTGAAGAGCGGCGCTTACGGTCCAGGTAAATAGGCAACGCAATTTCACTTTTCTTCGTTCCGAAACAAGCTGTTTGAATAATAAGCTCGCGATCGTGCTTTGAACGCGGGGAAACCTTCGACATGATTGAAATTCCGAACAGAGGGAAGCAGAAAATGGTTTAAATAATAGGGGAGAGCTGTATGAAATTTTATATTTAATTCACGATCGTTTGCTTTAGCTTTTTCCTCCGTTGACTGCTATATTTTAACTGTGGTCAAAAAGGAAAATTAAAGAGCAATTTATGAACACCTTGGGTTCGTGATACAATCTTTTCGATACTAATTTTAACCAGACCACTGCTTACGTTTCAATATAGAAGCCGAGAATGATTGACAGTGATTTTCGAAATACAACGTAAATAAATACTTCGACATATCCCATCGTGTAACTTGTCTAGCGAGTCGTGAAACGTTATGGTACATTTTTGACAATAGTCGAAAATAAGAACGGAACATTTGTGAAAAAGTAAATTCGATAATTCACTGGCGCATAAATATTTTGGAATAAATCTTTATTTATTGGCAGATACCTCGATATGGCGATAAATGCTTACCGAATATGACTACCGAATTTTTCAATTAAAAATATACATTTTTGCCCCGGTATATGATTTTCTACAGATTTTCCGAACATATCAAGTTAAGTACAACTTCCTCTTGTTCTCGATTATTGAATAAAAATTAATTCATTTGGCGCTCGATACTCGTTTATATATCGGAACGGGGCACGATATTTATTTATCTGTGTATTTAACAAGCACCGTGTAAACGTCATAAGTGTAACGTGTAAATCAATATTTGCTACATAAATTTAAGTGCTTATAATTACTTGTTCAATTGGAAAATTTCACGAAAATATATTCACCCTCCCGCGAGTCGAACGCTGCAACAATTGCGATCGATTTTATGAAAAACGACAAGGCAAATATTTGTTAACCAAGGGATGCGATCGTTTAACAGGGACGTTTTTCGTGATGCCATGCGTGGACAACTGTGTGCGCGTCGACCTGAGGACGGTGTCGTTCGATGTTCCACCGCAGGAAGTTCTCACCAAAGATTCCGTCACGGTGAGTGTCGACGCGGTCATCTACTACCGCATAAAGGAGCCACTGAATGCCGTAATCAAGATAGCCAATTACAGGTACGTAAAGTTCGATCCCATTGATTCGTTGGTTTGAGCGAATCGAGGCAGCAAATATCGAAAGCATAGAATTACCCTTTAATTAAGCAAATGAAATACACGACAGCATTGATCTCGTACAAATGTATCGCTAATTGTAAAAAGTCAAACTAATCTCAACTCGCATCTCTGTAAATTTTCAACATTTGATTAAGTTAAAATACAGTAGGATTCCATTACAATGTAAATTTGAAACCAATAGAATTCTATTTCTCTGAACTCGTACAAGTTCATCAATTTCCCCCACTGTCTGTTACCTTTCGTTCAAATAAATCAATTTAATATGCGAAAATTCCTCCTATTGTACATCGTTGGACACAGTTACGTTTAGCTGCGGTTCCAGCGACGCTGGTGTAACAAAATATACAGCATAACGTGGAAAGCAGGTCATTTTGTCTACGTTTGTTACGATTAAAGATATTTCTCTACTCGCTTCGCGAAGTATAAAATTAACATCGAGCGTTTTTCGAAATTTTATGAGAACGTCGCGCATTAGTTTGGCTAATTTATAAATAGCTGAAGTCAAGACTGACGTACGTACACGTCGATCTAATCGATTATTCTGCTTGAATAACCAGTTGTATATGACAGTGATAAAATTATAGGATCAACCAAGTATCTGATCTTGTTTAATATCAGAATGAACACGAGGTTCTTGTCTGTGACGTCGTAAACCACATAAAATTTTTAATTGCGGTAATACCGTAACCGTGTTTTTCCCTTCTAACCTGGCAAAATGGACGCGGCACGCAGAAAGCGTGCTAATGCGTCGCGAGGGAGACGGAAGTGGAACCGTCCGAGGAAATGTACGCTATCGTAAAAGAGATTTCATCCGCGTAATGCAAATGGCTGGCGAAAGGACCAGCGACAGCTCGTTGAAAGACTCGTAACATTTAGTTTTCTGTTCCCCTCGCGCCACCTTCTCTTTTTCTATTCCTTCTCGCCCGCGTATCACCAAATACAAACAACGAAATGAAAACGCAGGAACGCGACCGTGTTATAGTACGACCCAACGAGGGAAAAAATGACGAGGAGTTGAGCTGGGAAAAAGTTAGAAAGAGAGAAGGAATGAAAATTACCAGTCACGATTTTCTCTTGGTTTGAACGAAGCATGAAAACAAATAATATACTGGATGTGGCGCGACATCATCGCGCAATTTCCTCGGTGGCGCCGTCACACCGAATTGAAAGTTCGTTTGTCGACCATTTGCACATGAATTTCACCGAAATTCCACGCAAAAATTGCTTATTAATTTATTCTTCGACGTAACGATCGATCTCCTCTATTCTCGCGTTATTAACTTTTTCGAGTAACGAAACGTTAATCGAAAACGACGTTTGATGAAAGAAAAACAGAATCAAAAAATTAAAGAAATACAACGATTCAGAAAAATCTTGGAGACAATTTTTTACAAATATTATATACGCGTTATATGAAACATCTTGAAACTTCATTGACGTTGCAATTTATGCCGACTCGTATATTTGCGAATTATTATTAAAGAAATGGGACCTGGATGGAAAATTGTTTTGCCTATTAAATATCGTAAAAATTAACAATTCATATGAATATATTTCATCGTTTCATAATAAAAACGCTACGAACTTCTCGAATAACCAAGTATCTTCTAACTCCTGTATACATTTTCAAATTCATTGCACCATTTTATCAATATAATCGTGATATTTTATCAATATAAGGACGTATCGTGTCTTATTACATAATGGAGCGCGATACAACGTAGCGTATTATCATAATAGAATAACGACGTCGTTAAAAATCGCGTTTTCTTACAACGCCGACGAAATTTCAAAATGTTTTGTGCCACGGCCATGATATATTCATAAAAAATTTCTCTGAGAGATCAAATACTCGGACGAGCTACTATGAGAAGAAATAACGGTGATTCTCTCTCTCTCTCTCTCTCTCTCTCTCTCTCTCTCTCTCTCTCTCTCTCTGTTCGTCATATTTGCGGTTTGAATTAAGACGGAATGGGACATAGGTGACGAAATATTTGAGACACGGTGAATTAATTAGAACTTCTTGAACGACTGGGTTAATTAACGCGGACACTATTTTCTGAAATTTTAATTAGCATCAAGGGAGCCGCACAGTTCCGAGAGAACGGAGCAGAATCATCCGGAGAGGGAATCACCGATGCTGGAGAAAAATGCGAGAGACAGCTCCTCGAGGAATTACGAGAGCGTGACAAAATTACTTGGATAATTTGCGCCATGCAGAGAAAGAGCCTGATTAATTGCGTAAAAGTTGCGCCGGCACGATCGACCTGGAAATCTCGGCAATTGAGTCCGCTGTCGACTCGCGTAGTGTTCCTGTCTAGTGTTCAATAATTCGAGGCAAGAGTTTCCGTTGTTTCGATGATGCAACGCGTTTCTAACAAATTCCATCGACCAATCGTTCTTTATTCCCTTTTTAAAAAAGAAAAACATCGATCCGTACTGTTAGTTTAATTACTAATAAGGAATCGATGTCAGACGGAAGCTAAAAATTGGTAGAAAGATAAGATTTATCGTAGCTACGAGTAAGCAAGAATTTTCGCTACTTGCGACGATGCGACGCGTTTCTAAGAAATTCGACGAACGTGTTCCTCTTTCTTCTTCCATCGAGAATAGTATTTGAAAAAAGTACGGTTAGTTTAGTTGGTAATAGGAATCAGGGGACATCAGAAGGAAGGTAGAAATTGGTAGAAAGATGGGATTTAATGCCTCGCTGAGTGAGAACGGACTGGCCAATGTCCTGTCCTCGTACGCACCTTTTTAAACCACACACGTGACAGCCTCCGCGAAGCGGCCGACGTTTAATTAACTAGAGCACGCCAGACCGATGTTCAATTATGGAAAAGACGTCGGCGTAATTGTACGAGTATTCATGCTGGCATGACACGAAATTTGACAAAATTCTCCGCAGTACTAATTACGACGTTAACGCACTGCTTTTTTCTATGTTCGTTCCTATAAGATGAAATTACTTCCGCTTTAGTCAATGTTCCTATTACTTTTCAAAAGTAAATTCTCCACATTGATATTTATATTTCGTATAGCTGGACGGTAGAACTAGAACATAAATAAATAGAATAAATAAATAGATTCTTTTATTCGTTTTACCAAGCTTTAATCATTTTTGGAGAAATCAACACGAAGCATTTGTTGTTCAAATTGTTCTGGCTATTATTTGGTGGTTCCGGCGTTAATAAAAACAAATTCGTGATGTTACAGTCACTCTACTCGATTACTGGCGGCTAGTACACTGAGGACGGTACTCGGTACGAGGAACTTAGCGGAGATCCTTTCGGAACGTGAAACCATTTCCCACACCATGCAGACGTCTCTGGACGAAGCCACGGATCCTTGGGGTGTCAAGGTCGAACGCGTGGAGATGTAAGTACACTCGATACAATGGCTAATCGAAACCTGACGCGGCGAATTTCTTCCTGCTGGTTGAAAGCTTCGTTCTTTAAAGCATCCCAACAACCCTTAAAAGCTGGAACATCCGCTTTAAACGTAGCAAACAAAGAGCCCACGATTCGTAACGAGTAAAGCAGGCGTCAACTCTGGTTGTTCGCCGAGGTAAAATCGAAAAGTTTGTTAAAAGGAAAGCCGAGACCAGTTCTCGAAGAGATACTATGTCGTTCGTCACCGAATTAACGTCCGATCGATCGATCATCGTGCACGGAATTCGTGTTTACGTTCGAAGAAATGTTCTCTGCTGCTTTTCACAGACCGCCGATAGTCGATTGGAAATCAGCTTGGCTAAATACAATCAAAAATCAGTCGCCGTGAAGAAGAATGGTTCGCGGCGTCGTATCGATCATGATGAAACGAATGAATGCTTGATGTATAAGCCAACGATAAATACCATCTCACGCGGAAGAGAGTTCAATCGATGCGGTTACTCTACGATGCGAGTATATCTCGTTCCATTGAACTTGTTGGAAAGAACATACGATGAAAAATGTGTGTGATCGAGATGTATCGACAACCTCGATGAAATCATTCGACTTCTACGGTGGACGCGATATCGAGGGAATTTTCCATTTCGTGTCAATTTACAGCGAGAATGCGAGTTCTACTTTATCGTAATAGCTATCTGAGAAAACGAAAATGATATCTATGTTTGTTTAAAAGTGTTCTTATTTCAGTTAGATTGAATTGTCGAAATGTAGTACAATAGTAACGTAATGCATGTTGGAAGGTAGGAACAGGTGGGGTATAATTTCAGTTATGCTTGCGCGCGGTCGCGTTTCTTTGATGCAACGAGCTTAAGAACGTCGAGACGTTGAAAAATACGTCCCACGGGAAACGAGAACCACTCTGGTAGACCTTGATAACTCGATGGCACTCGAGGCTGTGCATGCACGTAGTTAAATACTCGTATGTCCCGGAATCGTCACAAAGCTGAAACCGTGCTATCTTTTAAGAAGCTAGCTCAAGAACTATCCTGAGATACCAGTCGCGACGTGAAAAGCTGCCGCGTTAAAATACCTACACTGTAGAAGAACGAATATATCAGACACGAAATATTTTATTTTCCTTTCATTTATTTTAATTTAGTTGAACCGATATCTCGATCTTTTGAAATTACAATTTACGTTGCCATCTTCCTTACCATTCTTCGTTATTTGTATTACGCTTGATCCGATCGTAACGTTTCCTCTCGTTTCTATTTTCGATCGATAATTTTAATATCGCTTTATGAGAAATCTAAATCATTTCAATACTGCCAAATAACTATTAATATACAAGTATAGGGTCTAAGAATTCTCTTGGAACTTCGATAGCTTTTCTCAAATCCTATAACAAAATCAAATTGTTATTTTCGAGCCTTTTCGAGCCTATGAGAAAGTGAAGTGTCAAAGGGAAGTTGATGTACGCGATACACGATGAACGTAACATGCTCCGAAGGGTGCGTCCGCTACGTGAACGCACATAAACGCCGGTATTCGAGGGTGGCTGCGATCCCTCGACGAGATGTACGAAAAAGAAGAGCCCTAGTCTCGACGTTCACAACGTCGCGCGCCCCAATAGGAAGAAGACACTGATGCCGTCTATTTCTAAAGATGAAAAAGGTTCGAGTATCTTTCTAAAGAGGCCCTTTGCGAGGACGTGAAAGACCTGCGAGGATCACTGTACGAGTGGCATTCATATTTTCTACTTTCTGTCGAGAGAATGATATTTCTTACGATGTTAAGGTGGAAGATCAAATTCGAATACTCTAGATTTTGACGCAGCTGATTTTATGACCACGCTATATATCCTTTTCATCTAATACACGTCCTAATAGATTTCCGTCGCATGAAATTTGCCGAGATGCAAACAGATGCATACAGATCCTTACGGATAGTTGGAGACTTTTAATGATTAAGTGGAAGAAAGCAACGTCGGAAGTCTATTTATACCGCTGTCAACTGTACCGGATGGCAAAGTGCATTTTGGCAACGTATGCATTGCATAAAATATCGTCGCGCTCGTATATTTGGATTAACGTTAGCAACGTATCTTGTTGTTTTAAAAATAACCATCGTCTAGCGAATGGAGAAACGTAAAAGGCAGACGGAGTGCATTTTTATTTCGGTCGAGTGTAACTAGCCAAAGAAAGCCGTGCTTTTTACCTCGACCTAAAGCCGCTCTTAAATGTATAAGCCGACGCGTATAGCGTGCGAGCGTATACGAGGCGTAACTCCGCTTGTCGGCGGACAAACAGATACGATAATCGCGGAATTTTTGAACCGTCTGCGACACCTGCCACCTCGCCACGTCCTCACGAAAATACAAGATACAAAGTTGAAATTATTCCAAACAACGAATTCCGATTAACTTCATGCATTAGGGAATGTTAACTTTCAGAGTATGGAACGTGGTGTCCGGCGACCGGGTTCGACGAGACCCGGACGACACGTCACTTTGTACAAGTCGTAGAAAAGAGGACCATGATATTCAGAGACGTTTTGCAAAAGAAATGATAGATCGAACGTTAAACGTTTACCGATGGAAATCCGTAAGAGCATATCGAAAATCACCGCATGAAATTTTCAAGTGGAAAGGATTAACGTTTCCTCTAACCCTATGATTCCATAATTTATAAATAAAAAAGCATATTGCGAATGTTCATAAAAGGTTTACATAGATGAATTGATACGAACACCTAGTCAAGATCGCAGCCAATTAGCTCATATTATTTGCCATATAACTAATAATTATACCAGTTATACAGTTAATTACTTTTCTGTATAGTGATACAATTAGTAATTATATATCAAATAATACTGATCGCCCGGGTCTCACCACGTGGAGGTGCTGCGAATGGAGACCCACCCTATCCGCAACCCATCCACTCTCCTTTTACGTAAAAAAATCTAAAATTTATTTATCATCAAATAAATGCTCCTTTTGGTGTTCGTTTTGTACAATGTTCGAAACAGCGAAAGGAACTTTAAGAAGAAAAACCAACGTGAAAACTAGAAATCTGACTAGGATTCATGAAAACGTGAAATCTACAAATTAAATTAATTTAATTGTAATTCTATATGAGACATTGCTTCATATATATTCACATATATATACGTACATTAAAATTTTCGACTTTTATCGTCGTGTTAGCGATGAAAGCTAATTGTTTTTAATCTACAATTATAATAATTAATTATAATTAAGAGTTAAACAAAAAGGACCAGAAAATAAGATGAAATATGTGCCATATAGAATTAACTACTACACAACATATACATTCTACAATGCCATGCTTTTACTACCACACCATGCTTTTACTACGATGCCATACTTCTTACTGCTATATCAAACTATTTACTACCTACATCTTATCTACTTATTTAGATTACAACCTCAAAGTAATCTACCTAACCGTAAATCACACTTATGTAATAATCTAAACGTAACAAAGGGAAAGGGAAGGGATATCATATGAAGTATGAGTCTTCATGCCTTGATGCCACAAAACGCCCTCAAATAAATCCAATCCGCGAAAGATTAGAAAATTCTACAAAATATGCATAATTGCTGTCTGATTGGTAAAGCTCAAACATTATTTCGTAATATTAGCTTTTTTCTGTTGTTCACTTCCTTTATTTATTTCATTGTTTCAAGCCTTAAGCATGCTACATATTTCACATGCTGCACAAATATGTACTTGAAATGTATTTTTATATAAAATTTATATATATAATATCATATATATTATATATATAAAAACGTCGAGCAGTTACTAAGACAGAGGTGTCTTTGGGCCGACTTACGAATCCAAAGAGTTGTCTGGTGCACATTGAATGGGCTCATAATACACTTAACATAGGTATCTAACTTACGATTAATTAAGGCTAAATCGCACCCATTCCACGGTATCCCCCGGTGTCCAACGGTATCCAACGGCGTCCCACGGTGTCCCACGACGTCCCACGGCGTCCCACGACGTCCCACGACGTCCCACGACATCGCACGACGTCCCACGACGTCCCACGGCGTCCCACGGTGCAGCCCAGTCTGGATCATCCAAAATTCTCTTGGAGGCTTTTGGTGATTCAAACTGGACTGCAACGTGCGACGCCATGGGGCACCGTTGGTCCAATCTAGATCATCCAAAATTCTCTTGGAGGCTTTTGGTGATCCAAACTGAACCAAAGGTATTCCACGGCGTCCCACGTTGTAGTCCAGCCTAAATCATCCAAAATTCTTTTGGCGGCTTTTGGTGACCCAAACTGGACTGGTGCGTAGTTCTTAGCTTGGTATCGTTTTCCAAAGATTAATCAACTGATTAATTTTTGGAAAACGATGCCAATTACCGGGTCTCACCACGAGGAGGTGACTACGCACGAGACCCGCCCATGAGTTATTTAACATTATGCATAGGTCTCGACATTCAACCTATTGGCAAGAATGTCGAGTTCTGACTCTACTTGATCATGGGCCTGCGTAAAGAGATAGTTATTTCGTAGCCTAACCGCGAAACACCTATCTCCTACGCAGCAGTTACACGAATCTTAACAAACGTAAAACAAAGCTTACACAACGCAATATCTATCTCCCACACAACGCAACATCTATCTCACACACAGCGATTACATCGATCAGTACAAACATCGTACAATAATTCGCAACCCTATTGGCAACATTCCGTGTCAAAGATACATTTGTCTATCTTGGAACGAAAGAAAAAAATTGAGGCTACTATGCAAAAGGAGCCCTAACAATCAGACGATGAAAGAAAAATCGCGGCGCGTCCGGAACGAATGAAATCGCGATCTCTCGAAAGAACTAACAAACCCACGCGACGTACTCCCGTGCACCAGATAACCCTAAGGTTCAGCGGAAAGCCCAAGCATTGACCTTTGCTCGATTCCTGTTTCGCCGTTAGAAACTTACACGAATCGCGGTCGATGGCACCGGCCGATGATGCTAGTGATCTACTGGTAATCCAGCCGTGGATCCTGCACATAGGCCCACAACTTAACACACTCCAACTGAACAAGTGGAACCCGGGGAGGGACCGCTGAACAGGATTACGAAGGCAAGGCCCCAACTGAACAGTGGGGTCCACTCCCGCGGGGCCGACAGGATTACGGAGGACGTGAAATTGCAGGTCCCTGACCGAGTACCGAAGTACCAATCGGACAGGACTGCAGATCCACGACTGAATCCCCAAGAGATTCGCAAGCACCACCGGCGCGACGACAGCTCCTGCGATTCGAAGCAAACGACGAGCAGTTGTCGAGTAGTCACCAAGACGGAGGTGTGCTTGGGACGACTTACGAATCCAAAGAGTTGTCTAGTGCACGTTGACCCGCACGCACCCGGAATACGCGCGAGCGAGTACGCCACGTGACAGTTTGAAAGAACTGAGTGATCGCGAACCGATAAATGGCGAATACAATTTTCCCAGTGTGGTAAGCTTGGGGAGAGAGATGAGATTTTTCTTTTTTCGTTCCAAGATGGATAAATATCGTTGTACAGAATGTGCTCACAATGCACTTAACATAGGTATCTACCTTACGATTAATTAAAGCTAAAACGCACGCAACCCCGGTATCCCACGTTGTCCAACGATGTCCAACGATGTCCAACGATGTCCAACGGTGTCCCACGTTGTCCCACGACGTCCCACGGTGTCCCACGGTGTCCAACGATGTCCAACGGTGTCCANACGGTGTCCAACGGTGTCCAACGGTGTCCCACGGTGTCCCACGGTGTCCAGCGGTGTCCAGCGGTGTCCAACGGAGTCCAACGATGTCCAACGATGTCCAACGATGTCCAACGATGTCTAACGATGTCCAACGATGTCCAGCGATGTCCCACGGTGTCCCACGGTGTCCCACGGTGTCCCACGGTGTCCAACGGTGTCCAACGGTGTCCAACGGTGTCCAACGGAGTCCAACGATGTCCAACGTTGTCCAACGTTGTCCAACGATGTCCAACGGCGTCCCACGTTGCAGTACAGTTTAGATTATCCAAAATTCTCTTCGTGCCTTGTCGTAATCCGAACTGGACTATATCAGCGTGGTTCTCAGCTTGGTATCGAATTACTGTACAATGTTTCTACTGATCGATATAGTCGTTTTCCAAAAATTAATCAGCTGATTAATCTGCGGAAACAATTATATCGATCAGTACAAACATTGTACAATAATTCGCAACCGTACTGGCACCATTCGGTATCAAATATACATTTATCTAACTTGGAACGAGAGAAAGGAAATGAAACTATTGACACTGCATATACAGTTTAGAGTCTTGCAAAAGAGACATACGACTCGTTGTACTAAACTTATGAAGATATCGAAAAGTTTTATACTCTAACGTGACCGCAATAAACTTTTTTTAAAGATGAGAAGACAGGAAGAAGCTTGAACAATTAGACAATGAAAGAAAAATTGTTTGGGTATCTAGCATACATATTTAATATGCTATGAAATATTCATATATGTAACTGAAATGTATTTTCTGTAAATTGATAAATCTGAAACAAACTCATTTACTGGATTTGGTATATGAAAGAAACAGGCATCTTTAAAACGAGAACATTTTATACTTGAGAAATAAACTACTAATAATGGCCAATTATAGATCAAATTACTCTTGATTAAATTTTAGCAAATATAGAGAATCATTTGTATCTTCTCAATCGAAACTAGGATTACGTTAAAAACAAGAATTTTAAGTAATTGAATTTAAACTGAATTAAAAATTGAAAAATTCATTTGGAATAACTAAAATGAAAGAAACCCAGATTATTATAAGATCACGTACTTTGTCTTTTAAATTTTGATAGTATCTGTTATTTTCTACAACATAGCAACTTGCAACATAGTGAACCGAAAGATATGCGCATAAATCATTTTTTGCAGAATTTTTGCTACAAACGTGACGATGATCGCGAATGAACTTTTGTTTCGTGCAAATGAAATTCGAATATTTATAAAATTCTACATTACTGTTAAAAGATTGAAAATATCACGGTCGAAAAAATTCTAAAAGTTGTGGTTCTAAGAACGAACAATCACCAGCATTAATTCCAATAGCAATGAATTACATTTTAAAAAATATTTCAAGCCTTCATAGCAACATTAAGATATTTCATTATAATACTTTGTCATGCATGAAATCGCTCACAATTTCATACATGTAAATATATATATGTATTATACATTCGTAATAAAGTTCTGTATTTTAGCAGTCATGGTAACGTTAACGCTGACAAAGAAATATGTCTTATAGCAGTATTTTCAGTAATAAACGTAGTAATAAGGGGCACATTAATAAGAGGCGCTGAAAAATAAACAAAGCAGTAGCCAGAAGGGCTACTAAAATTCAATCTTCCACTCAATATAAACCCGATCAACACGCCGAGAGTGGAACTGAATATTCTTATTTCGCAACACTAATTTACTACTAATATTTATGAAGCAGAAAATTCTCAAAATCAAACGCGACGAGTGCTTCGTTATATCTGCAATATCAATTAATCTACCATTAAAAAAAAGAAAAAAAAGGCTAATCTGAAAACACCCGATATTTGATACGCAACGCTAATAAGTATAAATCTACGCACTCGTATTTAAGCAATACGCAACACTAATAGCGGGAGATCGCAGTGCAACCATTTAGGAGGTTGCCGATGAACGATCACACTTATACAGCTCTTGCAGCTGTATCGTGTGATTCAGGGACAGTGTCCGACAAATGCAGTCGGAGGGTTTGGGCATTTTATAAACGCAACTCTACTTAACAAAACGCGATCATTCATTATCGCAACGCTAAAAGGAAAAATAAGTACAATTCGCGATGAAACAATATCGCAACGCTAACTGTTAAAGTGAGTTCAATGAAAATTACTATTTACTACATAAAAAAGCTACTTCAAATATTTTGATATTGCAACTTGCAATATTATAAAATTAATTGAAAACTAACATTTTTATAATCAAATTTTAAACAATAGAAAACAGGATAACTTCTGATAAGTATAGATCTATAAGAAATTCTAAAAATTCATAATAAAATTTGCAAAAGACAATCGCGATATCGTAATTCGCAACTCTAAAGCAACCGCGATTATCATTTTATCGCAACTCTAATTCAAACCGTAATCATTCTCCCGCGACACTAATAAAAAGCCGCGATGTTATTTCGCAACTCTAATACAACCCGTAATTAATTTGTCGTAACACTAATAAGAAAAATCGCGATTTGCCCAATGGGACGATGGACCGATATATACATCGGCCAAAAAAATAAAAACTACTACTACTACTACTACTAAAAATACTAAAAGCGAGCACAGTGACAAAGTAGTAACAAGAATGACTTCCCATGCTCTGGATGACCCAGAGGATGGGGAGTCATTAGTAGTTGCCCTCTTGAATGACAGTTTGCCGGGCCTCTTCGGCATATAGCCTCTTCTTTCTTCGGGCGCAATGCCCGCTGAAACTTAAATCTAAGCTCGAGACTTCTAAGTCGCAAACAAAAAAAAAACTTATAAAGGTAAAATAAAAATATAAACCGCGGAAGCTGATCGAAGTGCACATGGACTGACCAACGATCACAGCAGTGATCGTTGCCCACTCGCATGTGCGTGCTCGAGCGATATACGTTCGTTTCGAACCCACTCGCGACCGCGACCGCGAAATTCGANAAAATCGATAGGCAAAACCAGAGACGAGAGCATGCTCTACTCGTGCCGGTTTCACCGTCGATTTTTCAAATAAATTTCCAGAAACAGGTTGGTCACACGAAAACGCGCCTACCCGACCAGAGACTGTGCCAACCTGCCCGGCCCTACCTACTTATAATTAACAGACATACCAGAAAGTATACTACCTATCCTACCTAGCGCTATATTTAAAAATGGCAAAACAGGCACACCAACACACTCACTCCACGGTTCTCACACAAACGCCCGGGCGCAAAGGTCCTACACTAGAGAGGACGTCCCGGGACGCCTCCGACACCCGAGCTTAACACAACATGCACACTCTAAGGTACGTACCTTTTTCCTGAAATCGACTGACGAAGGCTAGTGACCATTGCGTAAAACGTGATAAAACACGTCTGAAGAAATGATATCGTTAAAATAAATGCAAGTCAACTTGGAACTATAACTGTAATTTACGGCAATATTAAAAGCCTGGTTACACTTAATCGCGTGGATGATATTATCACAAATTGTGATCGTATCGAGACGGAAATTGAATCGATATACGTCTCGACATTTTTAATATTTGAAGTTTTAACGAATGAGAAAAAGCGACGCAATTCCACGGCCTAACAACACACACACATAACGTGGAAAATACGTCGTGCACGATACACTAACGCATCGTCAGTCGCTGAGAAATTATTACATTACTTAATTCTAGATCATCGTGCCCAATGTCTTTCTCCCATTCAAGTAGCACCTGGGCACGTGAATGAGGTCCTGACAATGGGCACGGAAAGGGTTAAATCTGAAAATCCTGATCTAAAAAGATGATTAGTTTGTGTAATTTTTATTTAACGGACTAACGTTCCTTCACTTTATATTTTACTACTTCGTTTCTGATTAACTTTACTTTATTAATTTAATAGTATCAAAGTAACTTTACTATATTAATTTAATAAATCAGAACAAAATTTTAATATTGCAAAAAAGGTAGCGTTAATTGAAAAAAACTGAGACTCGATCAAATAGAATAATTGACTCTAAATATATTACTAGGAAAGAAATAATCTCAGGCGATCCCTTCATCAAAGCACATACTCGAAAATGCAAAAACAATGTTCAATATTATTGCTTTGATTAAAACATCTGCCTGTCGCGAAGTATCTTCTTACACGTAAAATTTCATACATTTTTGTACGGAAAAGAATGAATTTTAACTGGTATTTTAAATTTTAGCCGAAGTGAAATAAACGAACGTGACTTAATATTGTCACGATCAATTCATTGCTTAAGATCAAGTATAGTTATGTCATATAGGTATATTCGTGTAGATATTTGCCATTTGCAAATATTCGTATGGAATATTAACATGCATATTTATAAATAACACGAATATATTCTCAAGTGTACGTGTTTAACCTAATTATTAAAAAACTAATTATTATAATCGCGATGTGCAAGAAGACCTATCCTAAACTAATAAATTTGAAAAAATGAGTGTTACTACTCACGGGTATAAAAAATACCCGTGGTCACTATGCTCGCAAAAAATTCTACGTAATACAACCGGTCACCCGTGCCGTTTCGGACCTTTCATCCTACGACATGATTGAGTGACCGGAGGAACAGAAATGCATGCGACTCACCGTTCGAAGCGTAGAAACAGAGGACGTACCGTGGATGCTGCGCTACCCCAGCGAATGTCATCAGAAAGACTAACATCAGGCAGGTTGAAAGGCCAATGGTGGAAATGGAGACTGCGAAAAATCTGTTACAGAACAAAATGCGATGAGTGGTTGCTGACTATTTGAAAAGTTGGAGATTATGAAGAATGGAGATTTATTAACTTTATTAACTTTACTAATAGTAAAAATTGAAATTCTAATAAACTTTGATAAGTATAAAAATAGGAACTCTAATATGAAAGTTTAAAATCTAAAAATTAAGAATTTTTTGATTTCTGAAATATGTTAGTTATTTGTTTCATAATTCGGTATTAAGACTCTAACGCTTATTTTATTTTAGTGAAAGAATAACCTCAGAAAATGCCAATATTCCAAGTTTTTAATCAAATTGTATTTCTTAATTGATAGTGATCAAAGAAAAATATACAGAATCGGTATAATTGAAGTACGATATGTAAAAATACTTACATTCTTGGCTTTTGAGCCACTGTTAGAACATCCTTGAAGAAGATGAAGAGGTTGAAGCAGTGATATGTCTATAACAAAACATAAGATATCATTAATATCGTTAATACATAATAAGAAACTGGAAACTTTAGCAATAATAAAGACTAAATTCTAATAGGTACATAAATTGGAACTCTAATATAAAAGTTTGAGAACAAAACATTCAGTGATTTTTTATACGTATCAGACAGTTTTATTGTATTTTAATGTTAAGACTTTAAGACTTTATTTCAATTAAAAAGGACATTTGCAACTTTATAAATTATCAATCATTTTTATTTTATAATTAACAATATTTCAAACAAAATATAATAAATAGAACAAATTGAAATACGATATATAAAACTACTTACATTCTTGAGCTCCTGGAGAGGCTTTATCCTCTTGAGGGAGGCACTGACTCTAATACCGAAAACGAATATGCAAAAAAATAAATATGCAAAAAAAAAAAAAATAAAAGACTACGTTACCGCGACCGCTTAAATTATGATCGGCGAACAAGGACTCTAATATCGCGTACAAATTTAATTGATAAAATTTTATTACTTTCGCGCGTGATTATTCGATCGAATTTAATAAAAAATATCGTGATTTTAAAATATTGAGAATAAGCTATTGCGTAGCAAACACTGACTCTACAACCGCATTGCGCGCGGTCACAAATATTTCCTGAAAATGAAGCTTTTTAATAAAGGGGTGGGGGGGGGGTTGGAAAAGAAGCGAAACGTCGTTTCGATAATTTTTTTCTTTTTCCTATCGAACGTTTATTTATAAAATACTGCTATTTCTTTTACACTTAAAAATTATTGTTAAGAAATTGGAACAAATATGAAAAATATTATTTAGTTGAAAATTGTGAGATATTTCTTGATAGCGAACAAATGCTTACGAATACCGTAAATGCAATGCAATCGTTTGGAAGAATTATACTATTCGCTATTAGAATATATACTGGGAATGTTCGTTATTAGAATACGAAATATACATTCCACTAATACTATACTATTGTATATAGTATTCCACTAATACTATAGTCGCGTGTTATAAATATTGGAAAATATTTGCAAGAATTCAAAAGTTTGCCACTAAATATACTTAAAGAATACTGTACAAACGCCCGCGAAACCTTGTTCCCAGGTATTTGAATCTAACTGTTACTAAGTTGCAAGTTTATGACGTTAACTGTAGCAAATTCACATAATATAGCAAAAAAAATTGAATTCGATAAGTGAATTGTCGTGATATAACTCAATTTGAAACAATAAGATAATTCGTTAAAAATTCGTTTGAAACAAGAGAATGATTTCATACATCATACATAGAATAGCAATTTATTTAATCGTCTTTACGTTCATCTTAGTATTCCAAATAATTAAGAAATTATCTATTATGAAATATGTATTAAAAATATTTTAAAATAAATATAAATTGTATATCAAACGTTACCCATGTTCGAATAAAAAGACAAAAGAATTATTCATATTGTACAAAGCTGTATTAGTTAAAATAAATTCATCGGATTGATCATTAAACTGACCATAAAAATTTATCGGATTAATTATTAATCGCCTTTGCGTACATATGTTAATTTTCCTATTACTTTTATATTATCTCTACTATCGACAAATAACTTGCACAAAAAATAATTAGAATTTAAAACAAATATATAAAATATTTAAATGAAATCACAGTAAAACTTAAGTTACGCATAAACGCTTACGAAGGAAGCACATATTAGAAGTTGATATAGTAACAGTATCATTTAGTAAATAAACGACTGAATAGAAATTAAAACAGAAAATTTCAGAAAACCACTTAATTTCATTATCTTAATATTCAATGAATCGTTAAATAAACGTGTATTAATTAAACCATATTAATAACGAGATTTACATAACAGCAAAAACCTAATTAAAAAACAACACCATCGAATGCACGCCGCCAATAGAATGGGGTTAGTAACGAGAGAAAGAAAGCGAAGCTATTGACACTGCATATGCAATTTTGTGTCATGCAAAATGAACATACGAGTCGTTGTACTAAACTGTTTAACATCCTATTTTCGCGACTCTAAACTTTTGAACATATCGAAAAGTTATCTTCCCTTAAAAATGGGAAAGCAAGAAGAAGCCCGAACGAACAGGCAATGAAAGAAAATTGTGGCGCGAACTCGTTCGTTCGTGATCTTTCAAAAGAATCAATGTGCTCACGCAACGTGCTCCTATACACAAAATAACTGCAAGATTTAGTGAAAAAGAAGAATGGATTTTTATATCTCATTCCAAGTCAGATAAGTATCATTCTACAGAATGGGCTCAGAATGGCTTCAACATAGTCAAGACATATCCCACGGTGTCCAACGGTGTCCAACGGTGTCCAACGCAGTCCATCGTTGTCCAACGGTGTCCAACGGTGTCCAACGCTGTCCATCGTTGTCCAACGGTGTCCCACGATGTCCCACGGTGTCCAACGGTGTCCAACGGTGTCCCACGGTGTCCAACGGTGTCCAACGGTGTCCCACGGTGTCCCACGGTGCAGCCCAGCCTAAATCATCCAAAATTCTTTTGGCGGCTTTTGGTGACCCAAACTGGGCTGGTGCGTAGTTCTTAGCTTGATATCGTTTTCCAAAGATTAATCAACTGATTAATTTTTGGAAAACGATGCCAATTACCAGGTCTCACCACGAGGAGGTGACTACGCACGAGACCCGCCCATGAATTATTTAATATTATGCATCGGTCTCGACATTCAACCTATTGGTAAGAATGTCGAGTTCTGACTCTACTTGATCATGGGCCTGCGTAAAGAGATAGTTATTTCGTAGCTTAACTATGAAACACCTATCTCCTACGCAGCAGTTACACGAGTCTTTACAAACGTAAAACAAAGCTTACACAACGCAATATCTATCTCCCAGA